>CM067060.1:7036355-7581355 GCA_033980235.1 Diadema setosum | reverse complement strand
GGGGCAACCCCCTTGCCAGCAAACATCTTGCTTATTCCTCCAGAGACAGATAAACAAGCCATGGTTGCAGTAGCAAAACTTCTCTAACTTTGAGAACCCTTCAAGAACTTTGCTCATCCATTCCCACTAGCAGCCTAACTTTTCAAAGTTTCAGTTCTTAAAGGACAAGTCCACCTTCATAAACATGTGGATTGAGTGAAGGCAACAATATTAGTAGAACACATCAGTGAAAATTTGGGTAAAATCGGACAATCCGTTCAAAAGTTGTGAATTTTTAAAGTATCTGCACAGTGACTGCTGGATGAAAAGACTACTAGTGTATGATGTCATATGCGTACAACGATATAAGGAAAATAAAAAGAGAATTTCACGAAACTTTACTTTTTGAATAAAGTGCACATTTCTTTGACTTGTCACTGATGTATGTTATGGATAATATTATTCCCCCTGCCTTCTGAAAGAGAGGAGTCGAGTGTTCTTTTGTTTTGCGAGAAAAGTGAAAAAATGTTGACTTTTCTTTATTCTTTCTTTATATCGTTGTACACATGTGACATCACAAGCTATAGTAGTCTTCTCATCCAGCCGTGACCGAGCAGAAACTTCAAAAATTCATGACTTTTGAACGGATTGTCCGATTTTCCTCAAACTCTCACTGATGTGTTCTACTAATATAGCTGCATTCACTCCACCCTCATGTCTATGAAGGTGAACTTGTCCTTTAAAGTTATGGTCACTAGTGCGTAACCATAGCAAAGAAGAAAGCACATGCTGTCTGACAAGCCAATGATAGTGATGTAACAGTACACATGCATAAATCCCAATGAGTGCGCTCTTTGGAGGCACCCCTTGCAAACAGGTGGTGGACTGGTCACATGACAAACTTTGAGAAATTTCAGTTGTGAGCATTCAGACCTCACAAACTTCAAGGAGGCTTGTGGGGGTTTCCCTAGTTTTATTGGGAAGTTTTGAGAGAAGTTTTGCAAAAAGTTTTTGGGAAGTTTGCAGTCACACTGGCAAAACTTCAAGAACTTAAACTTTGCGATGTTTTGCCAGTGTGACAGCAGCTACAGAGAGTGAAAGAGAAAGAGAGAGAGGACAAGTAATCCATGCTGATGCGGTTCACTTTTGCTTCATTATTATCATTATTGGGGTGGGGGGAGGGGACATTTCACTGCCTGTGAACCTGAAATCTATCACGGCTGCTCTTAAGTCTGCCATTGACCACAAAATTGGTCTGTCTCGCCAGTACCATGATTGGTCCAAATTGATGCAAATCTGGAGATGGGGCTTTAAAAAGCATATTGAGCTTGAGGTATGGTATTCACAATTTGTCAAATTCCTGATAGACATGAAGAAGCCAAGGGGAGGGGCAAAAAAGGAGGGGAAAAAATCCTTTAAAAAGACACAAATTATCCCTAACCAGGCCAATACTTGCTGGAGTGTTGAATTAATTCCCCAGGTACCATGACCAAGTCTACTTGATGACATATTGAGTTTAAAATATATGATATATGACATGGTGTATCCACTTCATGCCCAGATCAGACTGAGCATAAGAAGATAGGTAAGAAATGAAGGAGAATAAAGAAAGATGATAGTGGGATAAAAGAGAATTGAGAAGGATAAAGAAGCATTATAATATCCAAGAAAGAATAAAAGTGCCTGTTATGGGTTCCTTTACTAATTTAACTCCGATTTTAAGATAAAATGCTTCAATTACACCATAAGAAAAAGAAAAATGAATACTCTAGTCATCAATCATTGAGAATTTCTACATCTACTCATTCAATAGTACCAAGATACTAAAGTGCAAAGGGGGGCGGGGAGGGGGAACTTACAAACTTATCAGAGAAAAAAAATTATCTCTGAAACTAACAAATCTATCACACATGAAAACGTAAAGCATTGCTACAGGTAGTTTAATGTGGTTATAAATACATGATGAATATTTAGAAAATCTCATCATAAGAACTCAAAATGTTTGGAAAAGTTAAATAAAGTTTGCACTGTTGAATGGAATTTGAAGGATATAAGTCTGTACAAAGTGCATGCCTGATAAAAGATACTTGCCTCTTCAAAATGTTTCTTGTAGTGGAATTCATGGCAATGCAATGAAAAAGAACACTTAATAAATCCGTAGGTAAAAAGGTAAAAATAGGTTTAAAAGATAGGTAAAAAATACAATGCACAATTCATAATTGTTGCTGCATTTCCAACACAAAGGGGCGCAACACCACTCTGTTTCTAGAATGTCTGCTGGAGATGAATTATAGATACCCTATCCTGTCTCTGAGACTTTCCAAACAGCGGGAGGTAAAACTTGGGGTCAATAGTTTTTTTCTCTCCACTTTCAATTCATCTCTCATGACAGAAAAAAAAAAAAACTATTTAAAAAAAAGATAAAAGCTGGGGGAAAAAAATGAAGCACAGCTTGATCATGACTATAGCCCCTCAAGACTTCACGAGTTTATGAAATTGATGGACACAGATGATTTTCTATGAAATATAGCCTGGGCAACATAAAAAAAAAAAAACACAAAATAACCTGCTCCTGGACCACAATATTTATACAGCCATAAAAATCAAGATATTCAATCATAAATATCACTTGTGTTTGAGTCATATGTCTGCCGGGAGAAAGCCCCGATGCAGATCTTTCTTTAAGCCTCAGCATGCTTTGTTCACCAGGGATCTCATATCCTGGTTTGCCTACCTTCAGTAGTTAATGACACTTTAACCCGTTGAGGATGAGTCCCGAGTATACTCGGGCAGGTGCCTATGGGAAATGCATGTTGTAGCAAAATCAAACCGTCCTCAATGGGTTAATAGTTAATGAAAAGTAATCATATAAATACAACAAGTATTAATCTCTTTTGCATCACGATGTCCTTGGTATGGGACTATTAATTTATGCCTTGACGGCTCTGACATAATTACTTCCAAGTTGTTGTTGTGGTGCTTTTATGGGGAGGAAGGGGGGTTCAATTATATAATGAGACAGCAATTAAATAAATTTATATGTAGCAGTTAAACAAATAGTCACAAAAAGGGTTAAGCAGTAAAGTATCATCACAGCTGGAGGAAAGGTAAAAACACAGGGGACTGGGAGTTGCATGTTCCATAAAATGATTCAGTGTCTGCTATGCCGCAAAAGTTTTCTTTTTTTTTAATATATATTCTGTCTTTGTTGTAGTTGTGTTGGTTTTTTTTTATGGGTACATTCAACATACTCCTCAAGGAAAAATAACAGCAGTTTGATAAAAAGATAAGCATTTATGGCACCCATGGTAACAGGTATCAAATACTGTATCTGATCCTTTGACTTCTTAAAGCTGCATTAGTGAAATAGATGCATGGGATATATGATTACTAAAGAACACATGCACACCTGCTTAGTTGGCCAAACAAGTATATAGGATTTACCAGCCAGTTCATTACACACATAAAATGGTTTTCTTTGAATATATCTATGAAGGTGAAACTGACACCAAACAAATTAAGAACACTTCATCAAACTAAAATCCCCCTCCCCTCAATGTAAAGTTTAGATGTCTATTAGGTTTTCAAACCATCTTAGTGAATTATATTCCATTCCTGATGATGCAAGATTTCCATGCACTGCCTAAACAATATGTAGACTACAACAGTATAAAATATAAAAAGATTTGTGGCTTATGAAAGTGTAAATATATATCCAAACCCTCATGATAAAACTGTACGAATGAAATTGAAATCCACAGATTTAAGATCTGTTCAAGCTTGTCATCACACTTCAAAACTTTTTCTTTTTTCTGTCTTTTTTTTTTCCAGCCCCATTTACGTCTAAGTCATGCATGTGGCTTACATAAAGTGTCACATTTTCGGTTAATTGTAGGGCCCACACAGCTATGCCAGGGCAGTTGAGTGTCAACCCCACTGGGAGTGACAAAAAAAAAAGAAAAAGAAGGAAAGAAAGAATAAATGCTCTCCAGTCAAGGAGTACATATTAGAATCACATGTGGCACTGAAGTGGAATCAGCTATAAAGGAGACCAAAAAAAAAAATACTACAACGAAAAATAGTGCACAAAAATATTCATTGGAATATAAAACTGACCATTTGACATGTCAACAACTTGACAATATTTGTCAAAGTGTCATCTGTATCCAACTTATCAGAGTTCAGGAGTTCTGGACAAATGGATGAATGGATGGATGGATGGATGGATGGATGGATGGATGGATGGATGGATTCAATTCAATTCAATTCATGTATTTTCATTCTTCTTCTTTTCTTTCAACAAAAACAACACAAGATAAATCAGGTATTACATCATAAACAAAAAACATTTGCCTTTGCAATAAATAAATGATCAGTCAAGGATGGATGGATGGATGGATTAATGAAGACGAAAAGACGGAAGGAGCATGTATTTCTTTGCAAATTGCCAACAAAATCATCCCCTTCTTGGTGCAGATAGGTCGTAATTAGTGCATGTATCTTCCAAGCAGGATTCATGGTAGTTTTGTTGTATGGGGATCATCATGTTCATGAAGACCAGAGGCCAGAGTATACTGATACATATTCCTTTACTCCCCTTAAAAGATAATACCAGAAAATCTTGCAGACACTCGGTAAATGTAATGGAAGAGTCATGTACATTCATGTTGAGGCATCTATATATCAGTCAAAACCCCCTTTTAAAGCCCCTTGCTCACATTCGCAGACGGAGACCAAAAAAAAAAATAGCTTTAGTGCTTCAAAATAGTTATAAAATGTCAGTTAGAAATAAAACTAATGAACATGGAAATGTTAATCGGTATAACCAATGTTGAGCATTGTTAAATATACAAAGTACAAACAATAGTTTCATTAGAAACTATTTCTACAATAAACCGTCACCATATTGGTTTATTGAGAAAATTAATGATATCTCCTTATATTTGCAGTTTTATAGGGATATTTTGTATGTAAGATGTTCTGTGATACAACTGAACTGTACACACGCATCTAATGTGATAATCAACATTTTTTCAATCACTGCTCCCAATGTAAAAAAGTGGCTTTAAACCACAATCACCTGAACAGGATGTGGTATGCACAGTGGAATGCCGCCTCAAGAGATGCGGAACAAATTATTCACAGGAAACAATCATGCTTCAGACGTGTTTCTCTCCAGTTGTGGAACGTGATGCAGATTATGACAAATTTACGACAACACCACAACTCGTCGTTCGTATGCCGGGCTTGTCTGTTGTGATCTTAGACAACAGCTAATAAAAAGATAAGAGTTAGCAGCAAAACAGCAACAACAGCAAAAATCTACCTTCTGTACCAAATCTAACACATTCATGACCGTCAAACTACGCCTATATTTAGCTCAAACACTGCAGAAAAACATGCAGTGTGCGACATTTGCTGAATAATTCTATGTCAGTTTCACGCTGGAATGACAGTTATTGGCACCTTGCAAGAATGTTCGCCAAGTTAATGGTAAGAATGAGTCTGACCCCGTCGGTTTCGTATACATTTTGATGCGGGTGGGGGTGGGGTAAATGTAAAGTTAGACAACTGATCGCAAACACCTGACTCAAACAGCCTTGAGAGTCCCTAAAGCATGACTGTGCATGGCTTTAGATACCAAAAATAATTCAGGTAGTGATTAATTAAACACATGTGATGATGTGGGTTTTTCTTTCTTTCTTTCTTTCCTTCTTTGATCTGTTGGCACTGGAGTATTCATTCCAGAATAATCCTGACGCTTCTCTTGAGGACAAGTTTTAAGCTGGACCGGGAGAGATAATCAAGGGACCACAAACATAATCATCATCCTTGGCTGATCAATGTGTCACTATAGTGATCACAACAAAAAAGAAAGGTCAAAGTCCTAGCACAACAGAATCCTTGCAACTGTAGAATTGAGTTTGAGCAAGTTACAAGCAGCCTAACAAAATTCATCACACCTCATGTAGGGTGAAGAGACATGGGAAAGATAAATGTCCTTAATAGTAAATTCATTAAAGTTATATTTGAAACCACATAACTAGTTTCACAACAGTTTTGCAGCTTGGCAACAAAGTCATTAAAAGATGACAAAGAAGAAATCAAGGATGTTTTCATGTATATATACATCCACAATCATTCTTAAATAATTTGTGTAATTGAGTTTCAATTCTATATTAACTCTTCTGTAATTCTTTTTTTTTTATGTATAATGATATACCAATATGCAATTTATATCATTATGTTTGGGGAGAATGCACCCTACAAGCATCTGTTCTTCTTTAGCATTCCTCTCCCAAATTCCAGCATTGTTGTATACTCAAAATGTTTTGAAAACTATAAATTCCCTTTAATGTACATTGTAATGTAGACATATGCACTTAATTTCTGTAAAATTTCATATTTATGTTTCTGTTGGAAATGGAAAAAATAAATTGAGTGTAATAAAAAAATATATATATATATATTCTTCAACAAAATATTGAGGAGCTGCTGTAATCCAGTGGTTAAGACTACAGACTATCTATCAGAAAGGCTCCCAGTTTAAGTTCCCTGGTTGCAGCAATTGTGCCCCATGGCAAGGTATTTAATCCTCATCACCTGGTCCTGTAGAGGGGTCTTAGAGCCATCTGTCCATTTGTGCTTGTTGTAAGCATTCATTTTTTCCTTCTTAGCCATGAAAAAAAAAAAATCTATTAAATTCAGTTCCATTCAATCCCATTCAATTCAATGCAATGCAATGCAATGCAATGCAATGCAATTCAATTCAATTCAATTCAATTCAATTCAATTCAATTCAATTCAATTCAATTCAATTCAATTCAATTCAATTCAATTCAATTCAATTCAATAAAGCTATGGCACGATTCAATTCATTTGAATTTGGTTGAATCAATCAAATTCTTCCACAGAACTATGGCATGACAAATATGCAACTGGAAAATGACGTGACAGGGAGAGAAATGCATTAAGTACCGGGTATATTAAAAGTAGATTCAGTTGTGACATTATACCAGCAAATTCATACCATACCAGTTAAGAGTTTAATATAGCACTTCCCTCACGTATACCAGACTCACTTACACTTGTAGATCTGCTGAGTAATTCCAAGTGACAAATTATGACATGAATGTCTCCTGTGTTAATGTTCTCTCAGCTATAAGAACACACGATATAACATTTTATGTGAAAAAGAGACATGGCAGAGGAAGGCTCGTACTCTGAGCAGAATGTAAGGTGCATAAAGTTTTATTTGACACCAGCACAAAGGGGTAATCAGATAGCAGCTGAAAACTTGATATATCAATTGTGGCACAATTCAAAATATTAAAAAAAAAGGAAAAAAACCTTGTTACAAGCTAACTTGCAATATAAATCCATACTTTGCTTCCTTCTTTTGTAAGTGAGTCACTTGTCTTTTAAGCTGAGAAAGATGAAAATTAATTTTAACCCATTGAAGACGAGTCCCGAGTACACTCGGGCAAGTGTCTACCGGAAATGCCTGTTGTAGCAAAATCAGCCCATCATCAACAGGTTAAGAAATCTACAACAAAAGTTATGATATTTGTCATCAAAATGCATCAACTTGTATTGCCCATGCAGTTGGTCAGTTAAAGTCAGGAAGGGTTAGTGGAACTCCATGAGATTCGAATGAACAGGTGGATGCAGTATGGCTTTGGGTGTGAGAATCGGTCATCAGATACAAACTTGAGAAGTGCGTTCTCTAGGTCAATGACCTCCTAATGGTATATAGCCATTATGCATAGGCACACATCTAAATATATACATGTTCTATTTATATGTGCACATATTATATGTGTATATATACATGTTCTATTTATATGTGCACATATTATATGTATATGTGCACATACTATATATATGTGTATATGCCAGAGGCATGATGAGTTCCTATCCTCCATTTGAAACAGATCCTGTCACATGACATGCTATACGGGAAGCAGGGCAGAAATTTTATTAAAAGCCAAAAAAAAAAAAAAAAAATGTAATAATTAAGTATTATGGTAGTATTTGTTACAGTGAAAACATACATTTTTTTTCCTTCAAATAGAATTAAGATACATTTCCTCTACTCAACTGGTACTCTAATGTCAACCCCCCAAAAAACAAACAAACAACTATAGTCTTTGCTCAGCTTCACATGCTTATGGTAAATTAAGGACAGTGACATCTATCTTTGCTTGGTTTATCTTGGGCTTTGGCTCCCAACTTGCCATGATTAAAAACTATATTAAACAAAAAAAAAATCATAATTTTCATATCCTGTGGCTATTGATATTCCCATCAGTTTTACAGCAAAACAGAGTCAAGTATCTTTGGAAAACATAGACCCAAAATATCAAGATTGTGTTCTAGATTCACCCACGCCAGGTTACAATGGGTCAAATTTAGCCTCAAAATTAGTGCAGACCCACAGGTAATGCCATCAGCTTTTGCCAATTTTAGTCCACAGAGAATCGATGGAAAATTGTCCGCTTGAGAGTACAGAACGATACGGATACGATGGACTGGGCTATGCACAGGGGATAACAATCACAGTCCCACACAGTGTGATTTATTTCGGCGAAATAAACATGTCAGGTTCAGCCTCCATAATAGTCTCTTGGAATAAAAACAAACTAGGGGCTCATTTCACTTTGAGTCACCTTACATGTACGTGATGTGTCATGTAAAACAACCTAGTTTTGTTTGTTTATTTTTACATAAAATATGGTTATTGATCATGACAGACCATGCATTTTTGCTCTCCCGTTTTATGTAGTGTGTCATGCTCGCAGCTCACCAACACATCTATGAGCACAAATATGTTCTCTGGTGACATATACTGTACATCCAAAGCCCATTGATGCTACTTCATTTTTCTCTTTTCTCCTCTTTATGGTTGACTGTTTCTCTATTCCTTTCTTTATTTTTCTTTTTTGTTGGGGGGGGGGGGTGGAGGGGGATGTAGAAGTTCATCTAGCATATAAGTTAGACATTTTTGCTAGCAATGAATGCCGACAAGCTGCCAGAAAATCAATTTTCGTCTGCCCCCTTAAAGCTGCTCAGGGGGGTTGTAAATTGATATCAAAACACTCTTCCCCCAATTTTGTGTCATAATGGCTTTTCCTTCTCCATCACATATTTCTCCCCATTTTCCTTCATCTCAGTCACGCTCAAAATCGATTTCAACCAAAGTTTCTGACGATGAGAGTCTCAAGAAGTTCATTTCTAGAGAAATTTCAGCTTTGATTCCATTTCAAGAACGTGTTTTCATCAGGTAGTTTCATCAGGGTCACATGAAAAATAATCTCATTTTCAAATAATGAGGTACGTGTCGCAATGGGGAAAACAAGGAATTAATACCAAGAACCTCTGTGTAATGATTGTGTCTCCGAACGTGCCAAATTTGTTCACTGAGAACGGATATGAATAGATGATGTCTACTCTGCTTATCTTCGAAATATAGCTGGCATTTGCTCACATATTTTTATGTCTCTAAAAGGGGATGGTGATATCCTGATTCAGGCTCAGTGAGACAAAAGAATTTAAAGTTTGTATTCTAAACATAACTCATTTCTCTCCCCACCACAGCATTCAACCAAATGGATGATTACTATGGCAATTAGCAAATAAAGCACGATATCACGTTTGCTTGTTGGTGATCGGGACACATGCAAGGGTATATGATCTTGCCAAAAAAAAAGTCAAGTAATCACAACTTTTGCTGAATTTTTTCCAACAGTGCTGAACATGTGTGTTTGTTGTTGTTGTCGTTTTGGGTCTTCTTTTTGCAATATTTGTTATGTGACAAGAATTTCTTCTTAACTGTAAAACCAGAAACATTTGCGGCATGAAACTTTCTTGTGAACTGGAGCCAATGGTCTTTTTCACAGGGTGAAACTTTCGCTAAGTGGCGCCGGAATTCAATGCATCGTGTTGACAAAAACTTTAGAGTGCATTTTACTTTCATGAATCTTGGCTCCCTGCGATATTCACAAAAGTTTCATACACACAAAATTTTTGGTCCTACAGTATTTTTCTTTTTTCCTGGTCTGCATGAACTCCCTCAGAACTTTAGGAAGGAGAGTAAAAACAGAAATCCTGTCTTTGTCAGCTGGTGGGTTCTGTGATATTTAAAGAACACCAACCTCTTGTCATAAAATACCACTTGCCAGATGGCATCTGCCAGAACAGCATACACAAACAACAATTCTTCTCCATGTTTTTGTCTCATATGTGTGTGTATGCAGTAGAAGGGGGGGAGGGGGGTTTAATCATCATCACTTCTTCTTCTTCTTCTTCTTCTTCTTCTTCTTCTTCTTCTTCTTCTTCTTCTTCTTCTTCTTCTTCTTCTTCTTCTTCTTCTTCTTCTTCTTCTTCTTCTTCTTCTTCTTCTTCTTCTTCTTCTTCTTCTTCTTCTTCTTCTTCTTCTTCTTCTTCTTCTTCTTCTTCTTCTTCTTCTTCTTGCTGAAGAAATCACAGAAGATTCCAGATTCCAGGGAGGATAAAAAGGTACCACGGCAGAAAACAATGTCAACATTTTTCATCTTTCTGTTTGTCTGTCTGTCTGTCTCTCCTGAACCAGAGTTGTTGAGAGAAAAGGTGTTGTTTGATAAATAATCATACAAACAGACAAATCTCTGGGATCCATTCCCCTTCGGCAAAAGGATATGTTTGCTTACAACCCATTTGGAATATTTTGAATGGGGCTTGTTTTGATAACGGAGTGGATGTGACTGCTCATGTAGGTTTTAGATAACCCCAAAGGCAGAAATGGACTACACCTTCTGGTTTGGAATGCAACATACTATTATGACAGCTGATATCAAATGTGTTTACCTATTGGATGAAATTCCAGTTTCATATCATGAGTTGTTGCTGTTGTTTACATTTTTCTTTCTTTCCTTTTGTTTTTAATCTGATGTCTCAATATGCTTCTGATTATGGAAACATGGTTGTTATGTTACTCACTGCGTGTACTTTAGCACTATTTCAGGTTTAGAGGAAGATTTCATTTCTCACATAATCTGTGACAGCTTGAGCAATAGACTGGTTTTAAGTGTTTTAAGCCGGAACATCTGCATCTGAAAGTTGAGTAGCAGGAATGAGTCCGCGCATGTGACATTAAATGTTGTACTGCATGGGTGAATAAGATGTCACCTGAACATCGTGCAACCTTGGCAATGTCGATGCCTCATAAAAATTTTACACTAAGATGTCACTTGACAGTAATCTTGATCAATTATTTGGGTTGCTGATATGCAACCATGCAATCCACAGCCACCGGTTATCACTTTCACTCTTGAATACACAAGTAGCATGTTTCTTTCATGCACCATATTCATTATTTAATCCACTGCCTATAGGAGCCTGAGTGGTCATGCATCTAGTCAGAGGAAATTTGGAAATCTGGTGGGGTTAAGTGGCATTTCTTGAGTGCTACTGGAAATACCTAGCTCATTATGGTTTTAAGTGACTGCAATATAATGGATTAAAGCACTGTATGAGACATAAGAGTAAATGTAATTCATTAATAAATACAGGCTGCTAGGATTTCAATTTTCATTGCATTTTCCTTTGTAATGTGTTCATGGTCATGACTATATAACCACACTCTGATTAAAAAAAGAGAGAGAAGTCAAGCTGTGTGAAGACATGTTTCCTTAAATGCATTCTTCAAAATTTTGATTTGTTTAATAGATATTTTATCATTTGATATTAGAATTCATGTGGACTCTATAATTGACATCTTATTAGAAACTTTGTGAAGGACTCCTTAAATGGAAAACATAAAATGCAATAGGTGCACAAAAACAAGCAATTTCCTGACTAAAAAAGAAAGGAGTATCGGGTTTGAGTTAGCTCTATTTTGTGAACCTTCTATCTTTCACTGAAAATCGTACAAATGCAGAAGATACAGATTGAAATAAATCATATTTTCCCTTGCACTTGATTCTTATAGTAAACATTAAAGTATATGTCAAGCATGAAATGCTACATGGTATCTAAAAAACACAACACACAACAGCAAGCACTGAAGAAGTACTGGTGGCACACTGCTAGCTCTCCCATTTTATTTTGGACAAAAAAAAAAAAATGTCAATATAACAGCTTCCTGTATCTAATTTCCTGCTTTAATGCAAAGTTTACAGCTGGAGAAAAATCAAAAATGCAGTCGAGAGTGACCAAAAAAAAAAAAAAAAAAAAAAAAAGCAGGGAAAACAGGCCATTCATATTTTTTCTGTCCGACAGATATTTCAACAGGCCTAAAATGATTGGCCGGCAGGTCAACACTCCCGGTGTTTGCGGCAAGAAGTTGTGTCGGAGACTACACATATTACTACCCCGCCCACTTCCCCTCCCCCCCCCCCCCCCACACACACACACCAGTTTTCATATTACATCTTGATGATTGATGAAGTATTTTATGAACATATTACACTATCCTTACACCAGGCATTTACAAAAGTCAAGTTTGTGTGGTCTCATACATCACAAATAAGCTTAAAAAGAAATCCTATTCCTTATACTTCCTCACTATGTTCCCCTGAGGCATATAGTGTATGTGCAGGGTATAGGTGGCCAGTGTGATACGCTTGTCATATATTGCCAAAATAGCCTAGACATCAGAACTGGAAAACATTAATGGCTTAATCACTCAAGACCACGTAATTAGAAGGGAGAGGCTTTAACTGCATTGACGTCATGGGGGAGGGGGAGGGGGAATAGGAGCTCTTGGTATACCAGTCCTTACCCAATACCGCTCTGTGCAGTGTAGTATCGTGCACATTCAAAGCATGGTTATCATGTATTAAAAAAACAAAACAAAAACAAAAACAAAATAAAACAAAACTATTATATCTCTATGTACTTTGCATTTTCACAAGATTGTGTCCTCTTTATTCTTTTAGCTAAACAGACATAGGGTGCATTTGATGTTCAATTTCCAAATGCACAATCAGTGTTTTGAAATGGTAATTCGAAATGCTGTTCCAATACACTGTTCACATGGGTATAGTCTACACTAAAAAAATAGTGTAGACTATACCCACAACTGCAAACGCAGTACATGTTCACGAAATCAGCTCTTTCTAGATAGAAAGAGCTGACTTCGTGAACATGTACTGCATTTGCAGTTGCTACATTGACCTAGGCAGGGAGGTCAAATTGTGGAGTGTGCCCCCCCCCCCCATGCTTCCCCTGTATCCCTGATTAGAGAGAATTGCCGATCGTAATTACTAAACACACCTTTTTGTGCATTTTGAATCAGCAATTTGAAATGGTGCTTATATCAAAATGAGTCGGGACACATCCATATTTTGCACTAATCAAATTTCAAAATGCTGATTACGGACCTGAAAAGTTGAGCATAATTACACGCATATCATGAAAAATTGTACCATTTTCACATGTGTACAGGGTAAGTAAAGAAAGGAATGAGGAAAACATGCTAGTTTTGGTAGTGATATCTTTCTTGGATGCTACCATCTCAGTAAACATTGAAAATAACATGTAGGTGATAATTTATTTCTTCAGTTTAATTTACCACGTCATCCTAGCAAAACAAACATTAACTATTCAGTCCAATAAAGAAACATCAAACCTGAACAATCAATACTTGTCCACAAACAAATAAACAGGCAAACTATTATAATGAAAACAAAAAAAGAATGTTTCATTTGTAGAGGAATTATGGTAAAGAAATTCACCAAACTAACAGGAAATAAGAATATGAAAATAAACAAATATTCACTCAGATTAGGCCTAGTTAATCCTTTTAATATCTACCTGGAAATCACAGATAATGCAGTCTCAGGGCATATTACTATAAACCTGACAGCACCCTCAAATGAGGCATAAAGTATACGATTCATATAGCCAAATTACTTTTGAACTATGTTACATCCAATGATTCATAAACTAGCCAGCTCATACACATAGGTCAACTGAAACATTGGCAGCAGGCTGCAAATGTTGTCTTACAGCAGAAAATCCATTGGTATGCCTGTGATCAACAAACAGTTTTTGTTGGAGTTTTAAAAGTTGGAGTTTTCCGATTATGAGTAGTTCATAAGCCTTTCGAATGTAACTCCAAAGTTTCAAAAGACATTAAGAATAACAACATCAATTTGATTGGCATAATAAGGCCACTGACTTTCAAGTTTTGATCATAATCTGGGGGAATTTTTCCTAACCAATTTTTCTCAGTATCTTTTCACCATAACAGATGTTTATGTTTATACGCAGTAAACACCATACTCATATTTTGAGCAATCTGGTCCATATTTCCCCAAAATTATGACAGATGTCTCCAACTATTTTTCAAGAATGGCTCACAGGCACGCAAGATCTGGTTGTTCACACGGAAGACGAACTTTTGGAACAGCTACTTTGGGAAATCATTTGTGGCAACTTCTTCCCGAGGGCTCTTGTACTTGTTGCATTGTTTCAAGGTGACCAGTGCTTCTGGGCGCTTTAGCAACGTAAATACTAGTACCGTAGTTGATATTGGCAAGGTAGGGAGGGGAAAGGAGTGGAGTGACAGGAAGAGGGGAGGAAGAAGTAAGAAAGAGGGGTAGGCGACAATGGGGTTGAGAAAATCTGATCAAATTTACAGGACGGTTAAGTGTGAGTCACAGGAGATATCGCCTCGTGTCAAGAAGTTCCAAAAGGAATGGAACTGACAGCTCATCAGTGGACTTTCAAGAGCGTGTGACTAACGAACCTGCTTCGACGTCAAAAACTGCTCAGCAACTTTTCTGAACGTTGCTGCGGTCTTATTTGTTTTGTTTTGTTCCGTTTTGTTTTGTTTTGTTTGCAGGATTTATCACACTGGCCCTAATTGAGAGCCCTGGGTGTGAGTGAACCAGAAATAATTGATTGATCCATTCTTGTGTCATCTCCCACAGGAAGGAGTGGGAGTAGGCTTTATGCACTTACTGTCTTTTTAAACAAGTATATGGCACCTGCTTCTTCATATCATTCCTACTTCTTCCCCTCCTTCCTTCCCTCTTTCTCTTTCTCTCTCCAATGATTAATCAAGCATTGTTTGAGTGAATAGAGCCACTACTGATAAATCTCATAAAATTCCAAGATATACCGGTAATAAGTTTCAATGCGTTTTTATAGCATCTTGCTTTCTTTCTGATCTTTTTTTTTTTTTTTTTTTTTGCTGTCTGTCAATATATTCATCTGAATGTCTGTCTGTCTGTCTGTCTGTAGCTATCTTTCATGTCAATTAGAGAGTTTGCTATCCATTTATAACCCCTACAGACCTCTTGATCTGCATGAATTGCAACAATTTTCAGAGAATTCTGGATGAAAATCTGCCAATTCTCTGTTTCGATGTTATTTGATATCATCATATTCTTTCTCTCATTCTGTCACAGTGATCAGAGCCAGAATAAAAGGAAAGGAGCTGATCTACCCCGAGCCCCAACCAGAACCAATGGCCGAGTCCTCCTCTTTCAGTGAGGTCTCCTTCTCCGACTCTGACATGGTGGCACTGGAAACCAATGAGGGGCTCATCCCACCGGTGGAGGGGTTAATCGCTGCACCCCTGGGCCTGGCTGCTAAGCCAAGGGAGCCTGAGGTAAGTCTAATGCCTGAAGCAACCAACCAATCAAGGACTCCCTCCCCTCATCCCCCCCCCCCCCATTGTATAAGTATCAACTTTCAATTTTCAATATTTCAGAATGTTATATATCATAAATATGCACTTATATCTTTTGTTAAAAAAATAAATGTATTTATATCTTTTGTTGGAGATAGAAAAATGAATGAATGAATGATTGAATGAATAAACATATATTCAAACAACCACACAAACATACTGTACATATATACAAAAGTACAAGGCATCCACTGAAATCATCCATATTTATCAGTTCTGATGATAAATTGGAAAGAAAATCCTATCTGGTCTTAAATTATAGATTTATTACACAATACAAGATCTAATAAGATCAATTAATTAAACATGCACTGCATTTAAGGGAGCTTTTATATTTGTATGTAGACCCTAACATACACATTGTTTACTTTGGTGATACAGCATTATTTGTCACTGACTATTTGTGTTCCTGCTCAGTCATTAGTTTCATTTATATTCATTTTAGAAATTTAAGAAAAATTAAATGGGAATGTTGCCAATACACATCCACCTGTTTAGTCAGTGAGACAGTAACTCATTTTTATAATAAGCTACAAGTGATGCATCAAGGAACAGTTAATATGATCTTTAATATTTGTATTATAAAAATCTGCTGTGTTTGTGCAGTGCCATAACATGAGTGTAAAGAGAGAGTAAGTTTTCTTCTTTCATCATCTTCAGTAGATGTAAAAGTGGTATTCTGCAAATACAACTACATACTGTAATTTCATGTAGGCATTCTTCATTGGTCATTTTCATTCATTGCAACCAAAACAAACAATGCCTTTTCTGCACTGGAATCAGGAGGGAGAATATAGCATCATGTAATTCTATTGATGTATCTGTAGGCAAATTTCTAGGCACAGCTAATGTTGCAAGAAGTTACAAAAGCTATCTGATATTACATAAATGTACAATAAAGGGTTGGCAATTTAAGTGACATATGAAAGATGTTCAAAGCTTGAGAAAAACTCAAGTTAAACTCTTATTGATATAAGGCTTGATACAAAAAAAAAAAAAAATTGGAGACAGCTTCATTGCATGCTTTTGGAATATTTTTCAAAACTCTACATCAGAAAGTAGTCCAGCTACTTCACTTCGTGACAAACAAACAAAAATGTCATGATCACCACAAACCACTCTATACTTTCAATTTGGTTCTATAATTCATGGATCCATTTGATACAGGTCAAACTTCCAGCAGGGGTTGAACCAATGTACATGGATGAGAATCGACCAATCAAGTTGGAGTACACAGTCAAGGTGGAGAAAATCTACAAAGGCGATGACCTGTTGATGGCCAAATCAAATGCTAAGATCACCACGGCAGCCATCGACGCAGCTTGTGGCGTCACTGATCTGGAAATAGATGGGGTCTACATCCTTGCAGGTAACCCATAGCAACGCCCTTGGATGTCATACTGTTTTTCACTTTTATATTTCCTGAACCACTTTTACTTTTGATTTAACCCTCTAGCACATGTGGATTTTTTTTTCAACTCTGCTCTGTTATTTTCTTTTATTTTTACTTGTTCCTCTGAACTTTCCTTTGGGATTTTTGTATCCCTGTTTTCCATTAGATAACATATCTGATTATGTGTTTTCAGTCTTCAAAGTCCTTTTTCAACTAAAAATTTGGATAGGAATGGTAGCATCATGGATTTATATTCAATGTTATCATGACTATAGCAAATTAATCAAATTAAACTTTCACAACAATTTTTGATATATGATTCACATGTTTGTGTGTGTTTTTCTTCACACATACACTTTATATCCACATGCACATATACATTTTATCATTAAATTTGATAATTGTCATTTAGTTGAGTTAAGTATTAGATTGATTTGACAAAAGGTGGGGTGGACAAAACATTGAATGAAATCATTTATGGAGAGGGTACAAAAGAAAAACTGTCCAAACACTCCCATGTCTTCATTCAAGGCTAGGAGATCTTGTAGTAAGAAAGGTCCTACGGATTAAATCCCAGGTAAAATGCTAGGTGACTTTTTGGAAATCTTACTCTTGAACCACCCCGGGTAAACTCCAAGGCAATAAGCGAAGGTCAGGCATACTAACAACATCTTGCTGGCCATTTCACGCATGCACCATAATGTATACTTTCACTGCAGAAGAGTGAAAGAGAGAACTTCAACAGGAACTCATTCACTAGTTTAAAAGAATGTTTGAATCTCCACAGTTTCCCCCCAAGTGACTTGCATGAAAGGGGTAATTCTGGGTTAAGAGCTAACATTTCATGGTTAAACAAGCTTCATCAGATTACAAAAAAAAAAATGAGTGATGCTCACCAGCCCTTACTACCAGGGGGATCCCTGTACACTGTGCTCTTATTCAGATGGTGCAACTAATAATCTGGGGTAATCTGGGGTAAGAATGTCATTGTCCACGCATCCGTTCCAATGCTGTATCCTTCCCCTCTGGCCACACCATCATTAAAACATCAGTTGCTGCCGGACTCGGCGCTGATGGATGGTTCGGATGGTTCGTCTCTCTCTCTCCTTCTCTATCTTTGACTCTCTCATTCTCTCTCTCGTTTACTACATCAGTCCCTCTCACCCTCCCTCGCGTCATGACCATGACATTTAAAAACCCAAATGCAACAAGCATCTCAGGTATCGGGTCTAAGCACCGGCACGCATCACCGACTTTCCACCACGCAGAGAATGGGGGGGGGGGGGAGGGAATCTGTAAAAACAAAACAACAGAGAAAGAAATTTCTTGATATGTATCATCACCGCAGAATCATATCGACGTGATACTTCTTTGATCAACCTGAAGTGGTTTCATTTTCAAAATTACTGGCACGTGCCTACCTTATGACAAGAAATTGTGAGGCAGAAGTTCTTCCCTTTTGAGGGGAGGGGGACTCCATCAAAATTTGGGGGGGAGGGGGTGGATGGATTGAGGTAGGGTGTCTCTTTCCACGCTCGACTTGGAGTCAGAAACCACATCAGCACAAGGCATGCGCATATGCGACAACCTTGTAATGACCTATGCAGATGCTCGGTTCTCGCAAAGTGCGTAACCTCCTAATCAATCTCAGTATCAATGTCAAGCCCAGATGATATGTCACACCTTCTCAACTCAAGAACAATGCCTGCTCTTCCTTCCACTTTATATCAATGAAATACTCTTTTTGATTCTTCAAAAAATAACAAAATCACCCCCATAAATAATCAAGTAATGATCTTTCTTCTTTAAGATATTCAGCTCTAGGAGTCTGAACCATCTACATTTCTATACTATCCTCATCTTCAGTAATACTACACATTTGAAAAATGAATGAGCTCAATACTGTTAACTTCATAAAAGTCCTTGCAATCAATTTGAAAATGGTGATTGATTTTACTTCTAGCAAGCAAACATATATACATGCGCATTCATACACATCTTCACAAACTGTCATTTCAAAAAAAAAAAAAAATGGATATGGCTGTCTGGGAAAAAGGCATGTATTACTCTCCATGGCATGGCAGCAGGAGTGAAAGCATCAGCCGGCCAATCACCAAGCAATGGACATCGGCTAGACAGGAAGCGTCCTGGTGGTCGCACGTCCACGCTGCGCCAGACCTTGCTGCACGTTTGAGATACGCGTCGAGAGCATGCGCAACTTCCTGCTGATACCTCTCCCATTTCGTGGAAAACATTATTTGCAAAAAAAAAAAAAGGAAATAAACATTATAGATAGAGATTTGGACACCTGTCATTATTTGGATGACTGGCCTTCCCTGAAGACAAGACCTTTATTTCAATTTTGTGTATATATCCTAATTTTTACAGTTCTCACCTGAGCCGACTAAATATGGGGCATGCTGTTAAAGGACCTGATAATGAGGGAGTAACAGAGAAATCATTTCATGATCTCACAGTTTTTGATGTTCTTGTTGTCTTTGCAAATAAAATATGCCTCTCTGCCTTCGATACTGTCTACTATTACTTGAGATTATCAACAAAATAAGTTGCTCATTACAGAACTCTGTCACAACTCAATGTTTGTATATTGAAGTGTTGTTGCTGTTTTTTTCTTGGGATTGTACTTTTTTTCGGGGGGGGGGGGGGGCCTTGTTTTTCTGTATGCTTGAATTTTAGAATATGATATACGTTCACTTTGCCTAACAAGTGCATGCTGACAAATCAGTTCAGTTCAGTTCAGTTAAATTTAGTTCAATTCAGTTCATCTCAGGAGGTGCCGAGCTGATTTTTTTTTTTTTTTTTTTTTTGGAAAAAGATACCAAAACCACATCTTGGAATTGGTTTGAGAATGAGGCTGATGCCCCAGCCAGTGACAGAAATTAAGACACTGACAAACTGGAATATAGTATATATCTCATCAGGACTATGATAAGGACCTAAGTGACTCTAATCTTTACATACTCGGAGGATTCAACAAGAATGATGCGAGAGAACCGGATGACAGCTTCTGAGAGGCATCCTCTGCATTTCCTCATATCATCATTTAGGCTGTCTTGGTTTATAGAGTGTGTTAACTGAGGTAACAGGTTTGAAAGTCACGCCAGTGACAGAAATTAAGACACTGACAAACTGGAATATAGTAGTATATCTCATCAGGACTATGATAAGGACCTAAGTGACTCTAATCTTTACATACTCGGAGGATTCAACAAGAATGATGCGAGAGAACCGGATGACAGCTTCTGAGAGGCATCCTCTGCATTTCCTCATATCATCATTTAGGCTGTCTTGGTTTATAGAGTGTGTTAACTGAGGTAACAGGTTTGAAAGTCACAATGGGGCAACCTTATCATAACTATCATAGTGACATGCAATTCATTACAGGCTGCACGTTTATATCTCTGGGGTGTCACTTGATTTTTGTTTCCCCTTCTGTAGTAGAATGTTCTGGTGATGGGAACAGAGCCAACAACATCTGCTGGAGCGGCCTCTGTTTGTCACCTACGATTATGGAATACAATGGCGGCACAAAAGCACAAAGGGAGATAACCATTCCAAACTGCCAACTTCCCCCTCTCCTGCCATGTAAAATCAAGAATGATGCTATGCCAGAAATTTGTCAGTGTGCTAGCACGAGTGCTGCGCAGAGGAGAGAAACATGGCAGATACATTGTGAGCCTACGTGCCGCCGTCCCTGCCAGAAATCGGGAAAGAGCCCACGGTGATACAGCAAAGGAGATGAGAGGGGAAAGGGGCGGAGTAAGGGGGAGGAAGGGGAGAGGGGTTGACGGATGGAAGGGAATTGGTGGGCATCGGGGTGCGTAGGGGAGCCAAAAGGGTAAGTGGGATAGAGGCCGTGGGTTTAATAGCTCAACATCTCAACATAGAAGAAAAATATAAATGTATATGACCTTGCGCCAGTGTTATTGCGCATCAACGCTCAACCGATAGGTCACTGGCATGGTATGCACATCTCTAAACAAGCATTCTCTAAGCAGACACCCTTGGAAGATCATCTTCGACATACTTTCCGTCCGGGTCAAACGGACCCTTCCCTTTAATGATGAGCATCAATTTCCTTGGCAATCACAACCTCTCTTCATCAAAATTAGCAATTGATGTAATCTAGGTTAATGCACTGCTTACCGGGAGTGGGTCTACCACCCTTTCGCCCGATGGCCAATTATGCGATCTTGGCAGTAATGGGTTAAACTAGAGCACTGCAGGTGCTGGCTCATGTATGACCATGTGCAAATTGTGTTAATTCTTACGCAAGATGATTGATAATATATTTAAAAGCAAGAAAGAAATAAAGTTTGTTCAAGATTGTTGTTAATGAGTCAACATTTACCAGTCAGAAATGCCATCAGTCAGGACAAGATTTATAGAGTCTGGTATGAATTAGTAATTTTAATACAGTTTTAGAATAGGATACACATCAAGTAGCCACCATAAAAATTATATTAACATCTATGCATATTTTACATGCATCATTTATATCTCTGAATGTTTGTGAGCATGAAACAAAGTACTATGTCAAATGTTCACCAACATGTTCACAGGTCTTTAACACTATTTTTCTCAGCATCTTCATGATTACCAATTTTAACATTTTCTTTTCCTTTTTCTTTTGTCTGATAACCAGGTTCTCTCTACTCTACTTTCTAACACATTCATTCTTTGCAACTTTTTTAATGCTATATCCTCTGCTCTGCAATGAAATTTCTCAACCTTCATGGTGAAAAAAATCATCCTCCTCACCATTTCTTCAAATTTCATGCCATGTACTTTTTTCCCCTTTTTTGCCATCCATCATCTTCATACTGGCTTTCACTAAGTTGTCAGTTTACCTCATTTTCCCTTTCAAAGCTCTGTCTGTTTATTTCTACTTATAACGCTTCCTGTCTGATTGGTTGAAGAAGGTTACTTTTAGACCAGCGTTTCCTCTTGCTGCCTCTTTCTGTCTCTGTCTTGTTTTCTACTTGCTTTTCCTCATCAGCATCCACATCTGCCTAGCTCTGTCATAGAGATGTTTCACATTTGCAGAAGTGTTTGTATGTAATCACGTTTGCAAAGTGCACTTTTAAACATGCCTAAAGTTATGTATAGAATTTTCAAATGACAAAAAGAGTCTCCTCGCTGATTGTCAACTGCAAACAATGTTACATGCAACACTTGTGCCACTAACCACAAACAACATTCCATGCAATACCTGTGCCACTAATCACAAACAACATTCTAAGCAACATCTGTCACTAACCACAAACAACATTCCCTGCAACGCCTGTGTAACTACAAAAAAAAAAAACATTCCATGCAATACCTGCACCACTAACCACAAAACATTCCACGCAACACCTGTGCCACTAACCACAAACAACATTCCATTCAACAACTGTGCCACTAACCACAAACAACATTCCATGCAACATCTGTGCCACTAACCACAAACAACATTCCAAGCAACATCTGTGCAACTAACCACAAACAACATTCCATACAATACCTGTGCAACTAACCACAAACAACATTCCATACAATACCTGTGCCATTAACCACAAACAACATTCCAAGCAACATCTGTGCCACTAACCACAAACAACATTCCAAGCAACATCTGTGTCACTAACCACATACAACATTCCATGCAACACCTGTTCCACTAACCACAAAGAACATTCCATGCAACACCTGTGCCACTATACCACATACAACATTCCATGCAATACCTGTGCCATGCACCACTAACCACAAACAACATTCCATGCAACAGCTGTGCCACTAAACCCAATGGCATGTCAGTCAAGCCAAGGAGCTTGTGTTTGAAGCTCCTTGGTCAAGCATATAACTCTCAATATTCTAGCATTCAGCAGTAGGCATGTGATGTGCGTGCATAATGACGGAAGTTAACACAATGTTTAGGTATAATTCATCTCCTCAATTAGGATTTAGAGGTGACATCATTAACAGGTACTCATTAAGAATGAAGTCAAACTCACATGAACAAAAAAAAAAAAACACCATCAAACCTTATAGTTAGCAACAAGTGACTTTAAAAACATGATTCACATTTGCTTTCACACTAACAGAGTTAGTCACATGACCTGAAATATGCCTGTACACACATACAAAGAACTGGTTCTTCATTAAGTCTGAAACTCCTCTGACTCTTTCTCTACCTCAATCTCAGTCATTCTCTGCTCGCCCCCACCCCATCCCCACCTTCATCATCTCATGCAGCTTTCAGTGTGTGTTATGCATAACAGTCCTCTGGTTTCTGGGCGGCTGTTCCTTCCGAAGCTCATATTTATGTCATAAACAGATGGTCACACCTCTCCTGGTGGACTTTTGGCAAAGAGATTGCCTCGGTCCCTGCCAATATGTCATCTTATTCGTCTTTTCTGTTTTGGTTTGTTTTGTTTCATCTTGTTTTATTTTTCTCCCTGAGATCTGCTGATGAGCTAGGGAAGATATGTCATCCATGCATGGGTTGGATGGGTGTTGCTATACCGGAGGATGAGGGGGCGTGAGCGATGTAGCTGTCAAATATGCCCTCTTCCTCACCTTGTCCACTCCTTCTCATTTTTTCTTTGCTTCTTCTTTTACATCTTAATATTTGCCTTTCCTTTTATCCTCTTCTTCCACCTTTTCTGCTCTTTCCTTCATCTTTTTTTCCCCTCTTGCTTTCTGTCTCCTTCTGATATTGATAATTTCTTTGTCCATTATTGGTGGATCATTGCACTTCACATTTAGTTTCACGGAAAAATGACAAAATCTAATGCAAATCAAAAGGTAAAAGGCCTCTCCTTATCAGCTCCCATCTCTCCCCCTTACCCATTTCTCCGACATCTACAAAAACTGGTCTGTACAAGTTAATACTAAGAAAACAATACTATATAAAGTACGCTCCAAAAAGTAGGTCTTTATGATTACTTTTATAACTGAAAAGGAAAGGCGGAGAAGGGGGCAGACAGAGGAGAGACTGGAAAGTCCATTTGGAGGTGGGCACGGAAAGTTTCAACCAGTTTTAGAAGTGCCAGTACCGAGTTGGGTGCACTTTGGTCTAGTCAGAAAATCGGTTGTCGATATTTTTCGCCCTTCGCTGTGGCAGGTTGCCCGGTCTGGCTTCTAAACAATGACACGGCATGTTCTCCCTGTAAGCAAATAAAGATAGAAAACATCCAGCCCCAAACTCCACCCTCCTTCTACTCTTTTTTTTTTCTCCCTCTATCTTATACTTGAACTCTCTTGTTCTTACTTCATATTTTAAAGGTGCACTTTATAACTGCATGCAGCCAACCACCAAAAGGTCAAGACTCTGTCAGCGTACTGTTTCCAGCCAAGTTCTTCCTGTAAATAATACATGACATAACAGGACTTTTGGCATACAATGCGGATTAATATTTGCATCGGTCATTGTGGACTGGTTTCTCTGCAGCTCCACTTGCAATGATGAGCAGTCAAATCATTTCTCTGTTCAGAGTTCCAATGTGGAGTTACAAGGGGCTTTCATTGGGCAGTTTTAGCAGCCTTGAACCTTGAATGAGTACTCTCCCAAAAACGAAGATGCTGTCCAGCATTTTGATATTACTCTTTATTGTTACTTGTCTCAAATGACAATATTCTTCAACTCATCACCACATGGTAGGATACTTGTAGGCACAATGGGGGTAGGGTCCTACACTCCACTTTTTAGTATACCGTCCAATCCACAGAAACTGCAACAGTTTATAACCCTTGTAATCTAAATGCACAGCACATTCTTTGCATTTCATACATTTTTTCGTGATGAACATTTTGTTTCTGTGATATTTAGGGAAAGTGTGGGGTATATTTCAATTTGCCAGCATGACCAACATGTGTTCAATAAGAATTCATACAGACAGAAAAAAAAATCAAGTGAAAACATTCTATAACAAAGTGATCTTATTATGCATCATAATACACTCAGTCAAGGTATTGGTCAGGTTAAATCATGTCATCATAAATTCCCTACTGCATGGTAGAACATGCAACTGATATTATTTGATTTAGATTGTCCATGATTCATCAGACATCTAAACATATCGCAGAAACATCATCGGCTTTAGATGCAGTTAGCAACTCTTCGACAAAAGTGTATTTGAACAAAATCTTTGGTTACATGAAAGCTAACAAGTCTTTGTCTGTATGTATATGAATATCATAACAAATACGTGTCTACAGGTATGGACAGTGTAATATACATGCCACATTGGTGTTAAACAAATCTCCAGTTTGATGTGCACATGACAAATCTTGGCTACATGTGTGCTCAGCAAATCTACATCTGTGACTACCTGTATGCTGCACAAATCTTAGTCAAGTTAAAGGATCAGTTGCATATCCCTTTTGAAAATGTCGCAAATTTTTGCATGGTTGAAGAATAATGTCTTCAAAAATTGTGTATGAAATATTATGGTAACAAGCATCAAAAAAAAAACAAAAACCAGCAAGTAACTTGAGGATATGTTCTCATTTTCTACCAAGAATAAAAGCTGGGATCTTTTTTTTTTCCCCTTTGGTCCTAATAATTCCTTGGGATTCTATAATATTGTGTACCCCTCCATCATGGAAAAGTTTTCAGTTTTATTATTCTGAGGAGAGGTCTGAATTACTACCTCTAAATATAAAACACTTTATAATAGGAATATAATAATTTTCAGGGTTGCAGAAGGGATACACACACACTTTAAAGGGGAAAGTTTCCCAAAACACATACAGAGATTCAGTGCATCATCAGAATTACTATAACATTTTTCAGGAAAGGGGGGATTTTTTTCAAGTGATGCCACCCTCTCTGATGGAAAATTTAGAACAATTTGTGCGTAATAGAACAATAAAACCAATTATAAAAAATGTCACAAAAGTTGATTTGATCTGACTCATTACTGAGATACGCTAAGGCAAATATTATCTTTCTCAATGCTCAGCCTCCACAAGAGCTAGGCCATGCATTTTATCAAAGTCCTACAAAAAAAAATCATCAGCATGTGGATTTTGGGAGACTTCCCCTTTAACATACATCAGAAGTACAGAGTTCACGGGTAGCTGTAGTCCGTGCAACAGGTACCAAATATTGACATGGGTGCCGTCGAGACCACCTTCAAAAGATTGCCTTCAATTAAAAACTGACATCCGGCAAATATTCCCAAACATCCTGTCCGTTTTTCTCTGACTCTGGTTGATAGGGGACATAATTCTCTCTCGTTGACAAGCTGTTTGCAGAAGTGATAATAACAAATAGATGGATGTCCCTAAAAGAAAATGCAATGAATTGAATATGAAACCAAAACATAACCGCTTATCAGTGGAGATACAAATCAAGAGTGCAACTGCAGCCTCTTCCTTGACTGTAAGAAAAGACTTAAAAGCAACAGGCTGGGGAAAGTACATATGACGTGATGCAAACACTACAGCTGCGTCAGCCGTGATATTTGAAGCGATACAGCTCTGCGTCCTCTCTGCCAAAGTTAAGAGAATTATATTTACACATATGAACACCAGTCCCAAGCATGCGTGACATTTCAAACACAACGAAATCTATTTCTGTGTGTGTTCTCTGGATCTGCCACTGCTACTGTAACTGTCTGGTTTCGTGGATGTGATATTTTTCAATTATATGTTTTATTGTTTCAAAATCACATAAAATCACAAAATCTACAAATGCTTAGCAGTCATTGTGGGTGTTTTCTGAGAGATGTGTACTGCTGATAATGTACTTTTGCTGAATATTGTGGATGATGGAAAATTAGAAATACAATGGAGTCTCATTTTCCATGTGCATTCCTTGTTGTTTTTCCTCATTTGTGAATGGAAAGTCTAATTAGGGGTGGATCCAGGAATTTCGTAAAGGGGGGGGGGGCGCAAACAATATTTCTGGTGCTACTTCTAGGTTTCATTTCATTTTTTTCTTTTTATTTGTTTTGTTTTGACAACAAATAAAGAGGGGGTGTGCGCCCGGTGTGCCCCCCTCTGGATCTGCCACTGCTAATGTAATTGTCTGGTTTCACAAATGTGATATTTTTTAGTTATATGTTATATTATTATAAAATCCCAAAATTTACAAATGATTAGCTGTCATTGTGAATAAAAAGGAAAATAAAGCAAAAACAAAGTGACAAGAATCTTTCATTGAAAAACGATTATCATACATGAAAAGCCCCACCATGATTAAACATGTCGAGGAGAGAACAGCTCCCTTGAAGACCCCTGATGTGGTTTTGATTTTACAGAAGACAAAAATGACGACACATTAAAATACAACATGGGGAATTGTTTCCTCATATGTTTTGGCTGTCCCCTCACTTACTGTTGAATCCGAGCAATACCATATACAAAAACAATGACCCTGCACTGACACATAATATATACTACAGGTGAAGGATAATTGTTCGAGTGTGAAATGGGTTACCTGTCCAAAGAGAAAGAGAGAGAGGAGCAAAAAAAAAAAAAAGGATAAAGGGCGTGGCCATCAACATAGCACAAGTCAAGTTCAACCTGCGTCATTCCCCTCACCTACGGGGTTGGGGCCGAGCCAGAAACCGGTGGGCTGTTCGGCAACGTACCCCTATGATAATAAGCATAAAATGTCACCTAGATTCAGCCCGGTAACAGGCACCCAACATGTGACGGCAAAAAAATGAGCCAAGGTCCACGACTTGTGGATTAGTGCACTTGGCACATGTCAATGGGTTTGATTGCTAAGAAATGATTACAAAACACAAACAAATTGACACAGCCTGATCATGAAAACTTTTTCAAATGTTATTCTATTAGTTTCCAGTCATCATTGAAGAAAAATAACATGCCTTGTCAGGTCTTAACAATTTGTGTGCCATGGTATAAACTCCCTGTGTGCCACATTATTCTGAGATGCATGAGCGCTTTCGATAACTATTCTGTTCTTCAAGTCCACGTTACTTTTTAATGAAGCATTCATGGTAGAAATGCAGTACAGCAAAATTTTAGACAAGATTACAAGCTTTGACTATGATGTAAATTTCACAACAAAGTTATGGCTATTTTTCTTGCAAACGGCCAGTTTTCAAAATGAATTCATTTGTGCATGGTTGTGCAGCCAAGCAAAACATGCAAAGATGGCAAGCCGTGGACAGAGTAGGGCATGTGAACAGGGTGCATGAAGATTTGATGCAATGCTTTACTTGAGTTTTCTGTCCATATCTTTCTAAATCTCTCACAGGTACATTCTACAATGCAGAACTGAGGCTCTCGACCTGTAACTGGATCGCGGGTTACAAGAATATCACCAAGCGACAAAGACAGGGCATAAAGCACAACTACAAGATGCAGTGTGGAAAGTGTGATGTAAGTATTCCTTCTGTTAAAGGGTATGCACAGTTCTGGTTGAGGTGAGGATTTTGAGATATTCAGAAACCAAAGATTTTCATTTCAATTTTTTTCATTTCAATTTATTTTCATATTTCTCACATATATCACAATAAAGTATATAAATACGAAAATTATACAAAACATAATTCAGATGAGACTTCATCAGAATGTACAGAAGTTTGATTTGGTATAAACACGAGGTCTGTATGCATGCGAATTACACTGTGGTCATAATGCGAAAAAATATGATGGGGCCTGCGTAAAAGCATTAGCTTGTACAGCCGCAGGTCCCGTGAGTAATCAGATTAGGGGAAGTTTAAAGTACGGATGTTTTTTAAGACAAACTATATCTGGGGAAACCGATTAAAACAAACAAAACAAAAAATCCAATTAAATATATGTCACTAAATAAAAATACAGAAAAACAGAAGCAGAAAGCAGAAAGGTCACATGTTGCAGCAGTGAACATGATGTCAAAGAGCATGATGATGTCATGATGATGTCAAAGATCATGATGATGTCAAAGAACATGATGATGTCAAAGAACATGATGTCAAAGATGTCAAAGAGCATGCAATTCTAAGGGGTATCAAAAGTTTATTTGATGAAAATCGGTTTTGAAATGGCTGAGATATCCAAAAACAAGGTGAAACAAAGAGATCCTAATAAAAGGCATGGCCTGTCGCCTTTTATTATTAACACGTTTTTGGATGTCTCAGCCATTTGAAAACCAATTTTCATCAAAAAAGCGTTGAATCCTTCTTAAAATTACATGCTCTTTCATATATTTTATATGAGGTTTCTCATTTTCTCACTTAGGAATGTTCAACACATGAATCCCCACTTCAACCAGTACTGTACAGTCCCTTTCAGGTCTATTGGAGAGCATACACAACCTGCCTTCTTTTACCAAGAGGGAGGGGGCAAAAGCAATTTGATAAACTACAGTAAAGATACTAAGAGCAACAAAAACAATGATATTAATGCCTGACTATTACTAGAATTACTAAAAATACTGGTGATGAGATAATAATGACAATGATGATGATAATAGTATTAATAATCATTGAAGTAATAATTATTTTAGTAATAAAAACATTAGAAATAGTAATAATGATTACAGTAATTATGATAGTTATGATAATATTAACAATAATGACAACATACTGTGCATAGATCTAAATACAGGTTATTAACCATAAATTCATGGTTTTCACCGTCAGTAACACTTTAGTCAAACTCATAACCAACTCCCTAAAAAAAAAATAATAACAATGCCTTCTCTGTCATGAATGTTTAAAAATCTCAGGATGAGACAAGGGATTTTTTTTATTCCTGATATACATGTTTATTCTAAGGACATACTGGTGTAAGCAACTACAGTACACTGACTAGATTTTGGCAGTAGGCCTATAATTTGTCATTCTGGCGTGAGTACCATCATGAACAGCCAGCAAATCTATTGTATGTCCATGGGCAACAATTGACATCAAAATACAACATATCTACATATGAAGAGTTTGTTTGCAAAAACCGATAAGTCCATATTTGCCAAATGGAGATATTTGCGATTAAAGGTCTAGAAAAAATAAAGAGAATAATAAGAAAATGTTTGCTTCTTTTGACCATAATTTCAAAAATGTACCTTTATATGTAGTGACCAATATATCATTTTAAAGGTATTATTTTGTACTTTATGACAGATATCGTACTTCAAGATCTTCAAAAATGGACTTATTGGTTTTTGCGAACAAACTCTTCATATGTACATGGAAATAACACAAGGGTTATATTACCACAAATAGAAACTTCCTGAAAAAAAAAAAAATATATATATATGTCATTTGGCTTTTGGGTGCTTATGGGCTTTACCAAATGTTTGCTCAGTTCTAAGTATACAGTACAATATGGCCATGAGATTAATCTTTTGGTATGGTTGTAATTTTAGTCCCATCATTTCCTTGCAATCATTATCCTATTCCTGGACATGCCCCCTCGTGAATGGTTTATGATTTAGGGATGACCATAACAATCTGCCAGCAGTAATATTTAAGAAATGTTCTTCATAAAGGCTTAAAGGGATTACACAGTTTCAGTTCAAATGGGGCTTCAGGTTTCCACTATTATTTTATGATTACTTTTTTGAGATAATGAGAAACCTCTTGAAAGATGAAAGAGCATATAATTCTAGGAGGAGTTCAAAGTGCATTTGGTGATAATTGGTTTTGAAATGGCTGAGATATCCAAAACAAAGCAATCCTGATATAAGGTGGGACCTATCTTTCATTGGGATTGCTTTGTTTTACTTTGTTTTTGGATATCTAAGCCATTTCAAAACCGATTGTCATCAAATAAACTTTGAATTCCTCATAGAGTTGCATGCTCTTGCACATTTTATAAAGTGTTTTCGAAGTATCTCGCAAAAAGTTAAAAGCTGAATACTCACCTCAAACAATACTATACTGTCCCTTTAACACATCATGCATACGTCATGATAGAATATACCAAACATTTCCCTTGCCCCCTCCCTCAAAAACAGAAGAAAAAAAAAGAAAAATAAATAACCATTGAATTACTACCATGAAGATGTTGTATATCTTGTTGTTTACTCTTTCTCCATTTTTTTTTTTTTTGGGGGGGGGTATAGAATTTATTTTGCATCTGTACAGAGTGTAAATATAACTCGCGAGATAAAAACAATATGGGGAGGGGGCCAATTTGAAGTATTTGAAGTGTATGTATCCAAAGTATTAATTAATTTCAATGTCAGCTGTATCTGGGACTGGCTGTGTTTCATATTCATAGAGTGGCTGAGATTGTGTGATCCCTTTAACCCAGTATTCCTCGCCTGCAAGTTTAGAAAGATGATCCTATGACATCATCCGTAATAAGACCCATGCATCATGGGTTTAAAGTCTACCAGCTCCAACTGGGTTCACTGCTGTGGCCACATGAGGGCGCTATTAGACAAAAGTCTCTGCTGAAAGATTGACTGGTTCATTGACATCTTGTCCTCCATAACTCACAGGCAGTCACACAGACTAAATTTTGCTTTTTAAGTTCAGTGTTGAGCAGCCCCATCAGTTATATATTTTTGAAAATACAAAGGAAATCTCTTTGATTCTCTTCCATAAAATTCAAACTTAAAGGAATTGTATAGTTTTGGTTTAGATGGGGATTCAGATTTTAACCTTTTTGCAATATAATTAAAAACCATGTAGTTGAAATATTAAAAGGCATACAATTCTAAGAGGATAAAAAAGTTTCTTTGATGAAAATCGTTACTGAAATGGCTGAGATATCCAAAAACAAAGAGGTCATAACAAAAGTTTGCACCTGTCTTTCACTAGGTAGGACCACTTTGTTTTGCATATAACTCACCCATTTGAAAACTGATTTTCATCAAAAAAACTTTTGATTACTCTTAGAATTGTATGCAAAACGATAAAACTTGCATCCCCATCTCAAACAAAACTATACCATCCCTTTAATCAATCTTAATATAATGCAGAAACATTTTTGGGTTTGATTGGCAGCAGCCTTCATTTCTAAAATAAATTCAACTGCGACAACATTTTTACTTATCTACTGTAAAATAAAAAAAAAAAATAAAAAAAAAATCAGATGCATGTTTATAGGTCTACTACCCTGCAATGATGTTGGGAATAATGAAGAACATCCACTGCATTATAATGTCTAATAAATAAGCAAATCTACACATAAGTGACTAAAAGGGTGTACATTGCATAAGTCCCTGTCACAGAAACATCACTAATCCCAATCTTTTCATAAATATATACACTTTGACATTATAGTGATTTGAAGCAGATCTAAAAACTACTCTGTTGCATGGTCAAGCCAAATTTTATGATCTGCCTTTAGTGTTGATAAATATAGTCAGAATATCAAATTGCCTAAAAATTGAGATCCTTTGGCAGATAATTTTCTCCATCAATCTTAATGATCAAAATCATGGTATTGCAGAGAAGACTAAGGAATCTCTTTTGCTCAACATTTTCAGCTCACCTCAGCTACCTCCCAAAGTAGATGTGCTTAAAAGCAATTAATGAAAAAAAAAATGCATGAAAAGTGATGCATTCCGCACATTTTTCTCTCAATTCTCTTGCAGATTTCCCCCTGCTATGGACGGTACTGCCCAACGGACCCCGTCCCCAACCTGTGCATGTGGGACATGGCCAATCTGCGTACCGACTGCGAGAGCCAGTTCGCTTATTGCACGCGCGATGCGCAAGGCCAGTGTGATTGGTACGGCAAGGGGGACATGAAGAGGTGTGTGCGGAGGAGGGTGAAAAGCAGGAGGCGAAACCAGGACTTCCTGCCGTGAGCATCACACTGCCCCGCCCCACCATCCTCCTCCTTCTCCTCCTCCTCCTCTTCTTCCTCTTCCACGTCCTCCTCCTCCTCATCATCATCATGACCATCCCCAGCTATCATGGCTCTCATGGCAGTTGGTACCAACAGGACTGAAATGGACTCATGGAATGAATGGTTTCAGATAACTGCCTATTGCTAGGGAGTGAAACCCTCTTTATTGTGTACAATGTACATATCTACCCATTTATCGCACATTGACACTTCCCTAGTACGACAAAGATCGGTGCGATAGTGTCATTTTTTTTTTTCTTTCACAAGGAAATCTGTCTCTTCTTGATGTTTTATTGACTTGATATGTGAACAGACTGAATTGGAATGGGAGTCATTACAGGAAAGAAAGAAGGAATTGTTGTGAATTCAGGCCCAGATACCACAAATCAGAGGCTTTTTAACGAAATTTGAAAGGTACTGTATATTTTGTAAAGTAAAGTGTACAGATAATGAAGGGTATTGTTACTATGTCATTTTGCATTGCTAGTTTATTTATTTTAATCTTCCTATTAAACATAAACTCAGATGTATTAGAATTGAAGTTGTATGTTTTTCAATGTAATTATTCATTTCAGTCTACTTGGCAAGATGCACCCAGAAATAACCATAAAATCATTATGTTCCTTATCACAATCTCTCCCTTTTCTAATACATTTTTTTTTCAATGAAGCAAAGTTTCTGACCTAAATGTTGAGGTAAAAATTAATGAACATGGTTTTGACATTGATCTGCTGCCCTCTACAGCTCAAAATAAACACACATTGGTAGATATTTGTCAGTTGTCCTCTAAAAATATCAAACTGCCTCAAAACTTGATATTGTAAACTGCTAAGCATCTCAATACCAATGCCTTTGCTAACAATTGATATTTTTTTTCTGTTATGCTAATTAAACCATGACATTGGTCAGCAATGTTTGTTTCGTTACATCGCATTTGTTCTATTTTAGTTTATCATTGTTTAATCTTTACTTCTTCAACAAAAGAATCAGATGTATTTTGACCCTACATATTCAGATAAATATGGTTGTCATACATACTCATTTGGAAAAATCAAAGTCAAGTAAAACTTTGTGTAAATATTCATACATTATGATATGACTTGCTACTTTGAGCATTATGTCAAATATATATATTTTTGTGTAAATATTCATATTGGTTATGGTATGTTTATCCATCTTTGATTCTCCACAGAAAATAACCCCTCAGTTTTCTTATCATGAGCATTTCTGCTGAAGTTGTACCTTTTCTGTCTGTCTGCATGTCTGTCTGTCACTGTCACACACACACACACACTCTCTCTCTCTCTCTAAATTGATAAGACATCCCATATTTCTAACAACAATGTACCTAATCAGTCATAAAAATAACAGTCTGTTGATCATACAATGTTCACACAAGAATTCAATGGAACAAAAATATCTGAATCCCTAGTCCCACACCTGTAAGTTCATGTGGACGAAAACAAAAATGATTTACCAGTATTTTCAAGCCTATGTCATTTCATTCATATTATTGATCGGCAACAATGTATAAATAAACATGTCACCTCAAATAAATGAAGAAGTGTACAACCAATAACTTAGAATGATTTTCATTGGCTTAGATACAACAAATAATGTTGTGCATTCTTCCCCATATATTGTAGACAGGGTTGTCTTTGTATATGAATGTGTTCAAGTCTTCCGTACACTTAATTAAAGACCTCGCTGAAGTACTATCAGTTGAGATGCAGAAAAAAAAAAAGTTTTGTGTGATGTAAGTTGTGATGTATTGCAAAAAATTGTGACACAAATGCCTTCTATTTCCATAACTGGCAATGCTCCTCATCTGCTTTCTAAAAAGGATTTTTCTCCAAGTCTGTTTTTTTTTTTTTATTGTTGGTTTTATCTATCTTTTCCCCCTTCTCATCATTGATTTCCTTTAAGAAAAGTCTGGCAGTCTTGGAATTGAAAAAGTGAAAAAAAAAAACATTGTTTTAGTGCACATGCTTTGATTGTTCTATTGAGCTTGCTTTCTTCAAATAAATTCAATAAATATTCTTTGATAGAAAAAAAAAGCTCTTCCTTAGTGTTCTGATTTTTTACAATGTGTTGTGTCTGAAAAGGAGTATTTTGTTTGTTTGTTTGTTTGTTTGCCTGTTTGTTTGTTTGATTGATATTATTTTCTTTGACATAATGTCAAAATCAAAATCAAATTTCTTTTCAGCAGTATCATAAAAAACAGATATATGGATTATGCAGGCCTACATGATTCACAGGAAGAAAACTAACATTACTATTAATGTACATTAATTTCATTCACAAAATTATTCAGATCAGAAGAAAATTTTGACAATATTGAACATATTAATGTATTTCTGCATAAAAAAAAAGACACACTAGTGTGTTAGATTTTTTTTTTTAAATCAATAAGTGATCTGAGTCAATGTCACATTCTCAAATGATTTCATCAACAGCTTTATTGATCAGAACTGTGCATGCAATATTGGGAGCGTTTATCTAAACAAAATTTCTGAGGCAGAATCATAATCGTAAACAACCATTGAGGCATTCTGTGCAGTAGATAAATGCGACCATGTTTTCAAACGTATTTAGAAATGCCAATTTGAAATGCCATTCAAAGGGCGATTTGAAATGCTTTTGAGACCATGACTGCCTTTCTACCAGTACATGAATGCAATGCCATTTTGAAACACGTTTCTAAGAGCTGCCAAAGTCAACTTCTAGTATACTGTACATGCTGTCGGTTACAAAAAAGTGTGCACCTCACTTGACCTCTACTTCCCAGGTCGAATAGCGCAAAGTGGCTCCGCATGTGACAATACTCAAATTGCTTTTATATAATGTTTAGATAAACGCCGCACCCTGAGAATCGCATTTTAAACCGCTTTCACCAACGCCATTCGAAATACGTTTTGAAACATTTTGAAAAGTGATGATACCAGGACTATACAACTCTCCTACTTAACTTCTATGTAAATGAACATAAAAAAAAAAAAAACATGTTTCCTTATCAATAATTTGGCAACTATAATCCCCTCCCCTTTGAAAGTTCACCATAAATAGGTTAACGCCACTTTACAATCACATGATGCCATATCTATTCAGTGTCAAGTCATATAAAGACTTTGAAAGTGATGACATCATTACCCATCTAATTTGCATATATGCAAATAGAATCAACGTGACTGTTTCGTACGAAGTCTGAAACCTTATAGTTACAGAACCTTCCAATTCAAATTTCCAAATTCAATGAAACTACAAAAGTTCTGTTTGTCTGATTTCATTGTATTTATCTGCGTATATTTAAGGAACAAACAAAAAAAATACAAGGATAATGACGCAGTGACATTTCAAATATAGAATTACTTTCCTTGAAAAAATAGTAGTCCTAATTTCTATATCACTATGTGGCAGGGGTATCTTTACAAAGAAACTTCATTTTTTATAGCTCTCAAAATGTCAGCTCCTGTCGCTGACAGATGTCATTTGATTTTATAGAGATAAGAGTAGAAGTTGCATGCCACAATGAAATACTTGTCTTTCTCTCTGCCAAACCTGTTAGAAATATACTGTAGAGGATGGCTACTTTAGAATAAACAGACAAAAAAAAAATCCAAATTATTACAACATTATCATTTTTTTTAAATCTTTAAACTAAGCTGGTCTTCTGCCATTTGTATTTGATATGTTTAACAGCTGCTATACATGCTTATTCTCCACTTGCTACTGAAATGTTGTTTGATATAAAGTGTGTGTGTGTGTGTGTGTGCATGTGTGTGTGTGTGTATGTTACTCTTCTCATTAGCTTGTTCCCTTTGTCTTTATACCCATCCCCCCCCAAAAAAAAAAACAACAACAACAACAACACAAAGTTATAAGGATATGATTGCTACTTCTCAAAAACAACAATTTGTTGTTGTTGTTGTTATTAATACTTTTTTTTTTTTGGGGGGGGGGGGGAATAAGTTGTCTGCCTGTGTAAATTGGTTTTACTCTATTCTTTGGCCCAGCTTGAAGTACTAATGTACTTTGGTCTTTACCCTTAGAAGCATTCTAGGTTCCAGGCCAGCAAAGCATGTGCACACCTTTTCCAATAAGGCAGATCTTTTGAAGTGGCACGTGCCCTAATATCAATTGTGAGCTTATGATAATGACAGGAGATTAATTGATAAGCTGTAATTGTTGAGTAAGCCTCTGCTAGCCCCTGGAGATGGAGTTGACACTGCTGTAGGGGGTAGAATTGAAACAGCTTGCAGCTAAGAGGATTGACATTAAATATTTGTGCAGCAAAAAAGAAAAAATTCCTTCCTAATGACTGATTTTGCTACAGCAAGAATCTTTACAGAGCAGATGGTAAGGGGAAAAGAGGGTTTATTTAGAAATGGCGAGAAAAAGAAAGAAAATATGATTCCAAAGAATTTTCCTTCAGAGACTAAATAAACAAGGTTGTTGTGTTTGTTTGTTTTTTGAAGTAATGAAATACAGTCAACCTTGCCGAAGTCGACCTCTCAAACATAAGTTGAATAACTGCCTACGTTAAAGGTCTTTTTAAGTCTGCTTTTCTTTATATCCTATTGACTTCAATCCCTCGTACTGTATAAGCTGTTATTTTCGCGTACAGATATTTTCGCGACCAGGGATGACGTCTCATATCACTTTGTACACAGTGGAAAAGGTGCTCTAAAATGTCAACTATTATCATTATTATTATTATTATTATTATTATTAATTTGTGTTAATTATAAAGCCAACACCACTGATGATTCAACAGATTATTTGCGTGGCCAGGATCAGCCTTTTGAAAGGGTGATCCAAAACGCTGTTTGTAAAGAGGAGTGTTCAAAGGATTTTGCAGAACAATACCACAGGAAAGGTATCTAAATTTTTACATTTGGGAGGGGGGGGGGAAACAAGTCAGTGTATATTGTGAACATGTAATCATAATGCACTTTGATATTCTAATGGCATGTCATATGTGGAAGCTTTTTATAAACTGTCATGAGTCCGTTCAATTAACATCTTTATTTTAATGGCGATGGTCTGAGTGCAATCTTGCTAGCAATGTGAAACTGAAAGATGGTAGAATCTTTGAAAGCAGAGATATGGCAAAGAAGGAACTATCGCAACTAGTACAGAATGAGCAACAAGGAGCGGAATATGGACCCATACCAAGTACACCTGCAAATCCAATTCAAAATCATTATCTGGTCTACTCAGTAAAGAGAGAAGAAGAGAGAGGGGGGGGGTGAGAGAGAGGTAGATAGAGAGGGAGAGAGAGAGGGAGAGAACAAACAAATATGCCCTTGTCTGGCCGATTTCCAGCACTTATCTCCATTTATGGGGGTTCAGTTTGGATGATAAATGAAAGATTGGTAGGGGGCAATAAAGAAAAAGAGAGGGAACTATCTAAACCAAAGAGAGGATACATAGTACACCCACAGGCGCGTGGGTAAACAAAGGGGGAATACGCCAGGTGCTGAAGGCTCGTGCCACGAACCATTAAATCCTCGCTAAATATCCATGTATTGGCTGGCCTACTCATCTATTATACATAAGCTTACTGTGCTTCCAATGTCTATCTATGTGCGTCGATGCAAGGCAAGAGTTTGGGGGTGGGGGAGGTTATTGATTCGACTAGAGCGTGCCCTGGCTTAACCCAAGCCAAAAAACTCTGTACCCCCAACACTCGCTCGCTCGCTCGCCCGTGTGTGCTGCCAGGCTGGCTACTTGGGCACACTGCCACATGACTTCTTTTGTTTCCACCCTCAGCTCTGGAGTGCAAACAGGAGAGAGAGAGAGAGGAGTCTGGGGGCTCTAGGGAGCAAAAGGGCTTGGCATCATTGGAAGGTGGAGCGTATTCGTTGAGGAGCGTGTTGGCCACAGGGGTACAACTCTTTTCATGTTCAGTCTTTCTCTCTCTCTCATTTTTTTCTCTGCACTGCCTCCCTCTTTTTCCTTACCCCCTTTTTTTTTTTCCTGGCTCATAATCATAATCAGCCTTGGTTTTAGGGGTGCAGAGCAAACCCGCATTCGTTCTGGTAGTAGCAATCCACTACAGGCAGCCAGCTCTGCGTTTTTTTTTTCTTTCCAGCTTAGACAACAGACTTTGTTTGCGGTCTGGCTGTGGTGTTGGACCCATTCATCCACAAGATATCTTCCGCTCCACGTGCCCTCGCGTGCCTCATCTTGATTGGTGCGATGTCTCGTGAACAGCACACCCCATCCCTCCTCCTAATCGCCTTCATCTGAAGAACTGAAGTGACTGGTGTGGGTGCTGCATCAACCAGGATAGTCAAGACTGAGTCAAGTGCAAAGGACGAAGGTACTTGGTGGGCCTATATTGTGCCTCCCTGCACACACTGTACTAGCAGCCAAGATTTCCATTTCTGCAATGGGATTACGATAGACCTTGTGAACAGACGAGAAAGATAAATCCTTGTCGCACTCTGCAAGAAAGACGCTGGTGAACATTTACTGGACATCTCTAACCAGTGTGACTTTGTATCTCCAATTTCAGGAGAAAATCATTCTTATTTTCTGCTTCAAACAATTTCACCCTTTCTTTCCCTACTACACGTCACCTCTCGGCTCCTTTGCACCCTTACCATCATAGTCCGTGGGGATAAGGGGAAAAAAAAAATTGAGGTAAACTGCACCAGACTCAAACGCTAGCAAGAATCTGAATGGGATACTCACGGGGTATGTAATCTAATTCGCCTGGAATTCTACGCCTGAAGTTACGCTCTGACACCGCAGGTTAATAGAACCCACTCCCAGCCACGCAGAACCCCCCTTCATCCATCCAGCGGGGGCAAGGCGATCCGGTGATAAACAAACGTCACTCCAGACAAGATGGAGCAAGCTTGTGCCAAACTGGGGATGATGGTGGTCACCTATCTCTTTGTCGTCATCATCTCTGTGGTCATCCAGTCGGACCTCGTACAGGCCTGCACCTGCCTACCAAAGCACCCCCAGCAGCATTACTGTGACTCCGACTATGGTGAGTACAGATCGATAGGACAAAGCCCGACAATATTCAAGCTCTCACCTCTGTCTAACCCTCTGCTTTTACCACACTCAAATTTGGTCTTGCTTGAAATGTTTATAAAATGAAAAATTTAGGCAAGACAATATGAAATATAGGCCTTATCAGCAACCATCCGAAGGACAGATGTTTTTAAGATTCCATATTTTATTTATTTTCATTTCACTGTCCAAAAAAAAAGGTTACTGATTTCAAATAACTGACAGTTTTTTACTGAACAAAATGACTGAAATGCTTATTGCCATCATTAGAGGGTGAAAAAAAAATGTGATTTTCACCACAGAGTCATGATTGTAAGTGGGGAGTGAGTTGCACTTGCTAGAGTGTGATAGTTGTATTATGCAGTTGTAAAGTTGTATGGTTCTGAAGCTGAAGTTGCCGGAGCAATATGAATTCAAAGTCTCTGAACTGAGCAAATATTTTATGCAAGCAAAGGAAGAAAAAGGTAAACAACAGCCAAGCATAACTCATATAAAGTATTTGCTCTCATCATGGTCTTCATCTGAAAGTTGACAAATCCTACATTGATAAATTATGACTCAACTGCCAAATTGTATGACTTACTCTGTCACACTGATACGATCTCATTTGGCTGTGCAACTAAGCTGTTTGATGCCCTTGCCATTACTAAATCAATGTTTCACAATTTGTGAGTGAGCAAGTGGCAGATAGTCTAAGCACGTGGCATTGACATTTTTGACCAAGTGTTCATGAACCTTTTGTTCAGACACAACCATTCCAGAAATTCAGCTAACACACTTCCAATGCCTACATTTACAATAGCATGTGCTCTACTTAATACTATAATAGTGGGTCAGGGAAGTGTAATTGAATTTTGTGCAGGCACAAGTGCACATCAAGTTTATGACCGTCATTTTGTAATGATATTAAATCTTTCAATTTAATAAAGCCATGGTCAACTTGATACAATTTGGACGATGGGGAAGAGATGGTCATTACTAGATTGACCACACTTGTTTCCAAAAGACAATAGTGGGATTTGCCCTGACAGAAATTAGCGAAATACATACATATCTCGAGATTTACATCGCCATCCAAATCTTGAGAATTTTGCCTGTTTGGTCATAAAACTCCCACTAGATAGCATGATTAGCATCGCCATGCAAACTCTAATATATCCTATGATTATTGTGGAATTATCATGGAAATTTGCACTGCGGTTTATGTGAATACCTATTTTTGTCCCGTCATTCAAAATATGAATGATTGAACGAATATCCCTGTAGTTTGTCTGTGCGAATGCGACAAAACTGTCTGAACTTAACACCCTTATCACCTGACCCTTTAATAGCTTCATTCATTTACACCAACATACAGTGATTAGCACATTTGTTCATTCATTTGTTTATTTTTGTTCAAGAAACAACCAACGCTGTAGAAAGAAATCAATGCAAAAAGTAAATCCCAAAAGTCCGAACAGAGAAGATCCAAACCAAGGTTCAGATAAAGCTTTACCACGATGTTCAGATGTTATGTTGTCAAAAGAAACAATCCCACTTTTTTGTTCAAAACTGCCCCTTTCATAGTATTGATTGAGCACTAGTCAATCAATATGTAAGGCAGATGGTCAAAGAAAGATCGAGGCTCTTGTCCCGATCCTTGCACCGCATCAGGTGTTCCTTGTTTTAGAAACATATCAGATGGGGAGGATATGGACAAAAAAGAAAAGAAAAGAAAAGAAAACAGGCCTGTCACTGCGAACTAATTGGTGCCACTTGTAGAAGAGAAGAAGCTACAGTGTATAACTACTTATAATATTGATCAAACAAAGGGACACACACTTGCCACCTCCCTCCTCTTATGTTTTCGCTCGACATGCCCCTCATCCATCTTAAATCTTCTTTGGAGAGAAATGATGTGCTTACATACAAAGGCTTCCCTCCCCCACTGTGTATTGCCCTGACCAGCGCTAATTGTTAGGGAGGATGATTCTTCATACCAGTAGAAGCCAGCAGTGGTGATGTGGGGGGGGGGGGAGGGATGTGGGTAGGTAATGAGGCATCATTACCAGTGGCTTAACTTGTTATTGTGTTTCTTTATTGTTGCTGTTTGGTAACAAGCGATAAAATTTGCACAGGATGTGGATACGGAGAGACAGAGATTATCCGATATATAGCCCAAAGCTATACCCATGGCTAAAAGACTCACATCCAACCCCAGTTTCCTCAAGAATACTCATGTCGTTTCCAGACTGCTGATATAACAGGGCAGGCTTCAATTGGCTCTGAATGTAGAATAACATATGTGGACTGATACATATGTGTGTGAAAGCACTAACCCCTTACGCCATTATTCCTTATGTATGGATATGGAGCAATGCTGAAAATAGTCTACACGACTCATACGTTGTTCCCCCTTTGGATTTGCAAATCTGCGTTCAAGGAGGGCCCTCTCGTCTTCACATGGCAATAATTCTTTTTGACTCCAACGTGCACAGAATTAGGAGCAGAAGTGTTCGGAGGATGGCAGGGGATTAGATGAGATAAAGATATAGCTCAGGGAAGATGGCTTGAGTTTATGAGGGGATTAGAATTATCATAGAAGATTGGACATTACGATTTCTGGACTCTAATGGGAGCTGGTGGGGTGGAAGACTGTGAAGTTCAATGAAATCTTCACCAATTAGTGACTTCAACAGGATGATTCATCAAATTTCTTCGTCACTTGTTCTCTTTCTCTGACCTTTGCTCTTTCTCTCTCTCTCTGTATGAATGAAAACAATGAACATTATCTCTACATGTGGTCAATTCGTTACTAGCTGCTGGCTTATTGGGAATAATTCCTAATTTGTTTCAATCGTGCAAAAGCACTTCAAACACAGAAAGGACTAAATGTATGTGCAATCAGATAAAGAAGTTGAGATTGTAAGCCCACCAGAAATTGCTAACTGTGTAATCCTAGCCTCTAGTAAATTTAGTTAAGCCTTCACTAAGAATCTATTTTGAATAATCTGGCATTACAAAAATATACGTGTAGCCCTATATGAAAAGAAAAACACATTGTTGCCACCAGAAAAGAGAGGAAATTTGCAATTCTATCTTTCTTATCAAATCATTGTATAGAAAGACGGGGGAAAGCAGAGAAAAGACCACAAATCCCCTTGATTTTGGTTTCTTTACACAGGTTTCTCCATCCTTGCTGGATAATAGAATGCCCTTCTCAACGAAGAAAAGAAGGGGCAGTGTTTTTGATGTATTAAATCAACTTTAACTCTCCTCCCTTCTTGCAGCAAGCTTTTCACTTGCATCTTAGATACACTGACACATAAAGACACACACACACATACATAGAAAAAGAAAAAGAACTGCTTAATAAATTGAAAACAACCCTCAGGGATGCTCATTTCTGAAACTTTCAAAGCGGCAGATGACTAGTCTAATAATATGTACATCTCCAAGTGGGAAAATGAGAGTCAATAGAGCATTATCACCATCATGCAGTATGGTTCTGCTCCAGGAGAGGTTAGATTATCTTCTTGCAAATGGCTATGGAGGAATATTAATCATAGACGATATATTTATGTATACATGTATATATATTCACTATGGTATTTATAGCTATATAACATATAGCATGCAAACAAACAAATAGCAACACATGTGTCGAACGCATTCTTGTTTATACAGAAAGGGCGAGTTCATCAGTGCGCCTTCACAGCTAACGGCGCATCTTTTTGTAAAAAATACAATTTATTGATTTTTAAACATCATTTCATTCGAGCTTTATGGAGTTAGGCAAAGCCAAGCTTTTGTCGCCAGGCACGAGGGCCATTGTATGGAGCGATGTGGTCTGGGGTCTGCCGGAGCAGGGCGAGCGGCACGCGCCCATCCTATAAAGCCAAGACAGCACAATAGCCCCTGAACAATAGACTTTGAGGGACCAAGAGAATGGGTTGAAAAAAAAAAGGGGGGGGGGAATTGAGAGGATTCTATTGATGGAAATGTGTCTTAGTCCCCTTGTTTTGTTTGAAAGAGGTGCACGCAAAGTTGTACCAACTGTTGAGTAGAAACAACAATAACAACCAACACAGAGAAAGAGAGAGAGAGAGGGGGGGGGGGGGATGGAAAGGGGAAAGAATGAAATGTTCCAGCACTTATTTAGGGTAGAAAGAACCCCATGGAGCAGATGTTAATTGAGGTACATAGGGAGGATTATAGGCTTGAGGAGTTTGGGTAGTCGGCAGCTGGGATGCAATCACTTGTTTGGTAGGGAGCAGTGGGGAGCTCCTGGGCGGGTTGACGGTGCAGTGTCGTGCAGAGAGCCATGGTGTTGTGCTGCAGAATGCATGGGCGCGTGGTGTGCGAGTGACCACACCCGCCTGCCTTTTGTCTTGGGAGCGTGCAGGCTGGTGTTTTCAAGTGCAAGAATTTGGCAAGGAACAATGGCTTAGGGGAAGGCAACAAGTCCTCTTGTTGATGCAGTGTGCTGCAGGAATCTATGGCTTCACAAAATGGGATTATCCACCCTAAACTCATAGTCCACTTAGTTTTGTCCAAAGCCTCTGTGAGACTCCTTCTTTTTAGATAGATTTCTTATCCAAATGGCTCCAAAAACCCGGCATGTAAATTTTGGCAAGAAAGATGAAATATATCTTCTGATAATGGCTATTCCAACCTTTGTATGAATGTGTGTATGATGCAGCAAATACATAGCCATCCACTCATTTGAAATATACATTATGAAAAGTTTCGTAACACCAAAGGATCTCAAAACATTGATGATAGATATAGGCACATAAAACCAGCAACATTACAAAAACAATATATATTATTTCTTTTTTAAGCTGTATGTTTTTTAGATTAACACTGAATGCCTGTTTTACATGGTGATCATAGTTGTGATGTTACCCAAGGATTTAGATGTGCAGTACATTGTATTCTAAAAGTTGCTCAAGGATAGAATTTTGATGGTATCCCATTTGATTTTGATTACATCAATTTCTGTAGGGCCTACATGTCTGACAAGCTTTTTAATCGGAAGGGGGTGGATATTTCTATTTTTTTATGCTTGCACACATCATCATGATGAGATTAGAGTTCATGCTAGAGTTTCATGTTTAATAAATGATTACAACCAAGTAGAATTACTTTAGATTGAAAAATGTGGAGACCAAAAAGTGGGAAAAGATACACTGTGCATTAACTGATGAGCACCAACTAGACAAATGTCAGAACTTCATAGTTCAGGATTTTATAGGTTCCCTCTGGTACAGTCCATAACAAGCATGTAATCATTATTGTCACACTGCAAAGCCAACACGTGTGTATGTTGTGACAGCCAGGCTCTCCGCATCATTTACTCTCAAACAATGGGGGATGCTGACGAGGAGTGGGCCGGGGGTTGGGGGGGATAAATGGAGAAGGGCAGCTCTGCCCAAAGCATCGGAGAGCGTCCCTCGCTTCCCAATACGGACAAAGGGATGAGTCCGTAATTACACCATTCAGTAATAACGAGAGATAGGATGACAATAACCATCAGTGACCACAACTTCACCATGGGGAGCATCTGCTGATAATTGATTTTTTTTTTTCAACCTATTTTCTTATCTTCTATACTTTAGAGACAGAACATGAAGAATAAAGGCCCTGTCAAGATAGATTCAGGAAGATAGTTGTTCTAATTTGGTGAAGACAATATATCTTCAATAGTGGCATGATGAAATACCATTCACGCTAAATGTTGGAATGGGGCTGTCGTTCAAAAAAGCAAGCATCACTGTAGTTAAGAGATCCTCACATCATAAAAAAATACATGCCCACACTTACACAGTCACATAATCATTGTCAGAGATATGAAGGAGATAGAATTGGCTTGATATTCATGCAGAATGTATACTCTTATCACAGTCATGATATATAGACCTGTCCACACATAAAAAAAAAACAACAACAATATTTTCATCATGATCCCAAAACTGATAACTTGTTAGTGTGAATATGCCTTACCAGTGAGAATCACATTGGTTTCTTGTCTAATTGGTCTACTTGGTATGAATCTTTTGTCACTGGCTTCATTTTTTGTTTAATTTTCTCTTTTTTTTTTGTTCTCCTTACAACAATTTTGTAATGGTGTCTTTATGCTTACATTTGAATGTCAACCCAAGGAGATTTAATATGATACACGCATAACAATAATTAACCATGAATGAAATGTTATGACATCACATGGCAACAAAACATGATATAATTACAATCTCTGCCACCGTCCCCTTATGCATAAATTTGAGCATTTTTTTTCTCTCTTTTTTATATTATGCATTAGTTTACTTAAATGTAATATCTATCAAATCTGTTATACCTAGGAGTATGTGAAAGAATCATAAAGCTATTCAAACCTCAACTCACTACAGAATGATCTCACACTGACTTAACACTTCTCTAGACCACCACCTGAAAGGGATGGTGTAGTTTTGGTCGAGATGCGGCTTCAGGTTTCCAACTTTTTTTTTGGTGAGATGATAAGAAACCTCTAGTAAAAAATGACATAACATGTAACTGTAAGAGGGATTCAAAGTTTATACGATCAAATTTGGTTTTGAAATGGCTGAGATATCCCAAAGCAAAGGGATCCTAATAAAAGGTGGGACCCACCTTTTATTAGGATTGCTTTGTTTTGCATTGTTTTTGGATATCTCAGCCATTCCAAAACTGATTTTCATCACATAAACTTTGAATTCCTCTTAGAATTGTATGCTCTGTAAAAGAGTTAAAAAGCTCAATCCTTAATCTCAACCAATATTATACCATCCCTTTATAATATTCAATAATTGACATACTACAAGTTGGTATCCATGTTATTGGCACTGAAGGGGTTACAGTTATGATGGGGTATAATTTCCACAGGCCTCCAGCTGGGTATACAATGGACATAGTCCCAGTAAAGCAGGTTAACAAACAATGGCTGATCAGTGGGTAATTATTACCTAGGAAGACAGGTATAGTGCAGACACAGCTATCAGCAAGTTAGGTGGTCTGTTTGCATAGAGAAAACATTAAAACAGGGGGCTTGTTGGACATGTTGGAGTGTTGAAGAAGCTTAATTCACTCACAAAAATGACTGAAAACAGGAAGGGGATGGGAGAAAAGTGACAAAGACTGTTAAAAAGAAAATGCTAAAGGCAGTGTATAATGAGGCTGCAATCAATCCAGATAATAAGTGCTTTTGAAACAGGTCTTGTTTTGGACACAGCTTGCCTAAAACCAATTGGACACATCTGATTGTTGACCATGGGACAAAAGACTTCCCTCAGACAGATCTGGGCAGGAGGATGATCACAAGAGAGTGTTAATTGCTTTCCAGCTTGTGTGTGAAATAGCATCCTATCCCAGAAGACTTGCATGACACAAAGGAGGAAATTTTGACTTTATACTCTTTGAGTACCACAATATTTAACCAATGAGCTCTACTGGAATCAATACAATGTACTTGTTGAACTCAATCTGCCCACACTTTTGGCATAGAAAATTAAATGAAAGAAGACAAAATGGAAGCTAATTCATTTTCATTTGAATTGCTACTATTTTGCAAAGGCCAGAAGGCTTGTATTTCAAGCAACTGAAACAAATTATATTTCTTATTTATATCATTACAAATGAGGGATAGAACTTTAATGGTTTCCGTGATAATTAAAAAATGAAAATTACAATTTCTCATAAATTATTTTACTTTCATCATTATTTTCATTTTAATTATCTAGAATGGAATACTTTTTAATCTCAAATTGCCCCCCCCCCCCCCCCCCACCACATGTCAGCAGCTTTGCAAGTACATGTAGATAGCCATTGTTATCTTTGGGGTAGTCTTTACTCCAGATGTTCCAAAGGATTATTTATTCGTGATCATCCAAAAAGGATAATGAAATAGGATGCAGGCCACAGCAAAACGATATCTCAAAAATATTTACTCTTGAGTTATGGGGGGGGGGGGATTAACTCAAGGCCCACTGTGAAATATTGAACTCAAGGGAGGGAAAAAATATTTTGACCTCACGGTATTTAACATTCTCCTACCATCCTCCATATCTGTATCACCTTTACTCCTCTCTTCTTCTTCTTCTTCTTCTTTTTTTTTTTTTTTTTTTTTTTTTTACTTTTCATCGCCACAAATGTCATAATCATCACTGCCCTGGACCCTCCAAATCCACCCTGATTTGCCCGTAATCCCCGAGTAAAAGCCTCGTCCGAGCCGAAATCGCATCTCGCCCGGCAAATCCCACACATGCCTGTAAAGACCAGTCAATCATGGCGTGGGGGAAGACGAAACGTGGTGCGCGGCCTCTCCTATGCACTGACCCCGATCGGTGAGAGCGAGGATCGCTCACCAGCCACGTGATATGATATGATACCTTTGACAGAAGGTGAGGGTGACCATTCCATTGGATTGGCAGTGCCTGACAAGAAAGATTTTGTAAACTGGGCCAGCAAGCGCAAAGGAGATTTAGAATGAGTGCAAGGCTTAAATGCTCTCTGCTTACTTTTCAAGCATTCGCTGTGTGTACAGAAAGCTCAAAAATACAGACAGGCCTTTTTCTACTTAATGTTAAATGATATGTACGTAATATATATTTATCTATCTATTTCTATCTCTCTCTCCTTTTTTCTGCATAAATATGTATGTGAATATATAGATATATGTATATAGATATATATAATCATGGAATGCATATAAATAAATTGAAGATACGAATACAATAGGTGTGATAATGTGCATTTTTGCATGTAAGCTGAACACGTGCAATCTCTATAACTAGAGCTGTAACTTCTTCTCTGTTCTATTTTAATAAATTGATCACTCATCCACTTGGTGACCTCAAGGTAATTGTTGCTATCAAAAGTGCATTCCAGCGATGCCTTCTCCCACTTACTTTTTCTCTCATTCTCTCTCTTCTATTTCCACTCTCTCTCTCTTGATCTCTCCATCTCCCCCCTCCCCTCTTTCTATCTCTTCTCTCTTCTTCCAAATTTATCTCCTGGCCCTTTGCATGTCTTCATTTATCTTTCTCTCTCCTTTTCCAACACACATCTGTCTCACTCACTCGCCTCCCCTTCTTTTCTCTCCCTGTCAATGCTTTTAAAGGGGAAATCCAGTCCAAAAATAAGTTAGTCTGATAAAAATCTGAGTAAAATCTGACAAATTCAAAGGTAAAAATATGACTGAAATCAGATGAAAAATAAGAAAGTTATGGCATTTTGAACTTTTGCTAATTTCTGCAAAACAGTTCTCGCACAGTGGATTTGAATATGCAAATGAGTGAGCTAACCATATCACAACCTCACATTTTTCCATTGATCGCGTTCAAAAAAAAAAATGACGAAAATTCAATGTTTCTGCCACTGAAGTCTGAAACATGATATTATTCCTGGTTGAGGATGTTCAGAATAGTGATCAGTTAGATATACGAGGATTTGAGCCTTGAGCATAATTGTGTTTGCATGAAAAACTGGAAATTTAAAAAAATGTATATACAAACTATATGGTAAGTTGTGAGGGAATGACGTGCTCACTTTGGCATTTGCATATTCATATTGACCGTTTAAGAACTGTTTCCTGAAAAAATAGCGAAACTTCAAAATATTGTAACTTCCTTATTTTCCATCCGATTTCAATCAAGCTTATACCATTGAACTTGCAATGAAATTGCAATTAAAGAGCATACAAATCAAAGATGAATTTAATGCTTGTTTGATAGAATTGTTATAGAAATGGCTGTGATCCCCCAAAACACAGTTAACCTGTTGAGGATGGGCTGATTTTGCTACATCATAAACTTCAAAATCCTCTTGAATTGTATGCTTTCTCATATTTCATAAGAAGTTTTGCAGTCTTACATAAAAGTTGGAAACCTGAAGCCCTATTTCAATGAAAACTATACCATCCTTTAAAAAAAATAAAAAAATATATATATCTATATATACATATATATCAAAGTTCTGTCCACCTTTCTATAATTCTCTCATCTATCTCCCCCTTTCTCTGTCTATGTTTCTTTTTCAAGCCTGTATTTCCATACAGCAAGTTGTATAAAGGGTTCCATAACCTATCCCAGCATTTTAACTGCCATTTCAAGAAGGTTTTATTTCCCTTTTCTGAGAAATTGCTTGAACTGGAAATCAATAAATGATTTGATCTTAATCAATCAACCTCTACTTCAGACAAGAAAAAAAAAAAGATTGACAATTCTTATCATCAATACATTACAATCAATTTTTTTTCCCTTTAGTTAGTGTGTCCTTTTCTTGAGATTACCACACGTTAGAAAATGGGCAATTCGCAATCACAAGCCGCTGCAATAAACAGATTTGTATATGTGTCTGTGATAACTGCAGAGTTTCAATAGAACTCAAGAACAATGGAGCCATGCATCCAAAACAAAAAACAGGAAACCTGTTTCAAACCCACTGACTGTATCCTGTAAGTGAATACTTGATGCATTTCGAGCACCTCACAGTTCTTTTCATTTACCCCCCAACAAGGTGTCTTTATCCGGTCTACGTCCCCTATGGTCCTATTGTATCATTCTGATATCAACCGTGCATGGACACACCTCATTACCTGAGTGTCTTTCTCATTTCTATGTTCCACAGTCTCCTCTTTGATTGGTGCCCAGCTCTTTCTCTTCTGGATGATCTCTGAAATCAATTGTCTACAGAAACTCAGTGGTCCTGTGAGGACTTAACCCGTTGAGGACGAGTCCCGAGTATACTAGGGCAAGTGTCTATGGGAAATGCGTGTTGTAGCAAAATCAAACCATCCTCAATGGGTTAAGGGGAGATCAAATGTGGTGGGAGATGGGTTATAACCCTTTAAGGACAAACTGATTTTGCTATAACATAGACACATGCCTGAGTATACTCAGGACTAGCCTTCAATGGGTTAAAAGAAGATATGATGCATGCGTCATAAACCAACTATGAAGAAGGAGGCAAATTGAACAGGGTTCACTGAGTTTCTACAATCTCTTTTTAGCCAAGGAAATGTGCATACATAGCTGCACTGTTGTTGCTGCCACATATATATATATATATATATACATATATATATATTTTTTTTTGGGGGGGGGGGGGGAGGGATGGAAGCTAATCTTCTACCAGAATGAAAACAGAAGCTTGGACAACGCTCAGAGTATTAATATCAATAATGTTCAGTTTTGCTACAGTGACAGTTATAAAAATCATGATCTATGATGATGGTGGTGGTGGTACAGAGTACTGAACTGATTTGCTTTAAAACGACTGCTAAAGAAGTAATGAATGCTTGTAAGTAAGCAGCCAAGGGGTCAACAACTTTAAAGGGATCGTATAGTTTTGGTTGAGACCTAATTTCAGGTTTCTAACATTTATGGTGAGATAATGAGAAACCTCTTGTGAAATATGAAAGAGCATATAATTCCACAGGGAATTCAAGGTTTATTTGAGGAAAATTGAATTTGGTTTTGAAATGGCTGAGATATCCAAAACAGAGCGATTCTAGTAAAGTGTTGGACCCACACTTTATTACAATCGCTTTGTTTTACTTTGTTTTTCGATTTTTCAGTCATTTCAAATCCGATTTTCATCGAATAAATTTTGAATTCCTCCTAAAATGGTATGCACTGTACTATTTCGTAAGTGTGTTCTTGATATCTTGTAAAAAGTTAAAAGCCCAATTCTCATCTCCACCTAATCCTGTACCATCCCTTTAAGCCCCCTCCAAAAACCATGGACAGATACTGATTATAGTAAAGGTAGATGTGTGATACGGATTTGTGCAGTTAACAGTCCTGGTGACGTCTCAAAGGTAATGGATCAATGATTATCAAAACTAAAATGACTAATGATTGATTGCAATATCACATCAATGCTGTCACAATCATAATTTTAATCACACTGACAGAGTATTGCTTATGTATAATAGCAAGTAATCTTTTGCAATTGCCATTCACTTTAACTCATTGAGTACAAACTAATCTTGCAACCACAAGCATTTCCCATAGACACCTGCTCAAGTATACTCGGGACTAATCTTCTGAGTGCATTGCTGAAGAGATCTTGATGGACACTGCGCTGAATTTCAGATACCATTCAAATGTGGCCCGGTGACCTGTGGCCACTAATAAGAATACAAAAATGATGTCTGGCCACCAAACTTCCAAAAAGGCCATCTTTTGGTGGCTTGATCAGGCAATGAAGATTCAGAAGAGATGTTTGAGTTTCTTTTTATTTCAGACCAATTCATTCCTTTTTCGGGCTACCAATATTTCAGATTGAATGATTTTAATGGCCCAAATAGGCCATCAGAGAGAGAGAAAGAAAAAAAAAAAGTTAAGTTTTGAGCTCGGCAGAGTGCACTAAGCAAGAGTTTGATGCGTGACAAACTTTTCAATGAAGAGACCATGACAAACGAAGATTGTCATGCCACTGAGCGTAAGAAAAGCCACCGTAAACTTTACAGTGCCAGCTATGCATTATTTGGGACAATGGACACTGCCATAGCCTGCTGAACACATTGATGGTCTCCAACAAAAAAAAAAAAAAAAAATAGAAAAAAAGATGAAGTCGGCCAACAAGTTTAGAATTATTCCGAGTCATGGACGATTTATTTTTTTGCTGATATTTCTGTCTCTTTTTCTTTTACCTTCTTCCATGACACCGATTCTGCCGATCTCAATGAAACCATTGTTGATATTCTTCCATTTTCAAGGATAAAAGCCAATGATATAATGGATTCAGACTTGACTTTTCTTGTGGAAAATGGTGCACCTGGCTTGCTAAATTATTTACAGATTATCTCCTCTCTAAGAAACGAGTGAATACACTTTGGAGGAGGTGTGGCGAAGCACACCGGGATGGTCCACAATGAGCAGTAACACCCGATAGAGATGAATTTTGGACTCCCACTTTGTGATAAGATTTGTCAAATGATTGAGATAAACGAGGTGGCATATGAGTAGGTTGTGGTCAAGATTCTCAAATTGCCTTTTTTCTGAAGACAGATTTGCTTAAATATGTTCAATTTGACTTCACACTTTTACAAATACAGTGTATCACTTTTTTCTTTCTTTTAAAGCTTTACAAAAGCAATAGAAAATATAAAAAATATATGGAAGTATATTCCTTTGGGTAGGTATGCACGATTTCGTCTTCAGGTATTGTGATTGACTGCATCAAGTCATATACTGTAAAACCAGAAATTTTCACATTCGCATAGCTTTTGGCGAGGAGGAGACAAGATTCACTAATTTTGCAAGGAGCCATGATTCACGAAAGTAAAATGCACAGGAAAGTCTTTTTTTTTTTGTCTTAACAATGCATTGAATGTCAGTGCAGTGGTGTAAGCTATCATGGTCGGTCATTTTGCTACAATACACATTTCGCATAGACGCTTGCCCAAGTATACTCGGGACTCGTCCTCAATGGGTTGTTATACATTATGACCCTTTTTTGTTTGTTTTTTTCATCTGAAAAGTTCATGTAGGGAAGTTGATACCCTCAACATAGATTATGTATTTCCTTTATTACATATTTTCTGTATGATAATCACTAAGAGGAGATTAGTAAATGATTTTGTCAAAGATTGCGTGGCTTGGATCAAAGTCAGAGAGAGCAAAAAATTACTTCATCTTTTTCTTTTTTGCCACACAAGGGGTTGGGGGAGGGGCAGTATATTAAATTTGACCTCTCCCTAGACGAGGGCCATATATGGTCACATGGAGTGTGGAACCTACATTGTATAGTCCCTGATAGCTTGCCTCTGGACTAAAGTGGTCAATCTACTGATTTGTTGTGTTTTCATTTCTTTTCCACCCTGTTCTTTTGGGGTTGAACAAGGCAAGGGTCATACAATGAGACAAGAAATAGCTCAGTAATTATTCTAGCATTAACAAATGAAATCAAAAATACATGTAAAACCAGCTAATCCCACTGGGTACATTGACTCTGTACTGACCCTTAATCAGTCCCAAATGAGTCATCTGGTTCTGCACCAACAACTGAAGCCACATTACAATATCAAACCTGCTCTCCCAATTAAAGAACATCGAGTTCAACGAATTGAAACTACTAATTCACGGCTGCAGCAGATGGGGCTGCAACATATGAATATCTCTCTCTTGTGGCAAAATTTATACAAAAACTGGGGAGGGGGGCTACAAGTTTGCTGACAATGAAAACAGAAATTTGAATGCCTATTAGTGCTGTATAGTTGTTGAAGTTGCGATTTTTTCCTGCTGAGTGGCATGGATGTAGGGTCTACACTAAAGACGAGAGCTCGGCTGCAAGGAATTAGACCGCTCACTCCTACCACGCTGAGTCTCAACAAGATACCCAATTACACAGGGCAATTACACAGCAGTGTACGTTAAAGCTAGAGGTCACTTTTTTGGGGGGGGGATAAAAACAAATCATTCCATCATTTATTTTTTTCATTTCATAATTGAGGGAAATATAACCATATGCTAGCACTGCAGCATTTTGGTGTTGTTTTTGTGAAGACAAGATGAAGAAAATATTAACCTGCAGACTTAATAAATCTCAAAGGAAGTGATTACTTTATATCTGCAACTGCAGATCTAATCATCTTGAGCAAATCTCATACATATTTTTTTTTTTCACACACATGCTGTTGATAAAAAATAATAACAACAAACAAACGGATGAAAAACTGTTCCCTGGATTTAACAAGACATTCTCCACTCATAAGCTGTTTGTAACACTTGCATTTGTGTGATATTATCACACATTGATACATTAAGCCCCTGTCCAAGAAGCAGATGGGAATGAAGCATGATAGCTAGATAGAGGACTGATACTGTACGCCTTGCTCATTGCCTTCCACTAGGATCTGCAGTACACATGATATCATAGGTCAAGCATGCTATGCAGGCGGTCATCTGGTACTTCGCCCCGACAATTAACCTTGCAAATATGAGGACACAATCATTCCCTGATTAACTTTGATGTCATATGTGATGACAGAAGTTACCACAGTAAACAAAAACCAAAACAAAAAAATAACTCAAGGAATAACAGTTAAAAATAGAAAACCAAAACAAGACTTGGCGAAACAGATATAACTGAAATATATACCAAAACAATAAAAAAAAACAACCAAAAACATCATTTTAATGCAATTCAGCTAAACAAGATCCACACATCAGACAACTCATATTGGAAAACATCATTTACATGTTTTGTTTTGTTTCGTTTTTTGGGGGTTTTTTTTGTAGTTTTTTGTTTGTTTTGCAAATTATGCCAATGAGGGTTTGTGTATTGTGTAAACACATTTAAAAAAAAGACTGTTGACCCAATATCACTCAGAGGTTTTGCCAATCTAAATAAATGTGTCATCTTTCCCATCTCTTTTTGAGTGATTTCCATTAATTTGTTGCTTCCATTTGCTTGCTTTGTTTCACAGCCATTAGAGTGAAAATATTCAACCAAGTATTAAAGCTTCCCAATGGTCAGCGCTTCAACATCAGTGACCCAAAAATCTCCGAGCTGCCTCTGGGGGAGCTCAGCCAGTCGCAACGCGAGTGGACCGGCCACGTACAGAAGGTCTACAAGGGGTTCAGCAAGTTCACACGGCTGTCGTCAACGGTCAAACTTTACTCGCCATTCTACGATTCCATGTGTGGAGTGGGCACACTTATTAGCGATGAGGTCTATGTTATAGTGGGTAAGATTTCTCAATGTCTCTTTTTCACATATTCACATGTTCACATACATAGATGCATGCAGGAATGATTACAGAATGGAAATATGCTAGTTCATTAACATATTAAAATCATATTCTCTCCTTAAGACATAGTAACAAGCTATTCATTTCCCCTATAGATTCCTATTAGATACATTTCAACACTTTGAGCCCTTTCACATGCATTACTTGTTGCTATGTCAGGCAAGACTTGGACTAGCTTCCTGGTTCAAAGAACAACCTTAGTTACAAAGTAGATTTACACAAACCTTGAAAACATATCTTAAACTGGCCTATTCTTCTGCACTGTCTAATTACGTACTTCTCCAGGAAAACTTGGATTTAAGATTCTTGTCTTGCACCTATTGAAGCAAACCATGACTCCCAATGCCAAAATTCACTTCTCCCTTACTGAATAAACATTGTTGGTGTGTGTTTTTTTCATGCCGTAATTCTTATTGTTAACAGGAACATTTGGTAAAAGAGGGTTGAACTTCAACTTTTGCAACTGGCACCCCCAGTGGAAGACGGTAACGTCGAAGCAGAGGCGGGGCCTGCGCTACTGGTATGCTGAGAACTGCTTGTGTCAAGTAAGTTTCAACATCTACCTTGCACCAAGTAGACTGAGGAAAGATGAAGAAGAAACAAAAAGAAAATGATTGCCAGGCTCACTACAAGAAGTTTACACAGCCTGAAATTTCGAGAATGTGCTTGAAAGCAATAGGCTCTGCATATAGGAGTCTTCTCATCATGACTGGAGATGAGGTTAAAAGAGTTCTAGATTGGAAGACAGGATGGAAGAAAAGAGAAATATCAGAACTTTGAAGCGAAATAATTCAGCAAGTCATCCCTAGGTCAGAGAGTGGCTTTCTCTGCACCCACCTAATCAAATAATGGCCATCGATTGATCTAACATGGCCAGATTTTGATAAGCGCACATCTGCAGTTCCATTCCTCTCGGTGATGCAGACGCCGCGGCAGGCGCACCAGACGAAATTTACGCCCGCGTCTCGTCTGCTCTGGCATGTGGAATGACACTGTAGATTTTTAAGGAGCAAGGAGATATCTCCGTCTCGCATTCTCGAAAGAATTGTAAAGTGTCGTAGCTGTGACTCGCAGTGTGCCATTGCGAGGATGGTAGAGACATTGCTCAAATTGGCCAAAATATTTCTCAAACCAAGAGACACTGAAAAGAAAAACAAACAAACAAGCACATAGACCACGTGGAGTAATATTCATACACAGTATCGAGACTGCTAGGTAATGCTGTGCCTGTGTGTGTGTACAGTGTATGTGTATACATTTGTCAGTTCTGGAGAAACAATGAAGCTTTTGATTGGGATGAAATCCTGTTGCCTTAGTGGGGGGCAAAACAAGGGGGGTGACATGCAATGAGTCATGTTTTAATGGTTGGAGTCTTTTCAGAGCAGGCTGGCTTGTACTTTATAATTTCTTTCTCTCTGATTTGGGGTAGCTGCTTAATTCTTCCTGATTTGGGTAGCTGTGCTACCCCGATTAAAGACACTTTGACATCTTCAATCTGATGATGGAGAATAATACCACCGAATTATTCCTTTATTATCATAATTATCTTTACATGGTTATGTCTGTCAACATCTTATTAGATTAACTTTTCATAAGTATGTAAATCTCACCAAGACACGGCAAATGAGAACCATGTGATATAACTGTTATACAGTGTGATATGACTTTGGCCCTGTTATGGAACAATGCATTTAACTATTTAAAGTGTGAAATCTTTGCATGACATGCCACATAGATAGAACACACTAGAGGTAGGTTTAGGGTTGACATTCAAAATAACACTAAACACTCAGAAAAAAAGTAATATCTATCCTTAACGTTTCATGGGATTTGTCAAGCACCAAACTGAAGCAAAATATTTTCTTTTTGACCTGAAAAGTGTAAGAAATTGCATTTTGTCCCTATTTAGAATTTCTTTACCAAGAACAAGATTTTGTGAGCTTTATCCACAGGTCAAATATCCCTATAACTGCTTCTATCCACTTAGCAAATCAGCATGATTCATTCAGGGTTTTTGTTTTTTTCTCTTTCTCTTTAATCCCACCTCTCGTGGTGGTACCATTAGTGCACATGCAATGAAATTGATTACCTTCCTGTGTTAATTGTTTCTTTTATCCATTATTTGTTATCGTCGTTATGTTAATTAAGATTTTGTTGTTGTTGTTGTTGTTGTTGTTTTATATTGCCTTACAAAATTGTATGGGATGAGTAACTAGTCAATGACAATACTCTTAATGGATGATACCGGATGTGAGCATTCCTACCACTCAAATTCATCAAGGATGATGAGGTTGTGATGATGAATGTATCAGCCTTGGTAGTCATCATCTGTGATTTAACTTTCTTCATGGTTACAGTACCCATTTGAGCAAATTTCCTCCTTTCACTTTCCTCCTTTCATCTACACACACACACAGGTTGACACGTGCGGGCTCAGGCATCCCTGTGGTGAAGGCACGAAGGAGGACGCACCCACGATGAGCTGCGAGTGGGACGCGTGGCACAGCGCCTGCACCAACCACCACACGGCATGCGTGATGACATCGAAAGGATGCAGCTGGCACCAGTCCAAAGAGTTTGCAGAGTGCTTGAAAAGACCTTGATACACAAGCAAACACATAAACACACACCCATACAGTACACATACACAAACTTAAACACACACAGACAAACTTAAATACACACACACATACACACTGCATACACAAACACACAAAGGGTGATAGTGTCAGATGTCAAAAAAAGAAAAAGTTACATAATGTGGTGCAAGAACCAAGATGGCTACCACTCTTCATCTATCAGTATTGGATCCAGACAGTATCAATCTGTGCTGAGCACCATCCAATTTTTAAGTCACAAGAATTTTTTTTTTTTTTTGAATGTATCTCTCTTATGCCTACATGATATGTTAAATTGAAAAAGATGTTTTATATCTTCTTGTCATTGGTGATAAAACAAGATGACGATTTCATTACTATTTTGTTGCTGTTCAAAGAAGAAAAATTGTTCTCAATAATTCATGGGTTTGTTGAAGATTAACATCAGTGTCAGCTGCCATTTCCACAGAGCAACTGAGCAAAGACAGACAGAAGTCTCACCATTTTTTTTTTACATTCTTATTTTCCTGGGATTGAAAACTGAGGCCCAAATTCTTTGGCAATGGACTTAAATTATCTCTGTACTGTGATATTTTTTTAAAGATCAAACTTGCCTTGATTGTGTGATATCTTTTTTTAAGATAAATGAAATGTAAAATATCTAAAGTGTACATATGTATGAATCAGTTTGTGTGATGTAATTTCTTTTTTATCATATGATGTATATTGAAACGTGTTGTTATACAGACCCGTTTCCACTCACACTTCTCACATGAGTGGTTCTGTTGATTTTTAACAATACCTGTAGATGTGTTTACATTTTGACTACTGTAAAAGTGGAAATTTTCGCAGTGTTGAAAACTTTTTGTGCATTTCGCATGACCAGAAACTAATGTGAAATTAAAAGCATGCAAATACTTTTTCGTGTTATATGCACCACCATGTAATGCCTTGATTCCATCGAATGAAAAAGACACAAAATTCATCTTATTCAGCAGAGTGTGAAAAATTACCTCCATAAAAATATCCACTTTTACAGTATTTTAAGAGAATTGTCACATTTGTTACATTCAGACAGTGATCCTTAACTTTGAGGATAAGCTCTATGGGGCGCCAAGTGTCGCATGGTTGATTTTGTTACAAAATCAGTCATTTCATCGAGAAATCGACCATGCGACACTTGGCACCCCATAGAGCTTATCCTCAAGTTAGCTTACCCTTGTGGTTAAGGATCACCATCTGAAGTTTTGTATACCACAATAAAGCATTATATAAAAAGTAAGACCATCGAATGTGAATACCTCTGATGTGCACTGTCCAGTAGCTCATTAATGCATATGTGCCATTTTCAGTTGACTCAGTCAACTTGGCATCAAGTTCATATATGTGACTTCCTCATTAATATTAGATAAACCTGCTCATTAACATTAATTTTATGCTGCCAAATGATTCTCCACGCATTGCCTTGTTGCACCCACAATCTTGTCATATACATTAAAAGAGAAGTGGTCTACTGCAGAACATTTGGTACAACTTATGCTCCTTTGTTGTTCATTAATCATTCACATGAAGTCCTGATGTGTTTGAGCAATTTGTGGAAATTTGGCAAACAATTCAATTGAATGTTTAGAAGGCAAGTGCAGTTCCTAAAGAGTAAAAAATCCCTCAAGCAATAGCAAGCATCCTGGCATCTACTGTACGAGCTGAAATCTTCGCGTACAGATATTTTCGCGAATTGCTGCTAGGAGAACATTTTCACGTGTTGTTAATTTCGCGATTGCGAGGTCTAACTGTGCTTATCTGTTCGCACGTTGTTTTTTTTTTCGCGTGTTGTTATTTTCACGGTTCAAAGGCGATTGGCAAAATTTGCGAAAATAAAACCACCGCGAAAATTTCAGCTCGTACAGTAACTTGGAGCACCGCCATCAGAATTTAACCCGTTGAGGACGGGCTGATTTTGCTACAACACGCATTTCCCATAGACTACTTCCCATAGAATTTCGCATCTCCCGTAGAGTCCTGAGTATACTCGAGACTCGTCCTCAATGGATTAACATCACTTTACCGAAAGGATTATGATTCCATGAAGTACAATATACTAGCTGCCACAGTTGCTCTGATAAAAGGAACACTTCTGCCATAACTTTCACCTTGAAACACCATTTAGAGATGGCAGACGGGTGCTGACAGAGCACAAATTCATGAAGTGGTAAACACCCTTTTGCAATAATATTACCATTAACATGTGAGTTAAGTCAAGGGAATGTGTACTTCCAATAAAAAATGACAATTTGTGGAATTCTCTTTACGTTTTCTTTACATCATTGTCTTGTTGTAATGTCACAAACTGTTGTAGTCTTCTCATCCAGCAATTGCGGCACTAAAACTTAAGAAAAAAAAATTGTAACTTTTGAAGGGACTGTATGATTTTCCTCAAATTTCACAGATGTCTTCAACTAATATTGCTGCATTCAGTCAATGCACAATGACATTTATTTAGGTGAAGTTGTCCTTTGAGTCCTTTGAGTACATGTAACAATAAGAAATGCCATCATGCTTTCTTGACACTTGTACTAAAGTCATTTTACTGGAAGTTTGTTAGGAATTGAGCACTCGTTTTTCATAGTTACCCTTACTGATGGCATCTTGAAAAAAAGTGGCAATTTGCTTCACTTTCCTTAAACCATTTGTTATTATTGTTTTTTTTCCCAGTCTGCACAATGTACTCCTATGTGTTATGATGTAAGAGAAGTCTTTCGCACTAACCTTAAGTGTGCCTGTAATGAAACATTTTTTCCTCTCTTTTTTTTTCAATAAAGAGAAATGTAATCTAATGAAAATCCTCGCTCAAGGCTTGTCTTGTTTGGTGGTATGTTCACTGCAATCTTTACTTTTCATGGTTTTGTAATAGCGGTATCATACATATTCACTGTATGAAGTGAACAGCATTTTTGGGCAGCTTGAAGTATTATCTAGATTAGCAAATGAGCTGTCCTGTCTCAAGGAAACAGAAGCTGCAGCCTGAAATATGTCAGTTTGCGTGAACATTTATTCACAATCATCTGTTTCTGTGCACGTGTGCGTGTCTTTCTGTCTCTCTGTCTGTGTATGATTCATGCTTTTGTGCGCTGCCTTTCCTTCAGTCTGGTTATGTCTGCACATTATTAACCATGCAGTTTATGGGTTTGAACTTAACAACAACCTACACATGCATTATTAGCATTTGTTTGGCCATCCGGCCCCAGGGATGGCCCTTTATGGTATAATGGTCGAAATTAAAGGTTTTTTGTTTTGTTTTGTTTTGTTTTTTTTACCATCAATTAAACAAAGTAGGACTTTAACTCAAAGCATGATTTTTTTTTTACTGTTTTTTGTCCATGATCATTTTTAAGGAAGTATAAACAACTCATAATAAAATCTATGTTAAAAGAACACAGAATAGATTACTTTATATAACGCCTGAAGAGATCCCTGTCATTTGATTGGTTGTTTGACATTGGTCATTCGGCCCATTTCACTATGACGTCATCACCTGTGCAATTGTGGCTCCATTTACCGTGCAATTTTGGATCCATACGATTTGCTCCATTGCACGCTCGGTGAAAGCCCGGCACACTACGCGTTTGCAGTGGGTGTATGCGACAGCGCGCTAAGCGCTAGGCTAAGCGTAAAGCGCTCAGTGAGCACTCTCGCGATCTCAGATTCTCTCTTGGTTCTTTATTGATAAAACATCAAATGACAATGATCTATTTTAGGCGTAATATAAAACAAGTAATAAATGTTTTTCATTCATGCTATGGACAGAATATTTCATTTGGTGAAAGATGAAATGTAGATCCATTCAACGAGGTGCAGCCGAGTTGAATGGATCATTTTCATCTTTCACCTCATGAAACATTCTGTCCATTGCACTCATAAACATTCATTATTTGTATAATATACTACATGTCCATTTATGAGCCATGAAACCGTAGGACTGTTGTACCATATTTTCGATAAATCCTTGTAGTCAGACATACCCATGGAAATCAATCTTGACTTTGGCATGTTCAAGATGTACAAAAATGTGCTTGACACACAAAGTTGTGTCACCAGTCACAACATACTGTATCTCACACAGGGGCTTTATACCCAAAGTGATCCACTGTACGTTAGTCATTGATTCCTCTTTCCCTTCTACCAACCTTTTTCAGGTCCATCAGTGATGGATGCATTTTCAAAATCAGCTGACTGTCATGCAACAGAGACAGTAATCATTGCATATTAAAGATGAAAAAGGGAAAAAAGGAGCAATTTCCAGTGAATGTTTCACTGCAAGCCAAACATAGTCCCTGGGGATGCCCAGACACCTTAATAACATACCCTGGATTTATGACGCTAAGTCCCATCAATCAACCAGAAATGTCTCGATGCTTCCTTTCACACATCTCATCTCCTACCCTGTGCAATTCTCATCTACTCCACCCCACCCACCTTACATCTTAAACCCCCCTTTTTTAAGTTTAGCACTACCATAAGGCACGTACAGTAGCTGGTATCCCCACTCACACACACCAAAAATGACAGCAAAAACAAAAGCAAAACACCATCCTATCCCCTTCACATCATTCTCATCCTCCAGTCATACGAGTTACTACTAGCATATTTCATTGACTGGCTTTCTTGACAATGATTTACAGATGTCGGTTAATTATCAACTTGGAGTGAAGTGTGGCACCTGAATGGGTGCCTTGGAGGGGAAAAGACCAGGCTGACAGGGGCAACCCAAATTTTCATTTATGTTAAAGGGGTAGCTTTGCCTAAAAAGATAATAGAATTGGATTTTACAGATTTGGTTATTTGCATGTACTGCCCTCTCTATATGGCAACAGATTGTGATGCCAACGTAATAGAATGATACATGGAATGAATAAAACATACAGCAGGAATGTTGCATATTTTTATTTCTTCAATAAATATGACATGGCACTAAACTTCTCACTGAGAAATGTTGCAGTAAATATTATTCTCCATGCCTGTTACAGGAGCTGTGGCAAGTGTTCATTTAATGTCCTAAAAAGGGCATTTTGCAAAATTTAATTTTACTTTATTTCATTCTACAAATGTGAAACCTCAAATTGTTGACGTGTTACCATCTAAATCAAACCAAAACTAAACTTTTTTTTTTTTTTTTTTTTTTTTTTACTGATTATCTAATATTCTGTCAGACTTTCACCTAACATTTAACAGAGCCTTCTCCATCTGCTGAATCCACATCATAAACTTGGAAACTTAACTAAGTCATGATTATAAGATCACTACTCTGGATAGGAATACAGAAAAAAGAAAAGAAAGTAAAACCAGAAATGTTTGCTTGCATTTTAATTTTGCAAATTAAAATGTATGTGAAAAATCTTTTCTACACTTTATGCATTGAATGCCAGTGGCAATTCGCCAGAGTTCTATGCTGCAAAAAAAGTCGTCAGCTCCAGCGAAATTTTGGCTTGCCATAGAACCAGTAGTGTTCACAATGAGTGGAATGTGGGGTGGATGGTGTGATTGTCACTGTCCGTTATCATTGTGAATAATGTGAATGTCATTGTGATGCTACTGGTTCTATGGCAAGCTGAATTCTCGCTGGTTTCGGTATCTCTGAGAGTGCAAAAATGTTTACATTTTGAAAATTGCAAGGGTCGACAAAAATGGTCCTAAAATCTTAACACATTAACACATTAACCAAATTAAAGAACTTGGTGACACTCTATTGGAAAAAGAATGGCCTTTCCAACAGTATGCAAAATAATGACATATTTGCAATGATATTTCTGAAGTCATGAAATTCTTCCGTTGAGATGTTTTCATTGCAACTGATTGACAAAATGCCCTACATCGACGTAAATTTGTCAATCAGTTGCAATGAAAACATCTTGACGGAAGAATTTCATGAATTTGAATAACAAAGCAGTACCCGCTGCATACTATAAGGATTAGAACCAACACTTGCTGTCGGGCGAAAGCTCAGTGGTCTAGTGGAGATTACGCATGTCCAGTGATAAGGAGGTTGTAGGTTCGAATCCTAGCTGCTCAAGTATGTACGCCCATGATTTTTTATCATGACTACTACTAAAACACTGATCAATTCAGTGCTTATTTACGTCGATGTAGGGCAATTTGTCAATCAGTTGCAAAGATATTAAATTAAAGATCTTAGGTGTTCCGTTCTTTCTGGGCCACCCTGTATAGTCTAAAATCATTCAACATAACAGACAAAAATTGTTGGCAGATGAAATGTCCAGGTCATACATTTGGCAAGCATAATGTTTTACAAATTGGGACTTACGAGACAATTATGTCAGTGACTGAATTTATGATTGAGAATTCTAGTGATTGAATGAGAAATATATATGATCCGTTTTCAGGAAAAAATTATCGATTTCTGACCTTGGATGTGGTATACAGGACATTTGTGTTACAATAGTCCATTTAATTGTTACAAGTTGTTAATTTTTTAGTGAAATAAATTATATTCATTTCTGGTCAGTCTCCCTTTGTTTGCGTCTATCACTGCTAATTTTGAGAACATCACTCGACTCACAAAATTTGTAAGAAATGGAAACACTACGAAATATACTGCACGAATACAGTATGTCAGTAATATTTCTTTGCTATAGCCTATACCACATGGCCTCATTTCAAGTGCTTCTTCACTGGCAGAAAGCTGTACTCGGTGCTTGGAGACTGTGGTATTGTCACCATGCATGTAGGCACTTGAGGATAGGGTACTTATAATCATCTCACTGCCATTAAACTTGTTAGGAAATAAAAGCTAATGCATTAGATCATAATCATTCCAGAAATTGCATATCAAAGGTTGAGGCAGAAATTGAACAAAGACCATTTTGCTAGATCTCAGGAAAGTTGCGATACCAAGAAACATGGCATTTAATTTTAAGTTTGCATCAAAATTTTCTTAATAATTGTCCAACAAAATAGCTCTTTTGTGTGAAACTTAAAGGTTAGAAGCACTTGATATGCCATCAACGAGCTAGAAGAAAAGAAAATGCCTAAAACCATGAGGCTTTGCCTCCATATGAATAATAGCAAGAGATTCTGCAATGCAGATACTCATGGGTGGCACTCAGAATGCACAGTTTGATAAATTTTTACTTTGCAATTCATATTTGAAATACTGTAAAATGAGAAATGTTTGCATGCATCTTAATTTCACAAATTTCGCAAGAGCCAAAATTTGCGATGTTAAAATGCACGAGTGTTCTTGTCTGCACTATATGTACGCAATGAATTTTAGAGGCAACTCGCGAAAATTTCATGCCGCGAAAAAAGGCCGTCGGCTCCAATTCACAAAAATTTCATGCCTCAAAAATATCGTGTTTCACAGTATATCGATTATCCAAACAATAAAGTATAAATTCTGAGAGACTTCCAACTGTTAATTCCTTGATATGCAGTGTAATATGTTCAAAGAGAAATTCCAGTTTACTTTGTTAGATGTAGTTGAGAATGATGGGAAATAAAATGAGATCCTGCATGCTGTATATACATACAATGATATGAGATGATATGATAGGGGGATTATAAGAGAAGGAGGAGCTTGTGCGTGTCACTCAGCCCAGCCCAAAGTATGAATCACTCCTCCAGCTGATATCACCAGACACGCCTCCATAAATATTTGTGCAGATTTGCGGCCAGCACTGCTACAAATTGTCATCGGAGGCCGACGTCCACAAAACCTGTCATCCCCCGTCCACTTCTGAAAAGAATGAAGCTCTCATATCAAGACAAGCCCACCAATTCATCACTGTCCTCCGAATTCCAACTATGCTTCTTTTAACGACGTTGTAAACTTAACCATCTGCACCAATGAGCTGATTAATATTTGTTTACGCATTACTTTTAAGATTCTTTTTCTCTTTTTTTTTTCTTTTCTACCCCTTGTCCACCTACAATTCAGCAGGAGATTAAAAAAGAAAAGAAATGTCGCTACAGCGACTTGTTATACCCCCGCCAAACAACATTTCATAAGCTTTGGTCAAAACAACATTTCATAAGCTTTGGTCAAAAAACTGAGGAAGTAGTTAAATCCGCAAGATCTTTCCTTGATCTTCTGCCATTAATATGCCGTTACCATGGCAACATACTTTCGGGTACTGTCGAAAAATGCGTCTTGCACATCTACAGCCAAAGGCACACATCTGTACCAAGTTTCATGGAAATTGGGCAAAAACTGAGGAAGTAGTTTGCAACACAAAATTTTCCATCATTTTGGCTCATAATATGTGAGTGTGTTACCATGGCAACATACTTTTTGTAACTGTCAAGAAATGTGTCATGCTGACCTATATCCTAAGACAAACATTCAATATGAATTCCATGGGAATTGGAAGAACACTGATGAAGCAGTTTTGCCATGAAGCATTTTGCCCTATATTTTACCAATAACATGCCGTTACCATGGCAACGCACTTTTTGCCACAGCGGAAATATGTGTCTTGCACATTAACATATTCAGATGAACATCTGTACCTAATTTCATAAAAATTGATCAAAAACTGTGGGAGGAGTTCGCGACGCAAGATTTGTACCCATTTTTGCCCATAATATGCCGTTACCATGGCAACATACTTTTGGGTACTGTCAAAAAATATGTCTTGCACATCTACAACCAAAGGCACACATCTGTGCCAAGTTTTATGGGAATCAGTTGAAAACTGAGGAAGTAGTTCGCGACGCAAGATTTGCAACGGACCGACCGCCCGACCGACCGCCCGACCGTCCGCTGATTCCTATATACCCCCTTCAAACTTCGTTTGGCGGGGGTATAAAAACACTTTTCATTATTTGCTAGCATCCCTTCAAAATAAAAATGGTATGTTTATTTCCATTGTACGGAGTACAGACATATACAAAGTAGTAATTTCCTCCTCTCGCCCCCCCAAAAAAAACAAACTAGAAATGTCGCTATGGCAACTGGTATGCCTCCGCTATAATGCATGGTTCTCCTAATAGGTCTACAGTACAATGTCTTAACAATGTGTGATGACAGTTCCACATAACTGGCAAAATATTAAAATGACAGGTTTATCACAAATGTGCTGAATATTCACTTTCCTTGAACTAGCTTTAATTGGATAAATGGCTTAATTGCCTAAGAGTGCAGGTATTTGGGGATTTGAGGGTTTTTACTTGACTTTTCACCCTTTCATAAGTTTATGCATGGAGTAATTTTCAAGGTATGGAGATAAAGTATAAAGAATAAAATGGTAAAACATTACCATTTAAACCTGGCATTTGACCCTTGACCTTTGACCTTGTGACCCCACAGTTCCCAAGAGAATCACTGTCAGATAGAACATGATGCATTAAAAAAAAGTTTCATGATGATACCTTCTTGAGTCACTTTCGAGATATGGAGGAAGAAATGAAATTTAGCACTTTCACTTGACCTTTGACCTTTTGGGCAAGAAATTTCCCACAGAATGTCTATTGGGTAATACATGTATATATCAAGTTTCAAGAAAAATCCTGCAGGCATCGCATAAATATGAGGGAAGTAGTGACATTTTGAGAAGTTGACCTTGACCTTTGACCCACAACCCCCAAATTCCCTAGATAATCACCGCCAGCTAGTACATGCATATATACTAGGTTACCTGAAGATACCTTGAACCATTTGCGAGATATGGAGAAAAACATGAAATTTCAACATTTTCACTTGACCTTTGACCTCATGACCCGAAACTCTCTCTGGAGAATCTTTATTCGGTAGTACATGTATACACTAAGTTTCAAGAAAATACCTTCGGACATTACATGGATATGGGGGAAATAGTGAAATTTGGAGCATTTGACCTTGACCTTTTGACCTTTAGCATGCGCACCTAAAAGTTGATAGGCACAACTTCACCCACTCATACATATACATGCCAAGTTTCATTAGGATACTGTAAAACAAGGAATGTTCGCGTGCATTTTAATTTCGCGAATTTTGCGAAATTAAAATGCACGTGAAAGTTCTTGTCTACACTATATGCATTGAATACCATAGGTGGTTCGCGAAAATTTCATGCCGCAAAAAAGGCCGTCGGCTCCAATTCGCGAAAAATTCATGCCGCGAATATATGTTTTACATACCTCTAACAGTTTTTTAATTACCCTGTCCACAAAATTTATTATGGACGGAAGGACAGACGGACATCCCGAAAATGTAATGCCTCCGGTGGAGGCATAAAAAAGCATAGAAGAAACCTTAGGAGGGAAGACAATGGAAAAGTCGTCATTGTTTGTCGTATATGTTAGAAAGTCTTTTTCAAGTTTCAAGTTTCAAGTTTATTTCATATTTCCACTTTCTCAGTGATGGGATTACAAAGTGATTGACAATAAAATAAAAGTACAAAACATACACAACCATATCTTGTGTTTGAGGAAAAAAACAAACAAACAAACATTACACACAAATATAAATGGTCGTTTTCATCTGAGGCTATTACAAATAAATGTCAGAAATATGATGGGGCCTACATAAAAGCAATGATGCTTGTAAAAACTGTAGGTTCCCGAATTTATAGGCGTGAAATTATACGGAGAACGGACATGTTTATCTCGACCAACTTAAATTGTACCAGTGCAAAATCAGTATCAAAAACGAACTATCGAACCACATGAATACTTTAGTATCGCTTAAACGAGACTGTACATATTTCGCCGTGTTTACACACACATACACACACAAAAGTGCTATAACGGTATCGTCAAATAACTTGGAGCTGCAGACAAAGACAAAAGACTGGGGGTATTAAAAAAAAAAAAAAAAATGTTGCTATGAGCCGGGTAGTATGTATCCACTAAGTAATAGCCGTTTTAGTTTGCGTTTGAAGGTGAATAAGGATAAGGAAGAAGTAATATCTTGAGGGAGGTCATTCCAGTATCTGGGACCAGTAAACATAATTGTTTTCTTTGCAAAAATAGTGCGAGTACGGGGAAGGTGATAAGCGTCACTCTGACGAGTGGGGTAGCAATGAAAAGAGCGATTTCTTTTGAACATGTGAATAAAAACGGATGGTAATTCATTAGTTGTTAGTTTATACATGAAAATTCCAAGATTATAATAAAATAGGTCTGGAATTTTCAGAATTCTGTTTAGATGAAAAAAACAGTTGGTATGAGCAAAATATCCGGCGTGGTTTATAATTCTTATTGCACGCTTTTGAATACGAAGAAGGGAATCTAATAGTAAATTGATTGCATTTCCCCACGCCAAAATTCCATAATTAAAGTGTGGAGATATTAAAGAAGAATATATACTCTGCAAAATATAAACAGGGAACAAATGTTTAAGCTTGTTTAAAATTCCAATATTTCTGGACAAAATTTTACTTACAAAATTGATATGAGTTTTCCAGGATAATTCTCGGTCAATCCAAAGCCCTAAAAACTTTGCGTTATTGACCTGCGTTAAACATATATCATTTATTTTGATCTCATGTGGGACAACATTCAAAGAATTACTGAATACCATATAATAAGTTTTTTCTATATTCAGGGATAATTTGTTGGCATAAATCCAGGATTGCACAGACCTAAGCTCAGTATTCATCATATCAATTAATGTATTAGGATCTCGATGAGAACAAAACAAACTTGTGTCATCAGCAAAACAAATAAATGATAAAATTGGCGATGATTTTTGAAGGTCATTTATGTATAAAATAAATAAAAGTGGGCCCAAGAGGGAGCCCTGTGGGACTCCACATGAAATAAGTTTTAACTGCGAATCATAGCCGTTAATGTTAACAAATTGCTTTCTATCAGTTAAGTAACTCTTAAACCATTCGAGAGGTGGCCCGCGAATTCCATAATGATACAGTTTAGAAAATAAAATTTCGTGATCTATCGTATCAAAAGCTTTAGAGAAATCAAGAAAAACTCCAATTGTATGCTCAAAATTATCTATAGCATGAGCTACCTTGTCTATAAAAGTGAGTAAAGCGTGGGTTGTATTATAATGTTTTCTGAAGCCAAACTGAGAATCTGATAAAATATTATGATTTGTGAGAAATTTCAATAATCGCGTGTAAACTAACCTTTCAAGGATTTTAGAGATCGAAGTCAATAAAGAAATTGGTCGGTAATTATTCACCAAATCTTTCTGTCCCTTCTTAAAGATAGGGACAACTTTTGCAACTTTCATTTTATTGGGGACTTTACCATTAACTAGAGATTGATTAAAAATGTATGTTAAAGGAGAAATGATTTGATTCAAAACATTTTTTAAAAGAAAATTTGTGATTCCATCATATCCTGAACTTTTTTTATCGTTTAGATTCTTGACGATATCAACAATTTCTTCTTCAACAATAGGTTCAAAAAATATTGATTGAGGATTCCTATTACCTAAATATCTATGATATTCAGTTGGGGATTTCGGGATTTTACTGGCAAGATGTGGACCAAGACTTGCGAAATAATTATTAAAAGATTCCGCCATGTTAACCGGATCGTTTATCTGCCGGCCGTCCGCCGAAATATATTTGGGAAGATCAGTATTGGTTTTGTATTTGAGTGTCTCGTTAATCACCTTCCACGTACTCTTCACATCATGTTTATATTTAACAAACTGTCGCGAAAAATAATTCCGCTTAGCAACACGTATTATGGAGGTCAATATATTCCGATATCGAGTATATCTTGATTTATTTATATTTATATTTATGAAAAAGACTATTCTTGCGATTAATGGACCTAAGTAGAGATTTTGTTACCCATGGTTGTCGGGGTACTTTTTTGTAATTTGAGTGGTGAGGCCTTTGAAGAGGAACACTAGATTCATAGTTAGTGGTCAAAATATTCATAAAATTTTCAAATGCTAAATCAGTATCGCTTTGAGAGTATACAGTGGACCAATCTTCTGAACTTAATTTCTCCCTAAGTTTGTTAAGGTTAGATTCAGACATTACACGAATACCCAGATTGTGGGTGTGAGAAACATTAGCAGTCATAAAATTTGACACAAGGACATAGATTGGAAAATGATCAGTGACGTCAGAAACTATTATGCCAGATGTGATGTCAGAAAATAAGTCATTTACAAAAATGTTATCAATTAGAGTAGATACATCATCGGTTATTCGTGTCGGCTTTCTTGTAAGGGGAATAAATGATTTCGACAACATAAGGTTCAGAAAATCTGCGCACATAAGATTATCATTGTAATTAAGAAGATTGAGGTTAAAGTCACCCATGACAAAACATGTCTTACTATCAAAATAACTGCTTGAAATAAGGCCGCAAAATAACTCTAAAAATTCAGCAGGGTTTGAGCTAGGTGGTCGATAAATCTCCCCAATTATAATATTACCTTTGTTTAAGGTTTTGACCTCAATAAAAACACTCTCAAAAACTTCTGACATCACGCTATATTGTTCCAAAAAAACACAATCTAAATTCTGTGACACATAAAATCCGACTCCTCCTCCTTTCTTCCATGTTCTATTATTTGTTATGAGTCTAAAGCCGTCTATTGTAAGCAGCGAAGAGGGTGATGTCTCCTTTAACCAAGTTTCACTGAGCCCGATAATATTATATTCGGTTTTCAACGTGCTCACAAGAGAAAGAAATTGATCAAAGTTTTTGTTTAAGCTTCTGATATTAAGATGTGAAATAAAAAGTTGAGTTACGTCATTATGAGTGAGTGAAAGAAGTTCATCCTCTGTGTGATAGTGAGTGAATACATTTTGGACTGCGGCATCGTTACAGTCGAAATCTAGTCTCAGTTCAGAAGTCTGCATATTTAAGAAAGTGACGATGTCGGAATCTTCGCCCTCTTCGCTGTTTACTGAAATTACTGGTGTCATATATCAGCAGGTGACTGGGGATAAAGCATGCTAACAGCAGCGGCGTTCGAGTTAACAGTGGTATTTGGATTCATCATTGTGCATGATACAGAATGGGTGAATATAAAGATAGGCTGTTGACAGAAAATAGGTGCTCAGAAATACATCTGCTGTTGGATTTTAAAGGAAAATAGGTGAAAGAACATTTACCCTGATAATAGACGGTTAAGGAATGTTCAGTTTCCGTACGCAAAACAAGGCATGTCAAAAATTCAACGGTATCTGCATGAGCATAATGCGTAGGGAATGTGGTTGTTACTAGTCTATAGGAGGGGACAATTGCACTGAACAGTTCAGAGAGGTAATTGCAAAGGCAAACAGACAATAAATTATTGGGGTTGGTCGAAGACACCGTAGAAACACATTTGTGTAAACACATGGATAACAGTTTTCTCAGGGTAGGTGGCAACTTACATAGGGGAGTCAGATACACCACCAGGGTGACACATTTTTGCATAAACATTAATAACAAATTTCTGAGAGGAGTCGGAAGCACCATGGTAATACATCTTTGCATATACAATAACGAATAGCTGAGAACAGGTAGTAAGTTGGTTTGAGCGGTCAAAGACACCGGAATAACACGTTTTTGCATACACAAGGATGGTAGATTACTGAAAGCTGACAAGTTGGTAGCTGTGGAGAGCACCGGCATAACACATTTTTGCATACGCAATAGGAAGTTCGTTAACACTGTTATGTAAATTTTTGTGAATTTCGCTAAGAGAGACAGCACAGTGGGCGTGAAAATAGCAATATAGACAGGTATACTAAGTACTGGTACTTTACATAATGAAGATGACAAACAAGTTCTCTGTTTAGATCTTAACATACATGTGGCTATACGTACAATCATAAGTATGCACTTGGCACAATTGTGAAAAATCAATTTGTTGGTACGCACAGGTGAGATCGATTTTGGTGTAGCGTACAAGGAATGTATGTCAAGGCAAAAAGCAAGCACTACTGAGCACAAAACAACATCAAAGTAGAAACGAAGATCAAACGCTGTGTCGTGTGCGTACTCGAAGCACACAGAAAAATACATAATCAGAAAGAAATTGCTTACATACATGTCTTCTACAAACCGTTTTCTCCAGATATTACCCGCAGCCACCCCCTCCCTCCCCACCCATGAAAAAAAAAAAAAACCTTTGCAGTCAAATATGAACGTCATTGCAATCTACGTCTTTTCTCATTACATATTATGATATTATCATTTTCATAAAGTTGTGAAATAAAAAAGACAGAGGTTATGTTTAATTCAGTCTTAACGAAGTACACGAACTGAACTATTTCGTGTCAGATATAGTAGTCAATGACTACAAATGAAAGCGTATGACGTTTTGCATTTCTTTTTTCATGTCGGATATAGTAGTCAATGACTACAAAAGAAGGCATATAATGTTTTGCATTTTTTTTTTTTGCAATTGCTGAATATTAAAAAAGATGTGGGAAAAATGAGGAAGACACTTTCTTCCTGTCAGTATAAAAAGCAAACTTGTTGAACAGTATATTAAATCATTGCTATTCAATCACATGAGCGTATTATGAGCGCACTGTTAAAATACAACTAGGTTTATACTTCAAGATTCATTTCAACCGAATGACTGTCTGAGCCGTGGCTTCGGCCTTATACACTTAGTATGATAGTTATGTGTTATGTTTCTCTAATATAAATGACAAAAAAGGAAGGGAAAAAGAACAAGTCATCAACACTCATGGTACCTATTTGGGCAAGACTTCCTTTTAAAGATTTGGGAGTAATGTTACAAGTCAGACTAAATTTAAGTAGTTGGCAGAAGATTTGGAATTGTTATTCAGCATTCATAGCAATGGCTGGGTAAGTTAAAAAGGAAGAAACACTAATGAAAACGATAACAACTTGGGTTCTTGCTTACCAATCAAGTCGCAAGAAATTGTCTAACTTAAAGGTGCACATAGGAGCTGAAGATAACACGAGACTCGCGACTTACAGATTCAGTCACGGTACAGGTTCCAAGTCGCGGAGCCTTTCACTTTCCATTTAAGGAGTACTTCTGTGCCAGCTAGGTATATCTTGGTAGAAGCGTTTTTTTGCTTTCTGAGGTCGTAGGCTGTTTTTGCGAGAAGGCTTCTCCTGGCTTTGAGGGCAGGGGGCAGATCCGTGCGGACCGTGATCCGTTTGGATTCCTGAACGGGGCCGGTGCTGGCTCGCGGCTGACTTGTTTGGCGCTGGCGCTGGTCGAACGATTCAAGAACACGATTCCTGTCGCGGATATAGACAAACTTTGCAATTATGGCTCGCGGAACAGGGTCTCGAGATGGGGCTCCATTGGCCTGGCCGGAAGCAGCGTTGGCGTTGTCGCGCCGGGGGAGCCGGTGAACGTTCACGAGGGCAATATTGGCGGCATCGTCTGCGCTTATCCCGAAGTAGCAAAACGTGTCGCGAAGTGTGCGCTCAACATTTTCGTTTGGCGTTTCCTTCACTCCGTAAAAGAGCAGGTTTGCGCGACGGCAGTAAATCTCCATTGCCGTGAGCTTATTTTGGAGTTTGGTAATTTCGGCTGCCATCTTGCTTTCCATTTCTGGAAGCTTCTTGCTCTCAAGCTCGATTATCTTGTCAGAGTTCATGGTTACGGAGTCTTCTAGTTCTGACAGTTTGGCGTTAATTGAAGCGACCTCTTGCGAAAGAGTATCAAGCTTTGCACATACTGTAGATGAAGAACGAGTTATACTTTGTTGTATGTCCGCCAAAGTCAGGTCACTAGATGCGCCATCATCGCTCCTTGAGTGAGACTGGCTTGCGTCGGCACGGCTGGGTTGCGGAGGGTGTTGGGTGGGAACAGACCGGTCTTTGCTGGTAGCTCGAGTAAGGCGGGTCGCCATTTGGACTGATGTTGTGCGTTCACAAATTTCAAACAAATTCCGAGTTTTAATGAATTTCACCGCTTAAGCTCCAAAAGGTTCGTTACAGCAGGTTAAAAGCAAAGTTGTTCTGGAGCTGGAGCTGAAAATTATGCAGGAAGAGTCAGAAAATAAGCCATGAAGTGGTGGTGAGGGATTGGGGCGGTGGCTGCAGAACCAAGAGGGCTATGGCGACACGTCCGTCTCCATCGAGCGCTAGGTGTATATTCCCTATCAGCATGAACATTATTACTCATTCAATGACATAATCAGTCAACTCCACTATCATATCTGTTATCCATCATCAGTGTCAATGGACAAACTGGTCATACTGAAAGTATCTCCTCTGGGAAGAGACTCACAATCATGTCAATATCCTAGGTGTATTTTCCCTATCGGCATGAACATTATTACTCATTCAATGACATAATCAGTCAACTCCACTATCATATCTGTTATCCATCATCAGTGTCAATGGACAAACTGGTCATACTGAAAGTATCTCCTCTGGGAAGAGACTCACAATCATGTCAATATCCAGCACCCATTGTCATTCTTTCATCACATGCACGCCGCAGGAAAGAGGCACACTGGCTCAGAGGACGGCACGTCTGTTCAAGACCCGCAGGTTCCTGGTTCAAATCCCATAAGGATACCGCTGATGACTGATGCAAAGTTGGAAGTGTGACCATGCCTCCTTTTCTGTCATCCTATGTGAGATACTGAGTGGTCATTCTGACAGTACCATAGCCAAAGTCCATGACCGAAAGGGAGGGTTGTTCTATATCACTTCTAATAAAATGTAACATAAAAGTAAGACAGCCCTCATCAGAGCACACATACTAGAAACAACATATTTATATTATGTCATCAGCATTTCGCGGTCAATACTTTTAAGCTATATACTGTAAATATCGGTATTTTCATGCGATTTGATTTTTCCTGTTCTGTGGCTCAAAAACATATTTTGCAGGTTCTTGAAATCACACTACACAATTGCTTGATAGTCATATTGTTGTTGTTGTTGTTGTTTTTTATCAAGTTCACACAAAAAAAATGCATGAAAATTGCTGTACTGCCTGATCCATTTGACCGTACGACCTGCAGAGAACTACTGTATACACACATGAATCCTACTCATAGTACCAGGGCACATGCACACACTCAACACTCTCACCAGGGAGTCATCATTGCCAAAGTGCACAATTCAACCCATGTTAAATGTGCAGAAAAAAGTTGTGAAGATATTTTCACGGGTTATTGAAATCGCACTTGGCCAAAAGTAGTGCAAAATAAGCAAAACTTAGTGAACCATGACCAATTCCGCATTTACAGTAATGCTAATTGATATATCAACAGCTATAAGTATGTTGAGCCCACAATAACAAACAAAAGATTTACAAAATTCAGTAACAAGATTACCACTCGATATCTGCACACTTTTGCATCACATTCTCTGACAGTTTACCTACTTTTCTCATAAGTTACACTCCCTCACTTTGAAAATGTCAGTTCATAATCATAACGAAGCTTACTGACAGAAAATTTAGACAGGAGGTCCTATGATGGTAATCACGCCCATCTTGTACTCAAGGGAAAGTATAATTAAGTGGTCACTCATTTTTCTCACACATACAACCTCTAACTTGCAAACCTTTTTTTTTCAGAAAAAACTGAGACAGTATATTCAAGCTGCTATCACCCTCAACAAACAGTATATTATATAATGTGTCAATATTATTCTCACACATATACTCGCGAATTTGCATACCAACAGTCAATGATCAGCAGTAACCATACATCGACCATACATCGAGCAAGTCGCACAAAGTTTGATACCTTTTTGGTATTTTAAGAGACATTTATGAGTGTTTCTAGGTCCGTTCCACAGACTTACCATTTCGCGATGGTTGGGAAAGAAAGCTTGGTCGATGAGGGGGAACTTCTCTCGCCCATGCTTTTCCTGTAGCTTGTTGAGCTGTGAAAACTGGAAAGAAATCAAGAGAAATTCAGTGCAGTAGATGTGGTATATGATCTAAAGACATGACGTCACAAGTACAATTTTCAACTGCATTTACAAAGACCAATTCAATTCAAACTGTCGCGAGAGCTAAAATGGCTGGTTTATTCATCACATTGGAGATGACAGCTGGAGATATTTCATTACTGTCATTATTTCACAGCTTCTAAAAAAAAAAAAAATCAGAAAAAAGTACATAATGCATGAGATTGCTTTCAGAGATTATGACTAGACCGAACAAAAACTAAAGAATGGCACCAATGTAAACATAAAAAACATTTCTTTGCTTTAACAGGACAGAAGAGATAATTTCACAACACAGATTTTGTCAGTGTGACTCATAGATTCTGAGAACTGACAAATTACTGACTTAACTTCGTTCAGTTCCTTAAAAAAAAAAAAGCCGGGCAATGGCCAAAAAAAAAAAAATGTCTGAATTGCCAAGAATTCAACTTATCGCTTGTTTAGCAGATAATTGTAGCACTCCATCTCATGTTATTTGAAACTTAGTGAATCACAACATAAGTTCTAAGTTTTGGTTTTGTACAAATTGTCACAAAGTCTCCAGTAAGATACTGTAAGCATTCTCTGACAAAATATCCACTGGATGTCACTGAAACAAATCTTAATGAAATAAACTGCATTTGAAAATAACTGCAACTAAATCTGAGCTTAATGTAAAAATCGTACAGACAATTTTTGAAAGAATCCCATTCCCTCCTATCTCGCCCCCCCCCCCCAAAAAAAAGAGAAGAAAACAAATGAAAACAAACTCAAAACTGTTCCTTAACCCATTGAGGACGAGTCCCAGATATACTCGGGCAAGTGTCTACGGGAAATGCGTGTTGTAGCAAGATCAGCCTGTCCTCAACGGGTTTTTAAAAGAATGTGTGATCTGATAGTCATCAAATTGAAAGCTAACCACCCAGGGCTTGTCCATAAAGTTGTAGACGACATGCCAAGAGTTGACACTGGGCACGTTGCCGTATTGGAAGCCAATCACCAGATTCCGCCAGTCCTCCTGGACCTCCATACTGCGAGCATGCTGGCGTACCAAGACAAAATCGGGCTTGAAGGTCCTGTTGGATAGAAAGAAAATTGAAGAATACGGCATAAATTGGCTAGATGGTTGGATGGACAGAGAAAGGAAGATAGATGGAGTAAGTGGGAGGAATAGATACATAGGGAGACAGGTTATAGATAGATAGATAGATAGATAGATAGATAGATAGATAGATGGATAGATAGATAGATAGATAGATAGATAGATGGATAGATAGATAGATAGATGGATAGATGGATAGATAGATAGATAGATAGATAGATAGATAGATAGATAGATAGAGAGAGAGACATGGATAGATAAATGAATAGATAAATAAATAAATAAATAGACAGAATTATAGATAGAGAGGGAGATAGAGGGGGTAGATAGAAGGGACAAGGGTGAGCAGAGAAGGAGGAGAGATACAAAATAGAAGGAAAGAAGTCAGAGAGAGATATAGAACAGAAGTGAGAAAAAGAGAGATTGAGAGAGAGGTCAGACCATAGTAAAATGAAAAAAAAAGGATAAGGTAGTTGACAGAGGGATGTGAAAATAGAGCGTAAGAGATAAAGGCATAGGTGAGAAAATGGAAGACAGAAGAAATACAAGAGAGTAGAAAGTGAACATTTATTACAGGAAAGACAGGCTGGATGAAACAAAGAAAAGCAGAGAAAGAAAGATAGGAAGACAGAAGTATAGAGAGGGTGATAAAGGAAAGAAAACAGATGAGAAAGAGGAAGAAAGCACAGCAAAAATTACAAACAAGGCTGTGAAAAGCCAAAAGCAGTGGAGTTGAACAGAGAGATAGTTAAAGGAAGGCAAAATATAAACTAGAAAATCACTTGGAGAGCGCAGACCTCCATCAAGCCATACCATACATGCATTAAATTTCCCTATATAGAAGCTTTTGTTAAATCATCAGCCTCCAGCTGCACAGCGCCTTGCCCAAGCACAGCACGCACTTAGTGCGTGTATGTGTATCTCCAGTGTGTGCAACTAGAACTCCCAAGTTCATTGACCTTTATATATCCTAAAAGATTTTTTTTAAAAATCCTTTAAAAATCTATAAAATTTTCCAGATCACTACCAAAATTTAATCATCTGTTCCTTGAGCCATTATTGAATTTTTCTGTAGGTTTCATTCAAGTCTGTTCACGTCATTTGGAGTTATTTTCCAAACAGACAAACCAATGCCTATGATCATATAACTTCCTCCTTCTTTGGCTGAGGAACAAAACAAGAGGAAAGCAAAGGGGTCAGTGAGATGGAGATATAGTGAAATAAGCTGTGGAGCAAACTGAATAACAAAGTAGAGAAAGGAAGAAGAAAAGATAAGATATAATGAGAGATATAAAGAAGAAAAACAAAATTAGGAAATACCTATGAAAGAGGGAAGCACTGGAAACCTACTTTTATGTCATTTATACCTATCAAATAAAAGATCTGTGGTTGTGTAATGACCTGCCAATGGTGAATTTTGCAGTTTTCAATTTAATTCATTTTACATTAAAACAAAACTGCTGTGTTCACCCTTCTTGTGACATCTTTGTTTGTATGTTAATGAGTTCTTACAGAATGTTAACTTATTCTTTTACATTATTGATTAAACATCAGGCCCCTGATAGTGAGAGTCAGTGCTGAGTGTTTGAAAGAAATTTTGCACTTCAGTAGTGGTTATTAATGCTACAAGATCTTCAAAATGAAATGCTGCCCTCTCTTGCCCAGTATATACACATGACAGGGTACCACCTCCTGCCAGATACTGTCCCCTTACTAGTTTTCTCTACACACAATTTTCATTACACCCTGCCACTGTTCTATCACAGCATTGCTGTCCCACTCATTGTCTGCTATTAAAAAGAGAAGAATCTGAGGATTGTAAGTCCAGAATTTTACTTGTCTTCTTTTATTCATCACTTCTTACTTGTTTTCTTTTCATCTTTTAGACGATGTCATCATTCAAGTGATGATCATACATTTAGCTAGAGAATGTCTATCACTTCAGGAGTTGCAGTTAATGCGTTGCACTTCTACCTCCAAATGCTGCCCTCTATTGCTCAATGTGTAAATGAGGGAGAACCCCTTTGCACAGATGAAGCCCGTACCCACAATGTTCATTACTGGAGAATGGGACACATTCAGAGTGTGGCCCAATTAGGTCACAAACTCAGATAATGTAGCAGTTGTGTACTTGTGCCTATCATTCCATTAATGTGCCTTGGTAATTCCATTAACCTCCATTTTGCCACCAGACAGCACATTATCTCATTCTGCTAATGGATATTGGAGAAGGTAGCACTTTGTGAAGAGGCTGTTCTCTTGAAATCCTAATGTGAATTTCAGAATTGGCCACCTTAGAGCGGATTACTATTTGACTCATAATTACATTTCCTCGCAGAATCATATTTCTAAACCTGATTTTACTTTCTCTCTTTTTTTTTTTGCCAGAAAATGTTACAACTCCATTCCACTTTTATCAAAATGCTTAATCATCTAAGAGTTTGCTGTTGTTTAAGTTTTCTTTTGTGGGATTTCATCAGTCTTTTTAAACAATTGTTGAGCTTTTTAAAAAGACATGCGCCAATGGCTTTAAGTCCCCTATGAAGGCCTTGGTATTAAATGAGTATAAAGTGCTTTGCCTTGGGGCATGGACACTGCTGCCACAGGTTTCAAACCAGGAGCACAAGAATAAAAGTGCAAGGGCTAATCTACTGAGCTTCAACTTCTTATGAATTTTCCCACAAAGTATTTCACAAAAGAAGTATAATTGTTTTTTCCTTGCCATAATTACCTTACGACTCGCTGACCCTGCCTGATGCCCCGCATGTCAATGGTCACCCCAGCGTCGCTGTATGCGGCCAGGTTCAGCTCGGAGAATTCACACTAATGGACGAGAACCAAACACAGTAATAAACATTAAAAGCCTGATAGGATGATGGTGGGGTATAACACTTGATTCTCAAAACACATAAAACTTTACAAACTTGCCCTCTGACTTCAATTCATTGTAATGATTATTCAATACATGCAGTTTTGATTCAGAAGGCTCTCCCCCCCCCCCCCCCCGAAAAAAAAAGAAGCCAAAAGAATGAACTGAGCTGCAAAATCTGCAAAAGGCAATTTTCAATTCCACCAATTATTTCATGCAAGATCTTTCACCTCAGATTTGAATGGGCAGGGACTCACTTTCCTTTTTTTTTCCCTGTGCTTAATGTTATTCTCCCTGTAAAAATGCTAAAGCACAATTTAAAACATAATCTGGACACCTTGGTATATAACAACAATTTTTGCTTTCATATACAAATGTCTTGAACTAAATGACATCCCCGGTGTTTTTTTTAATGGATCTCACCATTTTGTAATTTGAATTTGATTTAGAAAGTCAAATTTTCATTTTTTTTGTCGTGCTGGTGAATTTATTGCTAACCTACCTCAGAACTGACCTGCAGATTCTTGAAAGTAGGCATGAAAATCTAGAATTCACATTAACATACTCATCATCTCCAATTTCATGTTGTTGTGTTAATGGGTCTGAATATATCCCTGGCAGATCTTGGTTTGGAACCTTCCTTGCAAAACTCAGTCTGTAATCAAGGAGGCTGTTGAATTTTCATCGTGCTAAGCACAGTAAACATTCCACGTCCCGAACTGCCGTTGAATAAACAATAGGTTCGGACAGGCAAGCTAGGGGTCCAATGATCCCTAAATGCCATCAAAACAGAAGCCCGATCGGCGTGTGAAATATCAACCGCTCTCGGCTCGCAGGCGCTTTGTTGTGATTCATTTCCTTTTCACAACTATATCTGGAGTAATGGATCGGACTGGAATGCACGATTGGAATATCTTAGAAGCGGTAACTACAATGGATTCATATCCGTGTTTTCCCATCACCCCTTCCATCCTATGCCCAACTCCCATCAAAACGCAGAAAAAAATGGTCTTTCATTTTTTTTTTCTTTTTGATTTACCGTATATGATATAAAACACAACTACTGCAAACTGGGAATACAACTGAAGAGCTTGATTGCAAAATGGGTCAAGTGTCATTTTTAAACATTTTATAGTAAAATCATCATCAGATAAAGCGAAATACAACATTTCCAGTAATACCTTACTTGTTACATAAGAAGGAATATTCTTGAAGTTATGGTTAATAACATTACATATTTTATTATTATTTTCTTTGTCTTTCAGCAGGTATAATCACAAATATCTGAATTGACAAAAATGGAAGTAACCTTTTTTGCGATGGAACTCTTTAAATATTCAGAAGAGAAGCTACTTTACAAGTAACCAATACTCAGTCGAGTAGATTTGTGTACAACTGTCCAATACACTTGAGGAAATACACTATATGTGTACAGTTGATCAATCATAACAATCATAGTGCAGAAACAACAAACATATATCCAGCCATACTTCAAAGCAGAGAACTAAATATCATGCCCTTCAAATCTTACAAAACAATTGAGCATGTAAAATTAATTCTTTAAAAAATGAAGCAAAAAAAAAATCATTATACATCTGCATTAGATAGCAAGATTCATGAATATTTTTGCTCTGTTTTCTCTCACATTATCATAACTCTCTTTGCATCAGAAAAGTATAATGGATTTAACTTCAGTGCATGAGCCACGCAATACAACTCTTTATCATATCAGAAACAAGAATCCTCTTGCTCAAACCCGTATATTGCTGATAGAGCATTCTAAACATTGCAAAGCAATGTTGTTCTTATGTTATTGCTTGGTCTACTTCAAAGGCAAAGATAATTTTCTAAGCATTTGCATTAGAATAGTAACCCTGCCTTTTTTTCTGCTATAAGTGGACCCTAGGTGGAAAAGAGATAGATGTGGTAAATTAAAAGACACACCCAGCCATGTGTAGAATTAATCTGATCTCGGCAGTGTGATTGGCATTTAATCAAGTGTGATGTCTACGAGTGTACTAACAAACCAGGGACTCCATCAATATGTGACCGTGAATCACAAAACCAACAAAAAGTTGCACACTGTGATTTTAAGTGAGGACTCAAAATATGTGAAACGGGTCAAACTAGTGGATCTTTTTTTTTTTCCATATTTTCTGAAAGAGCAATTCTTCCTCTACATCATTGCACAGGTTGGGATCATAAAATGAAATGGAAGTTGTGTTTTTAGCAGTTTTTCTAGAACACCTTTTTTGCAGAATAGTGTGATTAGGTATGTCTTAGAGGCCCCTTTTCATTTCTTCAAAATTCCTTACACACTCTTCACTTTTGCTCTAATAACTTTTGAAAGGATGGTACTACTGCTTTAAAAGTTAGTATTAGTAATAGATAAATGTGTTAACAGAGCATGCTGAATTTCAGCTTAATGTGAAAACCCATTTCTGCTGCTGCTATGGTGTTTAAGTCATGTTTTTGTCCCATTCATTACACAGCTAACACAGCTTGGTAAGATCAAACACTTGAATAGACCCTATTTTCTCAGTTCACACTTTTCGAAAGTGTGTGCCTTCTTTCCAATATTCAGATTGGTTAGGAAAGTCCATCTGAATTGAGTAATGTATCATTTTAAAGCTTAAAGTCTGCTCTTTCAGGATCTGCCCTTAATTAAAAATCCATGTTTGGTGCTCTTTTGTAGGTTTTGTGATGCAGGGTCATGGATGCAGAATTGCTTGAAAGTGACACATGGATCAGAGTTGAACTGCCTTGAAGGGAATTGATTGATTTTTTTTGCAACCGTAGCCAAGACGTGACAGACGACAGCTGAAAAAGGGCCAACTCAAGTACGGCATTTCTCAAACGGTGGTTGGCTTCGGAGTCTGGAAAGCAGGCAGACAGACTATTTCACGTGATTGAATTAGCTCCCCCGACGATCGGAGGAGATAACACGCTCATCTTCTGGATGATGAATCACTCCCATGTAAACACTCATGGTGATAGCAGGAATCCGGGACAGACAACATTATTTTTCCGGTAGGAGGATACATGTACACTGATGTTGATGTAATTAAAGTGAAAATCAACTCTCTGGTCCATTCGACTTATAGTTGACTTGTCAAGGAAAATCAGACCAACAAAACAGTGGGAGATTCATGAAGATCGAGAAATAAAGAACAGAAAAACTACGGAAATCCAAAGAAAGACAGTTTGCTTCGGACAGTCATATCAGTCACATTTAATTATACACATTTAGAGAAGTTGATGATGACATAGGCCAAAAAAAAATTTCATTTCGCACACAAAGTCTTTATCAAATTTTCCTATCTGGCATAAATCAATGAATAAGGAAATAAACCCTGAAAAGCAGACTGTTCCAAAGAGGTGTGACAATTCCACTGTCTTAACTTTTAAATGGAAAGAGGCTATAGTGAGTAAATTGAGTTTAATAACATTCTAATATCTAAACTAATAAGAGTTGTAAAACTATGATGCCAACCCCTCTTCAAGTATGAATACCTGATTGTCACTGATGTTACAGTTTTGCAATACCATGTTGAATCATAATACTTCATAATTCTTTCATAATTTGTTGATTTTTTTTTAAATGATTCTCTTACGCTCTGTTTGTTTGATTTATTCAATTTTACGACTAACCCTTTCTGTGTCAGTGACATTGGACAGTGTGTACAATGCTATGGGGTTTTCTGTGCTAATCAGTACTCAAAGCATACAAAGGGTCAAAGTTACCCTGATCACAGGTTGGTGTTTCCCTTTCAGCAGAAAAGGAGGAAGACTGGGGTGAAAGAAGAGGCTACCATTGGGAGAGGGGAGGGGGTGGGGGGAGGCATGGGGTTAGCACACAATTCAAAATGAGCGAGTATGATGGGGTGTTGGTGAATACACATCAGCCGAAGCATTGCCCAAATTCAATCAGTTTCGCAATCTCGTGGCTACGGGCAGAGACGATATCTGGAGGAAAGTGGATGATGGGGGTGGGGGGGGAAGGGAAGAGGAGGGGAGCAGTCGTCTGTTCTGAGAACATAGGAGAGGGGGTTAAAAGATGGAGGGCAGGTGAATTAAGTTGATGCCCATGGTAAATGTATCCGTCTTCAGACGATGTGCTCTGTAATTGCTGTGTAGGAGCAAAACAAAGGACCTGGGAATTGGATTGGATTGGATGGGAGAGAGTTTCTGAGCGAAATGGGGGGGGGGGGGGGGGCATGTTTATTCGTTGCTGCCAGGACTAGGAGCTTCCCATAATTGTCTGCGAAGCCTTGTGAGGACAGGGAACACATTTGTGGACAAAGTCATTTTACAGCACTAGCTGAAGTTTGAAATGTAACAGAGAGCAATAACATCTCAAAAGTCTAAGTGATGCTGGTTTGGATGCATTTCAAATAATACCACGACAATTACAATATGCATTTCCTCTTATTGTTGTGCGTGCAGTAACTGTCATCATAATCATCACCTTGACACCTTGCTCACCAGTTGATACTTTCAGCACATGTGCGCACTCATCAATTGCTACTTTAGGCACAAATGTAGGTAGACATGCACACAGAGTCTTTCTTTCTATATTATTGCACACACACACTCACAAGATCACTAATCACCACATTCCTGGTCTTTTCTTTAGAGTGATTGTAAGAATTTTATCTACAGACGAAGTTAACGTCCTGACCATCCCTTGTGAGAGAGTTTCTCATCCATGTGAAAATCTGCTTTACAAAATTCATTGACTTCCAAATGATTCATTTCAACCCTCTCTAGTTTTTTCCTGTAAGATTCTTGAACTACACTGCAAACCTTTTGAAATTTCATGCTTCACTCTCCAGATATCAGAAACAAACCCATGTCTGAAACTAGAACTTCATGACTGCACTGTAACTCTCCTAATGCGTGTCTCATGTTTGGCAAGGGTGCTGTTCGTTATTCCGAAGGTTCGATATTTCAAAGGTTTGTTATTCCGAAGATTCGTTAATCCGAAACACACAAATTCCCTATACCTAGAGGTTCGTTAATCCGAAAATGGAAAAGGGTTCGTTAATCCAAACATTTGTGGCGTTATTCCGAAGGTTCGTCAATCCGAAGATTTGTTAATCCGAAAATGAAATACGGAAAAATGAACCTTTGGAATAACGAATCTTCGGACTGAAGAGCATTCGGAATAACGAACCTTCGGAATGAACGAGCTGTAACCGTTTGGCAAGATAGGAAATTAATTTGCCAGTCTGTGGTGTGAATCCAAAGTGATCAATGGGTAAAGTTTGCTCCTGAAGTAACCATGGATGTTATCAAACATCTAACATGCTGCTGCAGTACTGACTCTGTCCTCTTTTCTGAGACAGAAATATACAAAGCTTGCATAAAAGGTGATAATAAATCTCTGATGAAGAAAAATAGAGGATGAAAAACATAAGAACTTTCATACAAAACAATGAAAACCATGTATTTGTCAGTGCTTACCTGTTCCACCTTGATTTCAAATTCACCATGAATCAGTTTGCCCTTGAAGTACTTTGCCCTGCAAGACATACACAAGATAGAAGGAGAGAATGCTGGTAAATTATTAATGATGACAAAAAACAAATCATTGCATCTCTGGTACAGGTTGTAACACTAGCTGAATAATATCACATTCCCATTCTAAACACTTAGATTTTCATCTGAGTATCAAGGCAAAGCGCAATGTTGACAGATCACCATAAATGCAATACAGTAAATTACAAATGTTATGCATCTTCCTCAGAGATTGTGACCATGCACATTGTTAACTTGAGTGAAAATAATCTTTGAAAAGTACACATTATTTTTAACAAGAATGCTACGCATCATCCTCTTTTAAGACCTGAGTAAGTGTGGTTCAAACATACATGTTATGTTTCCAAATACCAAACACGAACTGATTATTCTATGATAGCCATATTAATGACAAAGATAGAAATGTTGATGGCCATACTGACAGTCAAGATATCACCAGTGACGATGAGAATGACTTGACATTCAGATAAACTAATGATGATCAGGATGTAGCATTTGTTTGAGGTACCAGTACCAAGGGATATAGCATTTAAATCTGAATCACTGAAGAATTAAAGCATATGTCTCATCATCAAAAAAAGAAGTGGGTTATTTGTTTTATAAAACATCCCACATCTCTTGCAAACATAAGTATTTCTTTATGTTTCTTATATTGTAAGCAAAGTTTTTTCTTTATGTTTCGGTTTAACAAATTTAAATCTAGCCTAGGTGATCACGTCTAAAAGGCTGAAGGTGTTAGTAGTGCATTCTGTTCAAATGATATATTTTGCGTTGCCCATCATAACTTGGAAGTCTCAGTGTCGTGCACACAGGATGCAAGGGGCAAAATCAATTTATGATGGGGCTTGTGCATATATATATTGAAAATTCTTGTGACCTCATCCTTGCAGGAGTTGTCGATGGCAATGCCAGTGGCATCCACTCAGACCTTGAAGAAATGGCGATTTCTCTCAATATTGAAAAAGCACTAACTTACGTCGGCAAAAAAGGAGTACAATCCTATGGTAATTTTCTTGGTATGGCTCATAAATTTTTAGAAGTCAGTTGTCTGACTTGCTTGGAAACTATATTTTGGTTACGTGCTTGCTTTTCAACCAATGATATTGTACGAATTCTAGAATGTGCGAAATAATAGCTGAAAGCAGTAATTAAATATCGTTACAGCAATGATACAATAGATAAGGCAGTCATATCAAAATTTTACCGTAGAGGTTACAAGATCATAGTCACAAATGCAACAAGGTACGTATAATTCACAGTCTTGCACACCTTTTAATCATTATTAGTTGCCAGGTCTGACATTTAAGCGATCAGGCAGTACAACTTGGACAAATTCCGCTACACTCACTCCTAACTATCAGTGCATAAACAGTTCATAGCACTGCATGTGAGAGAGAGAAAGAGGGAGAGAGCTCGTGAGAGGCAGACGATGTATTAAGAGTTGATGACAGGTCGTCGTGCATGGCTGAAGATTCTTCAAATCTATACCCAACCTGGTATATATCACATGCCAGGAATCAGCCAGCAAATGTACAATAGATACCCTGCAAACCTAGCCACTAGAAAGCTTGGTATTTCTAATGTTTTCATTTGCCTTTGTTTTCTTATCAACATGGGTTTGAGAGCAAAGGGCATATAAATAGATGCTGACTGATATTTATGATTGCAAATGAAATGATATGGTTTCTTAAATCATATATGTGGAGATTAAATCCTACAGGACACTGAAGACATACAGAATCAAATATGTACTAGTCCTTCATGATCAACTTATTGTTTTCATACCATAAGAGCTCGGGTTGCCAATTTAAACATTAACTTAATGATTTGTGACAGTGTAGAAACATTCATTACCTTGCTATAACGAAAATGTTGAGGTATGAGTTTTCTTCAATTTGTCTCCCTCTGTTGAAATGAAATTTGTGAGATCAGAACTGCCGATCTACAATATTAACAAACATATAAAAAAGGACCCCCTCTGCTCCCCTCTGCTCAATAATCTCTTGCTTTCATTTAATCAAAAAGTTGTAGTAATCAACATGCCTGTTTGAAACCTAAGATGCATTATTCAAATTAAACAAATTTCTCTAGGTAACAGAAGAGGGGTTGCTAATGGATAACTATTAAAGCTTGAATGAAAAGAGAAGCAACAAAAACAAAAATGTAGCCTGAGTACAGGGACCATCCATCAGGCTGGAGAAAGTAATTCCCCTTCAAATTTTCAAAAGTGAAGTGAAATAACACAGTTTACATAGCTATAATGAGCATAACACATAATTAATCATTTCTCTCCTTTTTTCCTTTTTTTTTAAGAGAGAGATTTTTCAAATTTTTCAAATTTTAGAATTGAAGTGAAACAACACAGTTTACATGCCTATTGAGCATAACACACAATGAATCATTTCTTCTTTGTCCTTTGTCCTTTTTTTTTTACGAGAGAGATTTTTCAATTCAATACTTCCCATTCAGGCGAGACAAATACGGCAAGCTCAAGCCCAGTCTCGTTAAGTGGGAGATCAAATTTTGGCTCCTCAGTTATATGTGGCCCTATCTCTTCACTTGTTTTAACAACCGCGTCAACTTCCAAGAGGTCCAAGACCTAAAATCAAATTATACGAGGAGCTCCCTTGGGGAAAGGAAAAACAGGCGTGCGGATCGGATTACTCCGTCCAAGCTGTGTTAATGCTGCTAATGTACCCGAGGCTTGTTCCCGTATTCCTATCATATCAATGTCAGGTAATGCGTCAGAGCAAAAATTCCCCTTTCCCGCGCTATCACCTTACACAGACGCTTCACAACTGTTAGTCCAGTATAATTGATAGGGATTCGATTCCGGGAGAAATTTTCGTCTGCGCCCCGTATCCCCTTCCAGAGAGTGAGACATGGGGGGGGGGGGGGGGAGAGGAGTGGCTTCGGTCTATTTGACAGCAAAGTAAGGGTCATGTTATTGTAGCTTGTCTCCCAACATCAACAACATTCTAACTTCAATAGTTGGAGGTTACAAAATTCTGAACAGTATCGCTCACATAGTGCACATAAATGCACATTTGACAATGCAGAGACATACATACATACATACATACATACATGTTTATCCTCCGTCACAACTATACCTAAAAATAATGCAGCACCCATCACGTACAAAGCCCAGCCAACTTAACCTTACATGTATATATATAATACATATTTCTTCTTCTTTTTTCTTTTTTTTTCTTTTTTTTTCTTTTTTTTTTTTTGTTTTGCTGTTGCATGTAGCTCATCCTACATAGTTCCTTTAGTGATTGTAAAATTTGAGTCAAGATAGATAAGATATAGAACAGTATTCAGAGGCATCTACCACACTATTCAAAAGTGGTAAGGTAATGTACACAGGCTCTGGTCAGCAATGAAATTTGCTCTTCCCATACTAAACTGGACTGTAACCATGAAGAAAGCAAGCTTTCACCAGCTCAAAGGTGGTCTTCACATAATGTTTGGAAACTACAATCATTATACACTTGACAGACATGCATTGGTTTTCACAAAAGGGATCAGCTGAAACAGCTTAGATTCATCTGAATAATATCAGCTTAACCCTGGCACACTGAGGCAATATTCCTCTGAAAGATTCCCTCACCACTGCTTTTGTATTTTGCAAAGCTACCAGAAATAACAGATATGTCACTCAAACTTGGAATGTCCATCTCATTTGAAATAGTCACAAACATGTTGAAAATAGACACACACAAGCAAAGTTGGTGAATTTAGTTCACCTCCCTTTTAACCCATTTCATACGGGAATCTGGTGGCCTGTGTATTAAGTCTATGGGCATTTCAGAATTCAGTATGGACTGGGTTAACCTGTTGAAAACTAGTCACGAGAGTACTGACAGGTGTCTATGAGAAATGTGTGATATCACAAAATCAGCTAGTCCTCAACAGGTTATACTCTTTCACTTTTCATACTTGTCCTATTTCGTGCTGAACTGTGGATTAAAGATGTTCGGATAATTATACAGTTCAGAAAATGAAGAAATGAGAGAATACTAAAATGTTCAAGATGTCTATTTGGAAGGTTGGTTTTACCGTTGGTGGTGGCTAGGTTTGAAAGAGTACGCTGAGAAATTAGGCAATTTGGCTATGGTTGCTGTAAAGCACTTCTTCTTTTAAGGATTTTTCCATTCTATGTACATTGTCCTGAGAAACAAATAGCTTTAATTCATTTGCTATAATGTGCATACAGGTGCAACGATTCTTACAGGCATGTTTCACAAAGAATAACAACTTGGGCAGTCAATATGCATGTATCAATATCCCTCTCATAACCATCATTTAAAAATGCCAAAAGTATCATATAATGTTAGGTTGTCAATGGTGACAGCAGAGTTACAATGATCTCTACCTCTACCCATCATTAACAGGTGGATACTAAGTAAGGTGGTCACTAATGCAGGTTGTTGTATTTTTTCTATTCATGGTGTAGTTTAAGCATGTCAAACAAATTTTTCAAGCAATAACCTGCAAGCATTACCTGCAACCACTGTCAATATATTTACGGCTGGTGGATTCAATTCTTGCATCCTCGCTGAAAAATATGACAAAATTCATCAGTCACAAAAAAAAAAAAAAAAAATCAATCTTGCCCAGTAGAATGCATCCGATCAAAAAAAGTCCCTCTTTTCCCCCTTTTTTTCAAAGGATTTTTTGGAACTCCAGTAAAGTGATTAGCTTCGGGAGCTGCCACAGAAAAACTCTGGAAATGCATGGGTAATAAAATGGCATCAATCCACCTACACCTAATGACAAGATCATCATTTATTGAAAGGTTTGTGGATTCAGACTGCAGTATAAATCCATTACCAATTACTCTTGGGAGAATGCTGCATCTTGCCTAGAAAGAGCAACATTGCCGCTTGCATCATGTCTGTCCTATTAATGCACAAGTCAGATTTATACAGCCATTTTTACAGACTTCATATTTTGGCAGTGAAGTAGCAGAGTTAGAAACCACATCCCAGTTTGCCCCGATTGACTGAAAAAAAAGTTGAGTGACACATAAACAAGGTTAATTGCCTGCTCAATGTATTAAAACTCTTACATAATCCTAAAGTGGATACTGTTGCTTGCAAATGTAAAGTGCTCTGTTCTTTGCTGTAAAAGATACACTGTATTTGATGTATTTTAATGTAAGATACTACTATATTATGTAAGTGATGTAAACAGGATGATGGACAGCCATCTTCAAACACATTATGGATGACAAATATTGGTATGATTACAAATCTTGGGAAGATATGAAATTACTGCCATGTGAGAAGAATAATACTGTTCTAATCATACTGTACTTCACTTAATTATTCATGTATCTGTACAGGTTTGTGTGTTTTTCATCCATGTTTCTGCAGTGGAGTAAATGCCTTTGATAAAAAATTTTCACAATTTCATAGACACACAATCTTTCCAGGAAAATGGTTAAACCTTTAACCTATCTAACGAAACAAATTGCTTATGCCAGTCTTCCACTAATTTGCCAACCAAGGTGTAGTTTTATACAGTACCAGGTACCTCGCCTCTCAAATAGGAGCTTGCTATGTTTGGTGTGCTCATCCTTTATACATGTGGTAATCCTTGTGTCTCATTCAGACAGTGAGGACTTTTTACTGGATAGAAGATGGACAGGGGTCACTTACCAGTCTGTGTGGGGATCATCGATGACCAGGAGGGTCTTAAACTTGCCCTTGTCCTGCCGCGGTCCCGTGCCCGAGAGGGTGCTGAGGAACCCCAGGCTCGTGTCCCGGCGGGGCATGGTAGGGCTGCTGGAGTTGCTGATGGCCGTGCGTTCCTTGGGGCCCTCCTCGCGCCCTATGTTCTGGAAGTAGCCGTCCGGCAGGCCGGTCATGGCGTTGGGGTCAGAGAACCTCCGGCGGAGATAATTCATCATCGCTGACTGATTTTTTTCTTGTGGTTCCTTGGGGGTTGAAGAGGACAAAATAATGCTGAGCTAGAAACTGAGTACAGTTGAACCTCTATTATCCGGCCTCCCTTTATCCGGATCTCTCTATTATCCGGACGCAATCTCGCCGTGATTTTTTTATCTTTTTTTAATAATTACGGGAGGAAACACACATGAATTACATATACTTGATACATTTCTTAACCCGTTGAGGACGAGTCCCGAGTATACAGGTGTCTATGGGAAATGCGTGTTGTAGCAAAATTAAACCGTCGTCAACGGGTTAATAATTATTTAGGTAAATCATCCCAAGAATTTATAAAAGAAAATGATTTCCGCTTGCAACCACGAACCTCTATTTTGGGGTCTGTTACCGAGTGTAACAATGAAAAGGTCGCAGTATACACATTACTACATGTGGTACTACAATGGGCTACATCAGTACATGTGTATGTGTATGTACCATAGAGCTCTATTATAAGGTATGTACATGTATAAAGCATTGAGTCTCCCGTATCCGGCCAAATCCCTTATCCGGATGAGCCCCGGTCCCGACTTGTCCGGATACGAGAGGTTCAACTGTATTCATTAAAACGACTGTAAGCTGAACAGACTCTGAAAGAAATATCTATGCACCTACTCTTTGCTTTTAGTTCATTCTATTTTTCTCTTAATTCTTTCCTTTTTTTTTTTTAGGAAGAGGGGAGGAGACCTTTCCCTCTCTAGCTTTTTGTTCATTACATAGTCACCAACAATGACAACATTTTTTTTTTTTCCTTTGTGTCTACAACAAACATATTTACTATCATTTTTTATTTTGATGCAAACATATTCATTTTTTTAAACTGGCTATGACATCACAAATATATATGTACACAGCAAAGTAAAAGAAGTCCCATTATTATACAGCACTGCCTTTTTGTGTGTGTGTGTGTGTGTGTTTTTTTTATCATTTGCATGTGTGAGAAGGAGGTCAGATGAGACAAAATCTGATGCTGCATGCTATGGGTTAAAGGAATCAAAAAAAACAGGAGGGAGCTATTGATTTCTTGTCATCATTTTTTAGATTTGTTGTTGTAAGCTGGATGCAGCATGGACTTACCTCAAAATTCTATTGCTCCCGATTCCCAGCGGCCAACCTTGAATCGTAATCCCGCTACGAACTCGCGAAGCAAATCCTCCAGCAATTGCAGAGTAGAATCTCTTCCAAAGGAGGGATGTGGTTCCACCAATGTCAAAAAAAGATGAGGTTTGCCCCCTTGAGCACCTCTGAAATATATCCAGACCGAGGTTTTAGAGACTTAAGGAGATGATTTAAATTGGTCGCTTGATCCACCACAAGTTGTCCATGAATTTTCAAAGATGATAATCTCTACTCAAAATGTATCTCTTGCTAATGTGATTTTTACCGTCTTTCAAGCTGCCGCACATGCAACTTTCACCGAGGAAGCAACAGGCAACTAAAATCTGACGGAAAAAATGCTGAAGCAATGAGTTGACACATCCAAAAGGGCCTTACAAATGTAGCTTGATATCCGCTATTGTGATTGTGATATATATCCAATTATAGATCCCAAGAAAATCCAGACTGGTGACAATTGCAGCATCCGTGTTGAAGAAATGGACAGAAGGTTAGGCTGATTTCAAAAACTTGTTCAGGTTTGTTGCCAATTCAAGGTAATGTAGTATCCGTAGCACGCAATCCTTGATGCCTTCCTCGACAGCTCACTGCAGTGGTAAGAATAGGAATTGGAATATATAAAAACAAATTTTAGAATGGCCCCAAGTATGGACAACTATATAATGAAATCTGAAAAATATTTTCCAATGATGATCTTATACAGGTGTTATCAACAACAAAGTCATACCAATTGCACTTCAAAATATTAATAAAATCTTTTCCCACTCTTCAGTCATATTAAACTGGATGACATGCAATGATTTCACTGTTATTCTGTTTAATCTGCATAATTTTTACTGCAGATAAAAAAGTAATGTATCTCTTTTTATGTTCTTTTATTTCAACATCTGCCGTGGTACTTTGAATGTACACTTCTAATGAACTCACTGTTGGACAGAATCTCTGGTGCTTCATAAACGTTAAAGAACACATAAACACAAAAACTTGCACAGACACATATCACAGCTTGACTTCAAGCTGTGATGTTACATCTCATTCACTTCTCGTAGCAGCATCAAGTGCATTCTTCACAGTGCAATGACAGCTTGTTTTTCCTGTCCTTCTTTTCTTCTTTTCAGAATAGAGTCAGAGAAAGAAAAAATCAGAATGTATCAACAAATATTTGATTGACTGTCCAATCGAGAGATGCTATTATATATACCATCAAAAAGAGAGAAAGAGAAAAAAAACTCTGCTGGCTCAAGACAAGGACACTTGATGGTACACTTCGCATCTCGTATCGTATCGCGACGTTGAACGAGAAGTGCTCTGTGGCGCTTTCTAGGAGTGATGGGAAAGTGCATGCAGACTGCCATCTGCTTGGTCAAATGTGGATCCCTAGGGGGGCGTGCCTACAAAGACTCTCTCGCAGTCACGACAAAAAACGAGGATCCCCCTAGACTCCACATTCCACGAACTCCTTCTTAAATTTCAGACGTGACTGCACTTTTTCAGTCAAGTGCAATGTCAAAAGACGGGGAGTCATATTTATTGGGAATCGGAATAACGAAATCTTTTTACTCTAGACTATTATGGTACTGTTCCATAACCTGTGAGGGTTGATTTTTACCTCTCCCACATCATTGGTAACATTCACCATTCCATTTTTTTTTCCTACTTCAAGTAAGCTTGATAGACCTAACAACATGGCCAAACCTATCCAAGTTTCTACTGACATCATCACACTAAAAAAAAAAAAAAAAAAAACACTAAAAAAAAAACAAAAAAAAAAATTGTACAAAGTGCATTTCTTCACAAGTCTACAGTGACATTCCAACACGTTGCAACAGGTGCTACATTGACAGTTTGAATGCGTACTGTAAAACCAGAATTTGTTTGTGCCCATGAAATTTTTCACAAATTCGCAGGGAGCCAAGATTTGTGGAATTAAATTGCCGACAAAAGTTCTTGCCTACACTATCTTGCATTAAATGTCAGTGGCAATTTGCAAAAATTTCATGCCACCAAAACGGCTGGCTCCAATTCGCAAAAAAAAAATTCATGCTGCAAATATTTCTGGGTTTACAGTTTTGAGCACAATCATCTTCCAGTATGCTTTATTATTCTGAAAATATAGCTACATAGGGAGTGGATGAATGCTCCATGTTGTACGATAAAAATAAAGAACTAGATGATACACATGAGGCACATTGACAACGAAGCAGATATTCACTCAAATTAGTTTCTTCCTGTTTTTTTTTTCCATATACATATTAGCTACATGCATATGACACTTTCTTCCTATGTCTTTGTCTATCTATGTATCTCTTTATCTAAGTCAGTCTATCTATCTTTCCTTTCATCCATTACCTTGACTTCCATTATGTGTTATTTAGCATCTACGTTTTTTGCTTGTTAGTTGTAGTTGCTTTTAGAGGATGAAGGCGGGGGGGGGGGGGGGGGGGGGGCTATTATCCCCCTACCCCAGTCCCGCATGATCTATTAATGTGTATGCATACATTATGAATGATCTCTCTCCTGGGAATAATGTACGTAATCATACTCAAGTGAGCCCCCACCCACAGGCAAGCTGCCATTAACTCTGCGTACAATGACCTCAAGATGCCTTTAAGAAATTCCAGGAAAGAAAATGTGACAAACAGCCTTCTAAGTTCCCAATATAACATCCTTTAGACATTCTACATGTGTACATAGAGTAGAAATGCAGCAAGATCAGGCTGTTGAATCATAGGAGTACTTTTCAAATGAAAATGGAAACTTTGCAACAATGAAATAACTTGATTGGATGCAAGATCTTTGACTTTGTGCAGTACAACCACGTTTCTAAATGTTTGCGTTCATACTCAAACCAAAGAGAAAGGACAAAGTTTTCATTATTTTCTTTCATAATGGAAACAAGATTCTCTCTGGTCTCTCAATTTAGATCAAAATTAATCATTTCAGCCCATTTGTCAATGAAATAACAAGATTGTCCGGAGACAAATATACGTATCTTTGTTTCATGAACACTTTACAAATATCATACATGTGCACAAGAAGTGGACAAACATTCAAATCATAGCCTCTCCAACTAGTGAAAATCATATCCCATTTCTATTTTAGTTGAAGTGTAATGTTCAAGAAATTTATAACTGTCCAAAGTATGGTTGTAACATTAATTTTTGTTGTTGTTTTTTTTATTTTTCCTGAGCTTCTTAGCCAAGGAAGTCAGAACATCCATCAAATTGGCAAAACATGCCATTCTCCTCCGGAGAAAATTTGAGAACTTAATCAAGAGGTAAATTGATTGCCCAGGTGCCTGCACAATGGTGGCGTGCACAGGAGAGAGGTTGGGGTAATTTCAATGCACCGTGTGCAGAAGGTACATATCCCGCCATGAATAATAAAGACTAATACCTGTACCCAGATTAGAAAGTACAATGGTCTTTATATACAAAGAACTGCAGTCCTCCAAACTTCACTTCTAATATAACATGCCAACATTTGTATTATGGAGAAAGAAAGTGTTCACAACAATACAAAACATGAATCAAATCCATTTTTGTATTTCTTTTTTTTAATCAATAACCACTCAATTTGCAACTGATTGACAAATTGATCGTACATCGAGGTAAATAAGTTCCGATTAAAAACTTCATGGCACTCACCCCCTCCCCCTTGCTGCACCAAAAGAAAGAAATAACCGCTTACTTTGTCACATTCTTTCATTACATCATCCATTCTTTAAAACATAAAAGACAATTTTGCGATCAATCATGACACGGTACTTCCTCTCGCGTGACCAAGCGCTTGATATATCATTTCTATTACAGACCGAGTTTGAGCATCTCTTCTCAAGCATGCAAAAAAAAAAGTCAGACATTGCGATGAGAATCTGACAGGACGGTATCAATAACAATGCTCCTAGCGCATATTAAATGTCCGATTACCCACTCTCCCATCACAACGCAGTAATAGATTTAATTGCTTGCAGAGTTGTCACTCTGACTTGATGCCCCCCCCCCCCCCCCCCCCCCCCCATCCATTAGTATCGCCGGGTCAAAACATTCTGTCATCAACCAAATGACTCTGTTCCAATGATTATCCAACTAGCTAATGAGGGCAAAATGATGCGATAATGTCATCGGTCTCACTCCACTGCCCCTGCCTGACTTTCCGATTAAAAAAAATGCATGGTATTACACCCCGTCCCTGTTTGCTCCACCAAAAGAAAGAATAAACAAATGTAGAGGTAGAAAAATGACAACAGTATTAACACAAAATGTTTGCAAAGTGGTGGTTGTACAATGTATCTTCCCAGTACTGTTTATGGTCCACGGAAGACCGCAATCAATTTCACCACTGCTGAAATCATAAATATTCTTCCAACTGAGCTATACATCAGACTGTATACCTTTATGGTATGTCTTGTAATCACATTCTCTTTAATCAATGATTTCTGTTGTTCAACATCCAAAGCACTGTATTAACTTGAATGGTTATCATGTTTACATACTGAAATTGTGATTACTTTATAAACAGAAATATGCTTCTGTGGTTACCACTCTTTTCATGTATAGTCATCAACTTCGGTTATTTCATTAATTTTGTTTTCCAGTCATTACTTTTCTGTCTGATCTCCACAATCTTACATCACCTCAGATTTAATGGGACCTGCAATCAAGCAAGCTTTAATACTTCTGTATAGACACCATGATACAGTGTATTTATTTCTTTATTTCCTTTGCTACCTTAACATTACTGCACTATTTACCACTAAGTAAATTTGAGTTTGAGCTACAAATTGTAATTTGAGTATTCATTTTGTATTGTACTACCTTTTTGCTGTATTTAATTTGAGAAATACAAAATGAAATGAAATGAAATGAAATGAAATGAAATGAAATGAAATGAAATGAAAAGAAATGAGCAAAGTCGGATGGCACAAAGATCCACTTGTACATCAGCTTGCTCTATAGTTGCCACAAACCATTACAGCATGATGCAAAAATGATAGCAATTGTGAGCATCAATTAGAGCAAAGAGGACTTGTCACACTTTACTGTAATTCTCCAATATCAGAAAGAGCGATGAAATGAAATGATGTACGACAAAATTTGGTCATAGGTAATGAAGACAAAATACTTAACGGTCAAAGAATCGACAAGTTTAAAGGAATATTTAAGAGCAGCTTGAGATTTTGAATTTCCTGCATTTTCATCACCATCACATAATACAGCAGCTGGTTTGCCAAACAATTTGCAGAATGAAATTGGTGTTCAACTTTTGATCTCAACACAAGATATTCACCTCCGAAATTTTCACCTATTGACCGTCACTTGATCAAGGTGAAGATGGGTCGTTTCCACTGATAAAGGCTGTAGCATTGACAGCTGAAAATTCCAGAGGTAAATATCTGGTCTTGAGATCAAAAGTTTAACATCAATTTCAGTTGAATTTCCAATACAGATGAGCTTCTGCTCTAATTTGCAGAATGATGCATACAAGATTTACTGTCCCATGTATATTAACACTAATGGCTGACGGAACAATCAACCAATAAGCTTCACATCATACAGATGGGGATTTTTCTTTACTGTTGATAAAATATGCTGTAATTTAAGGTAATCCTCTTCATAGGTTGTCCCAATTTAACAATGGCAACGGAACCCTCCTCTTGCACAGAACTTTATTCCTCATACAGGTAAGATAATGACCAAGTCTGCAAAGTAAATGAGGGTAGCCGCAATGACCCTGGTTGCTAAATATTTGATGCACCTGTTCATCATTCAAAACACTGGACCTCGATAGATATATCAACCTACTCAGGAGTGTGTATGAAAGAGACAAACAAAAACAAACAAGGGGGTGGAATGGATTAGGGGCCATAATGTGGTGAATGGTTTTAATCACTTTGAAATCAAATAGAAGGATTAAATTGGTGTCATCCTCATCTTTGGAAACACGGACATTGCCAGCCTCTTGGGACGTTGATATTCGTCGGGGATATGCTGTATTGTCAGTGGATGCTGGTACCACCTCGTCTCCCTGCCACGTGAAGGGAAATGACGCACTGGAGAGCAGATCCGGGCTCAGCGAAACTGGTAAAAAATAATTCACGAGGATCGGGCCGCCGAGAACGGTAAAGGTGTTAACCCTATATAGAGAGTCACTGCCCCAGCTGCCCTACTTTTGACACACAATGTTAAAGGGGAATGATAACTAAATATATATGGGTGGAGTGAACGCAGTAATATTAGTAGAATTCATCAGTGATGCTTGAAGAAAACTAGACAATCTGTTTAAAAGTTATGATTTTTAAAGGTTTTTGGTACTGCCAATGCTGGATGAGAGGACTAGAAGAGTTCATTACATCACTGCAGCAGGACAATAATATAAAGAAAACTCCACAAAATATCACTTTTTTAATGAAAAGTACACATTCTCTTGACTTTTTATGGATATACGTTAACCCGTTTAGGACGGTTTGATTTTGCTACAACACGCATTTCCCATAGACACCTGCCCGAGTATACTCGGGACTCGTCCTCAACGGGTTAAGGGGAAATCCATGTACTCTGCTTTATAAAAGAGGCATTGTAAATCAAGTGCTCTTTCATTATGCTGAAAAAATGAAAATACTTTGAATTTTCTTTATTCAAAACGTTGAATTTTCTTTATTCAAAACTTTAAAAAAAAAAATGCTTTACTATTAGTCCTGTGTGCAGTCTGATTAGAGTCTGGGGAGAATGTGAGCTATAACAACATGATTCCAACTTTAACAAGTTCATGCAAATAACTTTTAGTCTTCCTTACATGAAGATCTTTTGGAATTTGGTATGTGGAGAAATTCAGCTGCGCCAAAATGGAAGAATTCATCCTGTCAACTATTACTGCCCTTGTGTGTACAGTCTGTAAATGGCATGGTTACCAGCATATATTAGTTTTGTTGCTTACATCAGCTATACCATCAAATTGCACAACGATGTCAGGAGAATTTATAAGTACATCAAGATTCTCATTCTAGCATAGATCCTTGACAGAGATTTGTTTGTTTGTTTGTTTTTAGCATATGTTTAACAAAATTACAAAAAGGGAAAAGATACTCAATGGAGGAAAGATCATTGTACAGCAGCCCACCATACAAATGTACCAAGAGTGGGTCAAGTACTGCTCTGCTCATCATAGGCAAGCTCCTCATTTGCCGCCGAAGGGTAACCAAAGAGTCGCCTGGATGATAGCAGCACTTTGCTCCTGTCAAGAGCAGAAGAATGTCCTCTCCAACTCGCAGCGCGGGCGACATGATATTGAGGAAGGTGTTTGCAAGGGAGAGGGGACCTCTCACGACAACACCAAGAAAGGCCTCTTGGGACATTGCACCTCTAAGACATGTCCATCATGGTTCTTCTGGATTGATAATATATATATATGTTACACAACATCACACGCTCTCTGCTGCAATAGGTTTCAGTGCAAATGGAGGAGGGTAGGTTAGAAAGAGAGGCTCTGAATCCGCACTCTTCCAATCTTTCCAAATTCTGACTAAACTGGAATAAATTTCAGGCTGAATATTTCCCTTGCAGGTGACATTTCTTTTTTTCATACGGGATAGAATATTTCTTCAAAAACTCTGCTTAAAGGCTTTTTTTATAGAACTAGAGAGGGCTGGCAAAGAATTTTCTGTATGATTTTTGGTAGACTGAGAGTATGGGAAATACAGTATTATTAGCCATATAACAGCTCTACAAATAGCACTGCTATTACTTGCATGGCATCAAAATAGCCACATGAAACATTAACAGCTCAGTTTTCATTCTCTCAATAGCTGTCCTATTGAAATATAAAGAAAACTCACAACAATTGCTGTAAAAAAAAAAGGCATTTAGCACAGCAGACAATGGGAACCATAATTCAGTCACAAGGGTGACGTGACTGAGGCAATGCCTGCACAGAACTACTACTTTGAGAAAAAATATACCGTATACACCATATATTTAGTGAGTCTAAATTTTTGCAAAACGGGACTTCTCGACAATTTCGGGAGTGGTTAAATTTGCGATTGTGTAGTCCTGTACTGAACGGTGAAATGTATGTGCGTACGTCACATTCAATTATAGGCATTAGAGTCAATATTTTTGCATGCTTTTAATTCCGGGAAAAGAAGCTGACTCACGAAATTCGCGAAAACAAAAACCTCGCGAAATATTCTGAGTATTTACAGTACACTTGGCGGGTAATATTATCTTTGTGTGCATACAACAGGTGCATCCCAATGATACATCTATGATAGAATAATGAAGAGAAATATCATTTGAGATACAGGATTTCTGTCACCACACTCACAGAACAAGATAGTGTTATGGAAGTGGTTTTGTAACCTTCATGAGACCACTGCTCATCTCTTGCTTTTGCTAAATGAAGACAATATTGAATGACTTTCAAAGAGTCACATAAACTTGTGAAATTGTCACTGTTTGTCTATTTTTTTTTTTTTGTGTGTGTGTGTGAGAGAGAGAGACAGTTTGTTTTAATGACATAGTTCCTGCTTTGCAAACAGTAGAGACAGTAAAATGGAAAAGATTCCATGTGTACAATGACCACCCCATGTCAAACATGGAATGACACAGTAGTGCATCAACATTGCAACTAGGGACACATATTTATTATGGGTAGGCCTATGACAAGGATAGTCGCATATTTCTTCTGATTTGTAGATGGGTGGGAGGGGGGGGGGGGATAAAATGGACCGGCCAATACTTCACATCCCTCACAATTATACAGCCTTTCTTTGTATAGCCTACAAAAGCCCATGGTCTTGACAATTTGATCTATACCCTCAGCTTGGAAGCCATTTAGAAGCATTAAGATGGACAGGTCATCCAAGATTTATTTGCCTCATCCCTATTCTAACAATAAGGCATTTATTCATGCCCCTCCTCCCATTCTTTTTGGTATCTATATTTTTCCCCCACATAAAATCTCGGCTGGGTATCACCCCAACACTTACAGCTCTGTAGGGGACCATTAGCAGGGTAAGCCATGGGTGCCAGTGGGGTGATGGGACTAGGAAATCATTCATTATTCAACACAAATGGGAGTTCTCCATCACGTTGGGTTTTTTTTCCCCCACTCACACTTATTTCTCTTGCTTCCTTTTCAGATTCTTATCCACATACTTATTTTTTTTTTTGTCCAAGTGTCTGGTTCAAATCCTATAAAATCATATAAATAAATAAATAATAAATAAACCCGGCTCCTTAGGGAAGCTCAACAGGGAAAGCCTGACACTTTGTTTTCTTGTGTTTTGCTTGTTTTATTTGTTTCTCCGTTGTCACTTGTATTGTTTTGCAATTGCCGAATGAATAATAATAATAATAACAATAATAAAGGACTTGGAAATTAAAACAATTTTGACTCGGTCGGGTTCACCTTTCGCAAAGCTGTAGGCCCTACACAAGACTACCATGATTCCTTCATTCAGATAATCTTTCAGATAAACACTGCTTCGTTTTCTTCTTTGTTGTTGCCTTTGATAGCTGAGTGCCAGCATATGATTTGTTTCAACAACTTAGCCAGGCCTTCAAAACACTGCCAGCTACACTCAGTGTTCCTGAACCCTATGTGCACTTTTCACTGCTATTTCTATTTTCTTTTCTTTTCTTTTTTTTTTTTTGGCCAAGGCTGAATAGTATCTGGGATTATGTTCACAATAGCAGTACATATACAAGCAACAAATTTACTTGACTTTATACTTGTGCTGATGTCATGTCGTGCAAAATGCATGAAAATTTCCACAGAGCAAAAAATATCTCCTTTTACAGTATGCGTTTGTAAAAGTTTTCATGTCCAGCCCAGATTACAGTTGATTATTACATACCATGACCTTTTATTTATAGAAAGTGACACAAAGGAAAGGAGAAAAAAAAAAATCTGAAAATGAACACAAGGTGGATACTAACAAACCTTCAGAATGATGGACCTTCAGAATGATGAACCAAAGTCATTTTTTAATTGGACCATTAGCAGGGTAAGCCATGGGTGCCAGTGGGGTGATGGGACTAGGAAATCATTCATTATTCAACACAAATGGGAGTTCTCCATCATGTTGGGTTTTTTTTTCCCCGCTCACACTTATTTCTCTTGCTTCCTTTTCAGATTATTATCCACATACTTACTTTTTTTTTGTCCAAGTGTCTGGTTCAAATCCTATAAAATCATATAAATATGTGACCCGCTACAACAAAAGGATCTGAAAGTAAGGGGAGGACAATTTTCTGAAAATGGCATGATATTATTCCCGAACTCTTCTACTTTAATTTCATATACAACACAACTCATAAAAGTACTCGGTTGCGGAGATATCGATGATTTTATCAGCACATGTCAATTGGTTGAGGAAATCAGAGTTTCGAGAAAAATGCCTTCAAAGTTGTCCTTCCGACACTATCATAGTCATGGAGAGGCGAGACAGTTTTCACCGCTTGACAATAGAAGGCACGCTCCTAGCGACCTCCGCCATGTTCAGTCAAGCTTAGCGCCAGCGCTCTACGCACGACCAATCGGTAATCAGGATGCCAAGCACTGACCAATAAGATCACACCCTCGATGCAAGGGGCGGAGTCTAGTTGCGGCGCTAAATCCAAATCTTCAGACATGTTTCTCTTACATTGAAAGTCGGAAAATCATGGCCCAGAAAAACGCTAATTTCTTGCCTTTCCTTTGACCATTCAGCTTCGAAATTTCGGCAGATGATGGACAAAACATTAGACTACAAAACTATGGCAAAAACAGAAATCTGATTGTTTTGACCAATTTTGATGTTGTGACTTTCAACTCGATTTTCTCGGCTCGGCCGTCAGCGACTTTAGGATCTTTTTGTTGCAGCGGGTCACATATATAAATAATAAATAAAGGACTTGGAAATTAAAACAATTTTGACTCGGTCGTGTTCACCTTTCGCAAAGCTGTAGGCCCTACACAAGACTACCATGATTCCTTCATTCAGATAATCTTTCAGATAAACACTGCTTTGTTTTCTTCTGCTTCGTTTTCTTCTTTGTTGTTGCCTTTGATAGCTGAGAGCCAACATATGATTTGTTTCAACAACTTAGCCAGGCCTTCAAAACACTGCCAGCTACACTCCGTGCTCCTGCACCCTATGTGCACTTTTCACTGTAATTCTTCTATTTTTTTTTTTTTTTTTTTTGTGCCATGGATGAATAGTATCTGGGATTACGTTAACAATTACATACACAAGCAACAAATTTACTTGATTTGATACTTGTGCTATTGTCATGTCATGCAAAAAGCATGAAAATTTCCACACAGCCAAAATTTCCACGTGTACAGTATGTGCTTGTGGAAGTTTTCATGTCTGCCCCAGATTCCAGTTGATCAATCACATGACCTTTCATTCATAGAAAGTGACACAGAGAAAAAGAGAGAAAAATCTGAAAATGAAAATAAGGTGCGTACTAACAAACCTTCAGAATGACGAACCTTGAGTCATTTTCAGATTAACGAACCTTCAGGATAACAAACCTTACTTGATTTTTGGATTAACAAACGTTTGGAATAGCAAAGTAAATTGATCTTTTATATCCTTTCTTAGATAAAAAATAGAAATAATCAGCTATTGACCTACTCATGTACATCTCTGAAATCATAATTGCATATTTTGCTTATCTATTATGCATTTACAGGAGGTATTTTGTTCTTTATAAAAACTTCTTTTGAGTTTTGTATCATGAAAAGGTTGCAGAAATAAACTAAAAAGGAACCGCCTAGCAAAATGAATGATTACAGTAACCTTGAGATGTCTGCAACCTTGAAATTACCAGATTGCACGCAAGCATGGTACAAACGAAAGATCACATGCAGTGCATCAAGACAGGTGGATTATATGTCAGGCAGATTTAGTCCAATGATGCAGCTTTCAAAAGACCACAATGGGCCAGATGTTCATTGCTGAATTAAGAATAAGCAAAAAGAATATTTGTTATCTTTTAAAATCTAACAGCCATCTTTGATTCCCTAAAGCTATAAGTTGTATAACAAGAGAAATTGTGAAAATAAGTATAATGACCAAGGTTTTACAAGGATTTCCCACTGCTAGTGCTGGGAAGAATACTTCAAATCCTAATTTCAGAATATAAATTTACGCTTGACTTTTTATACTGTGACCACTTCACTGCAGCTACTATGGAAGTGACCACTTGGAGTTGGCTGAAATCCATACACCTGCAAACAAAACGTGCCATCTATCAAAGCAGAGCCCATTCTCTAAGCCATACAATTTTTGACAGATTTCACCAGCTCACAGCTATAAATATCAACGGCAGTGGCAAGCATCAAAAGATCTGGCAGCAAAACAAAACTTTGAATATTTTGCTACATAGTCTGCTTTTTTTTATTTTTTTTTTATTTTTAGTGCTAAGAGTATGATTTCTATAATACCAAAAGTTATTCTACTGTAAACAGACAATAATACAATTACACCAGGTCTCAGGTGCCACACACCTATGATTTGGCGTTTTTTTGTTTTTTTTCAGTGATTTTTTTTTTATATTCATTTCTAGCAGTTCAAAAGGCTGCCTCAAAAACTCTTTTATGTGAGTCAGTTGTCACTCAAAGTGTTTTTTGTGAATCTCAGAATTTTAAACAGGCTTATCAATTGCAAAATTTGTAAATAAGTATAAAATCAGCAGCAAATTTCAGAAGGTAACCTTCCTCTTTCTCTTCTCAGATTTGTAGACAGCTGTCATTTTTTTTTTTCGAGTATTAATGAACTGAAATTCAAAAATGAAAAATCTTCTTCAGTGAAAGATATACAAAATTTAATACATTCACATGTATCAATCTAATTTGCAATTTGCAAAATTCTCCACTGCATGGCCTTGGTGGGCTAATGAATAAAATGTTGTGCTATCTTTTTTTTTTTCTTTTTTTTTCGAGAGAGAGAGAGAGAGAAAGAGAGAGAGATGGAAACTAAATTTTGATGTCAAACAGAGCAAAAGCCCAAGCAACTTTGTCTACAGTTTCTTATTGAGAAAGAAGTGAAGTTGTATCAATTGACCACAAAACAATTTATTTCAACGATTTATGTGTCTCCTTGAGCTACAGGATACTGTAAAGCCAGCAATTTTTGTAGCATGCTTTTTTTGATGATTGGAGTAGATGGCCTTTATGGCAGCATGAAAGTTTTGTGACTTGCTACTGGCATTCAATGCATATAGCGTAGAAAAAAAAAAACTTTCGCATGCATTTTAATTTTGCGAATCTTGGCTCACCTGAAATTCGAAAATATTAAAATACACACAAACATTTCTGGTTTTACAGTATACCAATTGGCCAGCTCAGTTCATCCCTCTCGAACTAAAATAAAGAATACTTTCTGCATAGGGAATGGGGGGGGGGGGGGGGGAGGAAAATTCAAAATAAACACCCAGGCTCTGACTAACAGACTATCACAGCTCTGATCTACCCTCGAATGCTATCATCGCTGCCATCCATCATTGGGGTTTGTCTTCCAACGTTAATTACATTAGCAAGGGGACACTTTGTTTGGAGGAATGATGAGTCGTGGCAGGAAGAAGAGCAGAGATGAATTTAGATGCCTCACCGATGCTTCTTTGGTCCATAAAACACATCCCCTTATCTCCTAAACTGATTACACAAAGGGGAGTGAATGATGAATAACAACAGCAACAGACAAAGCAGGTGTTCTGGCATTCCTTCATTGGGAATATATATATATATATATATATATATATATATATATATATATATATATATATATATATATATATATATACACATACATACATATATACATACATATATATATATATATATATATATATACATACATACATACATACATACATACATATATATATATATATATATATATGAATATATTCATTCATATATATGGAGCAAAGCTTCAGAATTTTAATGCATTCATTTGATGATATGTACAACAGACTGATGATGCAACTTGCAACACAAGACAACTACATTGTTACCATGTAATTCCTCATTCTTAGGTATGGATTTATTCAGTGGCAGATAGAATGGTAATGGCTCGAATCTGTAAAATTACACTGATCTCCATTTTTTTTTTTTTTTTTTGCATCAGATAGAATAATTGATATTATTCTTTTATTTCATTGTGTCCAAGAAGGTCTTTGAAGAATCCTCAGTGACACAGTGATAACATTAGCAAATTGTTCATTGCCATTCACAGGCATGGGTAAGTAAAACTGTTTTGTGGTCACAACATTATTTTCAAATCTCTAGAAAGCTGCATGAAGAAATATGAAACTAAAACATCAAACCAAATGTTATTTCCTCTCCCCTCTGATCCTCTCCAAGTGAAGAGTTTGTTTGCAAAAACCGATAAGTCCATATTTGACAAATGGAGATATTTGCGATTAAATGTCAAGAAAAATAAAGAGCATAATAAGAAAATTTTTACTTCTTTTGACCATAACTTCAAAAAATGTACCTTTATATGTAGTGACCAATATATCATTTAAAAGGTATTATTTTGAACTTTACGACAGAGAACGTACTTCAAAATCTTCAAAAATGGACTTATCGGTTTTTGCGAACAAACTCTTCAATTGTACTTCCATGTACGTCTATGTGTTGTATGTAATTCCGTCTTTTGCACTAGTTGCATCTTATGATTTCCGATATATTTGGAACCTTACAAATCATATACACTGTTATTATTATGAACTACAAACAAATATAACTAGAAGTCTGCTTCAGAATTTTTCCACCATGAATGACACATGCTCACAGTAGACCACATGTGTATTTCCAATTGCATTCTGTATTACAGACAGACTGAATACAGTGTTGCATTAAACAAAATCAGCATATCTGTAGTTGATAACAAACTTGAATGTGGACATCAGTCAAAAGCGAGCAATGTGGCATCCAACAAGGCATCAACATATCTATATTGAATTATCTCATTGAATTTCATCATCATGGACTAACAAACTACTACAGAAAAACTATGCAAAATGTATCTCTCATATATGTTTTTAATTCTTAAATAGTGAGACTCTTATAATGTGCTCATTTCTACCTAAAAAAGATACTCAAGGTGCTATACATAGAACAGAGTACATATTGTGTCATGTTACAACATTATCACAGAAAATGATAAGACAATAAACCAACAAACAATATATACGTACACAATATACATACAGGTATGGTCAATTTAAATTGAAAATATATGTCTTGAGATTCTTTTTGAAACCATCAATTCCTCTCTATCCTAAATTATCTACACAACACACATTGATGTGAGAACAGAAGTACATGTACCTGCACCACAAGAGCTGTAGTTATGATAATTTCTGTCATTGTCATAATGATGAAAGAGTAATGATGTAAACGATTATTGCCATCATCATAATCTGAGGCGTTAGTATCAGTGCTTAACACGGCATTCATATTACAATGATAATCAAAATTAAAAGTACCACAGCTATCATTTTCACTATCATTATTACTACTATCATTTGTCTTCTTCTTTTTCTAATCACAATCATCATCATTGTCAAAATCATCAATTATATCATTATCACCGTCAATCTTTACATTTAAATGGAAACTACAATCAAATCTTTATTCAGAGGAAAGGTTAGGAGGAATTTCACATATTCAAAGTGAAGAGAAAAGATAATACATGTATGCAGTCTAATAAGATCCAACAGTCTTCTAATGTGATTCAAATTGGAACAAAAAAGCCCAAAAGTTGATGAATCCCTTGAGAAGGACAGAGTAACTCAGAATCATGAAGGTGCAAACGGCAGTTTCATTTCATCTTCTTTCTCTGGGGCTCAGTATGATACAGGAACAGCCTTTCTCCCCCTTCCCCCCACCCCCATCCTCCCAACCCCACCCCCCAACCCCATCCCCCCCCCCCCCCCATCTTCCCTTGGGCTAAAACTTGAGAGAAATATTCACATCATGTCCTGCTCCCTAGCTTATAAATCATTGAGCACTTTCAGGCAGATTGTGTGTCAGCGGGCAGGCACCCAATCAGGATATAAAATCGGAAGACAGCAAAGTGTCGCGATAAGAAAGGAGAAACCCACACAGACGAGAAAATGCCGTGATAACGCCAACCACCCAGCCACTCGAGGTGGACCCAAACTCTGATAACCTTCCAAATGGCCCACGGGGGAAAGAAGGCAAGGCAAGCCGAGGGGGTGTACTCTAGAGAGCCATCAAAGATAGAAGAGCAGGTGGTTGTCTGATATTTTGTTTCCCCAATCAAGGAACTTTAGCAAAGTATTGATTGCCCCTCTCTCCATCCCCTCTCCCCCCCCCCCCAACATCTTTTTGGAGGAAGATTATCATTCAAGCGAAGACACAAACAGCGTGCCACGGCATCACATCTCTTGTTTCAAAAGCCACGGTTTGCTCAAGTTTGCGGTCAAGTATTGCTCTTCATATCCTCTCTGATAAACCACAAGGATGCCAGAAGCACACACCTTTTATGAGGAGTACGTGTATGTGTGTGAGCGCGCGCGTCTGTGTGTGTGTGAACATATTTATTCCCTTATGCGTGTGCATACATAAATATGTGTGTGTGTTTTAAACACTGTTTTCAGATCTACTTCAGATTGCCTTGAAGGTAACCAAAATTGTTTAAATGAGTCTGTGTGTGTGTATATACTGTGTACGCTGTTATTTTCACGTAGATATTTTCGCGAATGACGAGGTCATAGACATTTTTGCGAGATGTTGTTTTCGCGAATCAACGCTGACCTTTACGTTAGTGCTGTATTAACAAAGCACATGTAGACATTTTCGCGTGTTGCTAAATTCGCGATCCAACTGTGATTTGCGAAATTCGCGAAAATTTAACCCTCCCAAAAATAACAGCTTATACAGTATACATACAAACATACAATGTATATATATAATGAACTGTATGACGTATGCTGATGATACTCAAGTTTATGTATTTATTGAAGGTGGTAGGCAAAATGATGCCATTCAGAAGCTACAGGCTTGCATTTCAGATATAAAGCATTGGTCTATTCATAATTGTCTCAAACTTAATGCAAATAAAACTGAGGTTCTTCATTTTACCAGTAGATTTAGACAACGTAATCAACTTGAATCTGTTACACTGGATGAAGGAGTTGTTAATACAGTTGCCGACTCTGCTAGAAATCTAGGTGTCAGACTCGACAAACATCTTACGCTGAATTCTTACATAAATGATACTTGTAAAGCTGCATCCTTCGCACTCCATAAAATTGGGACAATACGACAGTATTTAAACCGGAAATCAGTAGAGAGACTTGTTCACGCTCACGTGATGTCACGTATTGATTTTTGTAATAGCATTCTGTATGGTCTTCCTGACATGCAAATAAACAAGCTTCAGAGGATACAAAACTCTGCTGCGAGATTGGTGACACATGCTCAAAAGCATGACCACATCACTCCTATTTTACATGAATTGCACTGGCTACCAATAAAGGTCCGTGTGCAATACAAAATACTGTCGCTGACTTTCCTATGCTTACAGGGTCTGGGCCCCACATATCTCCAAGACCTCATCCAAAGGTATCATCCGACTAGAAATCTTCGCTCAAAATCCAAGTCTCTCTTAGTTTGTCCCCAGACTGTCACAAAATTTTACGGAGCACGAACATTTGCTGTAGCGTCAGCAGAATTATGGAACAGTCTGCCTGATAAAATTAAAGATGCTGAAACAATTAATTCATTTAGAAGAATGTTGAAAACATATTTATTTTTGCAATGATAAGGCTCAGGGCCATCAGTGTTTCTCAGTGTCAGCTTAATCTTAATTTTCTATTGTTTACTTACCTGTCCCATTTTCACCTTACTTCCTTTACTTGTATTGTTTCATTCTTAAAGTGCATAGAGACTTCTCCCTGAATGTGATATGCGCTATACAAGCACAGTTTATTATTATTATTATTATTATATATACACAAACAAAATACATACTGTACATATACACAAATATTCATTTTTAAATCTATAAATATTCTATATATTCTAAATCTATAAATACCAGTACAAAAATATATGTAAATATAATTACATATATATTCAATGTGAAATGTGACAGTCATGCAGAGTCTAACAGATTAATGGACAAACAGACAGACATACAAAAGAGACCCTGCAGGTGCTACATGGTAGAGGCTTACAAGTAAGTAAAGATACAACTTCTAATGCATGAATCATGTGCATCATATTCTACAAATTCACCCCCACCTGTACCAAATAAACCAAACAGCAAAAATAACAACAAGAAACGAAATTATAAACAAAAATAAAAACAAAAACAATATTTTATGTGGAACTTAACTGGTTTTGTGTATATAGCTAGTCCATCCAAAATTGCAGGCTGGGCCTAATGAGACAAATTCCACTGCCCTTGACAGTCTATCAACAAATTGAATTAATTTATAACAAAGGCCTGTGTGACTCATTGTGCTGGAATGGAATTTAAACAATTAACTTTCAGCATAATGAAGCAAGCTAATATCATCCTACCAATGCAATGAGAATCATGACATAAAAGGCAGTGAGACTGGAACATCGTGGCCCTGTTTTGAACTGTGGAGCAAGTTATACGCATGTACTAATTAAGCCCATCCCCCCCCCCAAAAAAAAAGAGGTATATTCAGACCGCACATTGCTTAGCTTATAAGAGTTAGTTATCTATTTTTAAAAAGTGACCTTGAATGTCAGCATGTACGCTCTCATAAGCGAGATTAATAGGCTTCCGGTGTGTATTACTCTCGTCAGTGCTAATTCTTATATGCAGAACAGCAGTGGTGGAGTACTGAACAGAATTCAGCTCGTTGTAGCTATAAAATAATGTAGTGTGTGGCTAAGACTGGTACTATGTATGGCACAGAAACCAAGACTTGCAATACTTTCCGTCATTAGCCTTGTAGAATAAAACTTTTCAATGACTATTTTTATATTCCTCTAATTCAAAGATGTCTTTGACATTTAACGAAAGCATAATGAAATGATTTGATAAAGTGCTCAGGGGAAGAAAAAAACAACATCAATGGTGAAATGAAATGCATAAGAACTTATCATCAAAGCCCATTTTCAAAGGGCATGTGAGGTAAATTTTAAATAAGATAAAAATACACTCAGACCCTCATATAAAAAGCCCCATCAGTGAGCACAAGAATGGATTACGGCACAAAGATAAACTGCAAAATCCTAAAAATTTATCTCCCTACCCACGTAAATAAATAACTAGCACTGATTACTTCCATAAAAGTGCAAGTAGTTGGGGGCCTAAGGGCTCAAAATGGGTCGTTTGGTTCAGATTCTTCCAAAAGCACCAAATTTGGCTTATAGGTCCCTTGTACCATACTCTTTCGATTTTCAATGGGCGCCAAGACTAAAAACCCGTGGGGCCGCCATATTGGTGAAATCCAATATGGCCGCCATCCGGGTTAAAGGTCAACTGTAGTTACAAATTGAAAAGGTTGATTAATGTCATGAATCCCATGTTGGAGATTTTACGGGTTATACAATGTGATTCTAAATATAATTTCTGCAATTCAAGGTCACTATCACCTCTCAAGGTCACTTTAAAGGTCAAATAAGGGTCAATCAGGCATTTTGTGCATTTTTCGAAATGGCGTCTGTGAGCATTCAACTGCAATTCACTGGTACCCCTATTTTGTACCATTTGTCATCTCTTCCATACTCCTTCAATGGTCAATTAGGGCCAAGAGGGGTTCCATATCAATAATGATTGTGACAAATAAATGAAAAAATTATTTTAAAGATATATATATATATATATATATATATATATACATAATTATGTTGAAATTTTGAGCACAAAAGATGGGCATCCATTGGTTTCGTTTTCTTTTCTCATTTTCTTTGCTCAAAGTTTTCACTATTTATCAATTGTTTCTGGTCAGTCTTTCCTTTCTTTGTTTCAATATATATATATATATATATATATATATATATATATATATATATACATATACATGATTAAATACGGCCACCATCCTATTCCATGGTGCCGAATCAGGGTTCAATGGCAAAGAGGGTAATAAACACGCCTAATCTTATTTCGTCTTCGTTTTTCCTTCTGACGAGATAGCTGGATAGCCCGTATGCAACTAGCTGGTCAGTTGTATGTACTTCGGGTGGACCACTTTACCGGTTTATGCACCTTGAGTTTTCCGATAACGGAATGCCAATTCGGGATCTTTTCATGTGTATGGGTTTGTGATTCTTTCACACAAGGGACTTCCACTTTTTATATCCAAGTTATGAGGTGCAAAGTGGTGTGCCTCTACTAGAGGGGACGGTATGACAACACACACCATTGCTCAGCTAGACTTGAGATAAGTGGGATTCGAACCCGCGCCGGAACACAAGTCTTTAGACCGCAAGCCATACGCTACCGACTGAGCCACCTCGTCACCTTTCATGGTCAATTATATAACTTTCCAGCTGGCAAGCGATATGATTCTCCTCCTGCTGAAATTGGTGTATGCCTTCTCTCCCTTGCTTACGGGGAATCGAGCTCCTCAATCCAGGTCAGACCAGTATTCTAGGGGCAGTTAACTAAATTCGATCATTAAAGACCTTTAATGGCAGTATCGTATCAGAGTAGGTGAAGACAATTCAGCTGAAGGTTTTTTCTTATCTTTTTTAATTCTCTTTTTGTCAAACGAAACCGTTTCTTTACTGAAAGCGCAAATGACTAGGGAAACTGAACACCTATTGATGTTGTATGGGATACTGATCCTAAAGAAAATAATCTTAACATTTTTGCGCAGCAACACTGTGAAGTCCTCTGACAAGAGATGGTGATGGCACCACTCAAATCTAAAATTATGATTGGAAGAGCGTAGCGGCTTCCTGAAGATTAAGATTGAAAAATAAAGAACTGCCCTCATTTACCAGCGCACAGATATCCAAGAATAAATGAGCACCTGATTCGAGACGGAAATATCCAACAGGAATTGTGATCTCACAACCCTTCAGCTTTCCAACAACTTAGATGCGATCTAAGCAAAGATATCCTTACAAAGGATGACATGATGTTTTCTGAAAGCATTTTCTGAAAACAGTATACAATCGCACTGATGAGCATAACATCACATTTTCGGTAGTGTGTGTGTTTTTTTTTTTAATCCCTTTGATCTGAGGGAGTTACGGGTGGGTCGTGGTATCGAAAAGATAAAGGCCTTTTCAGCTCTTTCCTGTACAGCATACCTCTCTTCCAGAGCCCAACATCAGGCACTGACAGGGTGCGACATTACTTCAGACTTGCTTTGATGTGGCGTGCAAAATGCCTAAGTAGTATGGGTCAGCAAACCAGAGCTCACTGACACTGACTACTTAAATAATCGTTCTCATCTCCAGCAAGGACTGATGAGCAACAATGTTTATAGGGCAGCCTGCGTCAACGAGGTAGGCATCATCTCGTCATAACGTGGGAGCAGATCATCAGAAACCACCCTATCTGATCTGATCCCTGACTTTAGGGAGTGGAGTTGGAGGAAAGATGGCACAGGTACATGGGCAATTACTAGTACTATCAACCACTCTCCGCAATGCTTCAGTAGCAAATTTCATTCTTCTGCACCACAGCTGTATTAAGGCATGCATTGGGGGTGGAAAACATGGAAATGGAAAAAAAATAATGAAATGAATGAATGAATGAATGAATGAATGAATGAATGAATGAATGAATGAATGAATGAATGAATGTGAAAATGCACAACGTACAGCAGGTGTCAGACGAGCCATGGTCAGTAGTTTGATATTGGTGCAAACTTAAAGTGGGGGGGGGGGGGGGAGGGAGGGGATTGAGGGCCTATCTGACGGGAGGAGACATTGTCGCAATGCCAGCGTCTCGAAGAAATTATTTTCGCTGTCACAACTAACGCGATTTCCAGGGCGACGTCCAAGACGTCTTCAAACAAAGGGACAACTTATTTGCTTGGAAGTCACGGGGATGTTGGCGCGGCTTTTGCAGTCGCAGGGACTTATCAGAGACGTCTTATCTCAGCGATTTCTCCCTTTCGTCGCCATTATGTTATTACGGTCTCCACAAGATGCTGGGACAAAGATGTTGCAGACAAATTTAGTCCCCACGACACGGCCACAGTGATGGAGACTTTGCAGGGACGTCTCGGAGACAAGCTGGTAGACGGAAATAGTCTCTGCAAAAATCGGAAATGTTCGATTCTCCTGCGAATCCTGGAGATTCGGTTCGTCTCCAGGAGACGTGCGTCGTAGAGATGTTGCGGAGAGTAGAATTGCAACCTATAGTCTTCAGACTAACGAGATACCAACTTATAAAGTCTTGTTATATCATACCAATTTGCGTCCAAGCACTTTGGATAGAATCTTAATAGACCCTAGAAGGTGTCATGAAAGTTGTACTATAACATATCTAATCTGAACCCTGTTAATGGTGTCACTGTGGCACTGTGACTTGTTCCCTACATGACGTCAACAGGACCGTCATGTTCTCTGAACGGCATATTTAGCTGTGGAGGCACATAAATTTCCTATCGAAGGACTTTAGAATCGAACTTTCTTACACAAGTTCGAAAATAGCAAATTGATGCCAACCTGATGTACTAAAAACTCTCTTAAACACGACAGATTTTTTTTTCATCCAGATTAGGAGTGATCTTCATAATTATTATTCCATTGAATTTAAATCTGTATTATGAATATCTATTGTGATTGAGGATCCCTGAACTGCAACAGAGAAATAAAAACATTTCACTTTTAAATGGCAACGTCAAGGACGCTGGTAATAATTATAGAAGTACCCCCCCCCCTTATTGCTAAACGATTAGTATATTAGGTAGCGATAGGATTCTATTTCTCATATATGTATGTTTTTATTGCATTCCTTGCAGATGAAGATGAAGATAATAATCCAATAATCAAATCTTGAAAAGTCTTTTAAAGGGCATTACCCATAATTATAACTAGCTCTTTTGGCTGTCAGTAAAGCAAATGCAAATATATTGAATTCCGTAAATATGACCAGTCGGTGAGGACATTTCCTCTTAGCGCCTGTAATGTAAAAATGATTAATGGAATGATTGTGACATGAACTATGATATTCAATAGCTTTGTTCAGAACCTCACTTAAAAACTTGTGTAGCCATATTATAGCACGCCATAAATGAAATGATGCAGAGAAAAAAAAAATACCGTAAGTAATCATTAAAAATGAAATTGAAGGGTTACCAAGTCTTCAAATCTGATTGTGAAATAAGGACCTGAGTAAGATCCCTTAAACCTAATTACTCTCAGAAAGGGGTTCTTATTATAATTCATGAGTGTATACCTAATGTTTGAAAGCAGATATATTGATATTACTCGTGAGAAAGCCCACCTCTCCCTCTCCAATAGCCCTCAACAACTGTAATGCTGTTAGCAGGACTGGCATTCCTCCTATATTGACTATAGACAAGCCATTTTCTAAATTACCTATTGTGAATATAATGGTTTGACCCCAAATGACCTTTAGGGAGACCTTATACGAAAAAGTTGACATCAGACCATAAAAACAACTTCAGAATCGAATTCCTTGACCCATAAATCTAAAGCTGACTTTTCAAATTATTGTAACACTTTAAAGGTTTTCTGTTAGGGACTGGCCTTTAAACGTAGGTGGCAGCCATATTGGATTTTGCAAATATGCCGCCCCGGAGGGCGCCCTTCACAAGAAATACGCCTTTTTTCAGCCGTCGACAACTGCAATTCTATTACTAAGGTTAGCATTCCTGGAATATTGACCATGGGCAAGCCCTTTTTTTCAATAAACTGTTATGAATACAATGGCTTGACCCCTAAATGACCTTTAGGTGACCTTATAAGGAAAAATTGACTTCAGACCATAAAAACAACTTCAGATTCGGATTCCTTGACCCGGAAAAACTCGTAATTTGACTTTTTAAATGATTGTAACCCTTTTATGTTTTCAAATGCAAGTGACCTTTAAACCTATATGGCGGCCATATTGGATTTTGCCAATATGGCCGCCCCAGAGGGCGCCCTTCTTGGCGCCCATCAAAAATCAAAATATTATGGTTTTGGCTACATGTGTGCCAAATTTTGGTGCTTTTGGAAAATTTTGAACCAAAAATCCCTTGCGCCCCCCACTAAAGCAAGCACAGTTAATTTCCTAAATGGGTTTAGTTGCCACAATCATAAATTCTGGATGGTGCGTTTGCATGTATTGTGTATACCCAGGGAGGAGGACTCTGTGTGCATGTGTGTGTGTGTGTGTGCATGCTTGGGTGTCAATACTAGCTTGTTTTTTGTTTTATTATACAGTTTGATATAGCCTATGGAGCATCATAAGGGGGTAAATACTACAATACAAGGGGACTATAATTCATAAATCTGATAAAAATATCTTAATCATCACTGTAACATTGGACAAGCCTTGCCCCTATTGGATACGACCAGAATTTCTTGTCTTCTGTATACAATGATGTGATAAATCCTGTGTACATCATGTATCTACAACCTTGTACATATACGCACGATGCACACATATAGATATAATGTTTCCACCTTTATTTCCTCTAACTGTAATGGAAATGAGAAGTGAACGATTCATAGTTAGCAGATTAACGAAACGTGACAACGTAATAGAAGATGTATTACCGAATGCACGTTCATAGCATTGATAGTTGCCTTGGCGACTTCATCATATCATCATAGCCAATGGGCTAAAAATGGATGGTGATTAACTCTCCATTTATTATCAGCATTTCTTCCATTATGAACACGCTGCCAGAGAAGTCTCTGACCAGCCTGTAATATCCTGTACTGAAAGAAAGGCGGTCGTTGCCATATGACAATTCACTGGATAGCTCATTTCCTTTCCTTTGCCTGCTAACCTTTTTTGAGTCGGGGGGGGGGGGGGAGGGAAGGGGGTCAGCACAGTAACACTACCAATATTGATTGTCCTCTGGTTTGTTAGTTGGGTCAGCATCCGTCTGTCCCGATTCCTCGATTTGTCTCAAATTAAGTCGCTCATTGTGACCATGTGACATTTAGGACCGACTGCTGATACCCCTGTAACCAGACAGCACTGCAAAAAGCCATAGTGCGCAGGTAGACTAGACATACAATGTTAGTCCTTCTTCCACAGAAACTGATGTATCAATTTGCATAGTGAAACTAATGTTTTGAGAAGTATCCTGACAAATTTCCTTCCTTGTCTTTGAAGTTGTCAATCTTGCTGACAAATGACAGGCTGAAAATTATAGAAACTAATGTCAATTCACTTAAACATCAATATGATTCAACCTCACAGGGGAAACAGAGTAACAAGAATGAAACCGAAGCAGCATTTTTTTTTGCCACACAGAGCTGACATGAAAAAGTGGCTGAGGTTTCATTACCATGGATCTAGACACCCAAACAATAATGAAACCCCCAGAATCCATCTGGAGGTTTCCTCACAAATCAATGACATTTTGGAACGGTACATGGGGGGGGGGGGGGAAGAGACACACACTCAAAATTGATGCTCGAAACTTAAGCACCGCTTCGGCTCTAGTGTCGCAAAAACAAACCGCAGAGAGTCTGTCTCTGACGCTTAGATGACCGGAGTAATTGACCCCGAGGCTGACATCTCTGCCGCATTAAGGGTGGGGGAACTTCTCACTCCAGCGGTTGTGACCACTGTCCCCTTGAACATTCCCATGATGCTCTTGTACCAACCTTTCCTGTCACTCTTGGCCGTCAAGAAACAGCAATCGGGCCAGTCTCTTGGCAATTCCAAATGGCAGTTGCATTTCAGAAATGCTACTCTAAATCTAACTTGACCACTAAACAAGAGGGAAAGGGGAATTCCCAAGTTCCCTTTATTGCAGAGTAATGAGTTTTCAGGGGCAGCACTTGTATTTCTCTGTGCACCACAATAGCAACAAAACACACACACACACACACAAAAAAAAAAAAAACCTCTTCGTTATAATTCAGCATAGCTAGGTTCCATACACAAAATAGCTAGTGTTAGACATGCAATTCCTTTGACAGGGGATCTATTTGGGGAGCAATTTGACAGAAAATTTGCAGTGACAAATTCTGATTACAATTCAGACTCAGATATTGGATCCTGGTGAGTCGCAATGATATAAATTTATGAAGAATTATGTGGACTAGTCCACAATTCATGTGTCACTGCTTTAATATACAAAACCAATAATAAGCATTTTCTTCCTTTTGCCAATCTGCATAATGAAAATGGAGCAATGTCTGTTGGGGTTCCCATTTCACATACAGAAAGTCAAATGTGTCAAGAGTGGGGCAAAATCTACATGCAGTATATTTTCACAGTCACAAGTTGTGTGACCGTACAGCTAAACAGTTGTTAACACACACAGGGAATTAGAGCCCTTCTTCCGCCGACTACAGGTCATCAAAATGCAAGCCAGAATAGTGTGGTGTAGATTTCACCATAATTGATGCAAATGAGTATACTGAGAATCACAAAGCCCCCAAACCCTTTTCCCCCTTCAACTAGGTGCCAAGAGTTTAACCCCGTGACTGCTGCACTTGTCTGACCCAAGAGTTTGAACACGCAATCTCAGTGAAGCAAAACGGCCAATCATTTGAACGTGAGAGATTAAAAGCCTGCTGCTGTCAGAAATGTTTATGTGCTACGTCAAGATTCTGCTTACCTTCAGCAAGTTTTTACCTCCGCCAAAGAAGTTATGTTTTGGATTTGTTTGTTGTTGTTGTTTTGTTTTGTTTTTTGCCGGCATCGGATTGCTTGTTTGTCTCTCAGTCTGTCTGTTTGTAAAGTAAGTTAGAAAGTTGTACACAGATTTGGATGAAATTTACGGGAAAAGCTGATCATTACACAAGAAACAGATGATTACATTTTGGTGGTGATCTGCATAACCATCTGGATCCAGGATACTTTAATTTTTTTTTGAAGGATTACCTTGACATACTGATGATAATTACGATAATGATGTTGATGACAAATAATAATAGTAGAAATAGTAGTAGTCGTAGTGGTAGTAGTTATAATTATGATAATGATAATGATAATAATAATGATATTAATAATAACAATAATAATAATAATGATAATAATAATAATAATAATAATAATAATGATAATAATAATAATAATAATGATAATAATAATAATGATAATAATAATAATAATAATAATAATAATGATAATAATAATAATAATAATGATAATAATAATAATAATAATGATAATAATAATAATGATAATAATAATAATAATAATAATAATAATGATAATAATGATAATAATAATAATAATAATAATGATTAAAAAGCCAAGAAGAAGAAGAAAACGAACTAAAAAATGTCACTTTGAGCATGAAATCCATTCTATAGCAATATTTATCACCATTTCAAATGAACAGTGTTGCAAAACATATCACATGGCTCTCCCTGAGAGACCAGCAACTCAATTAAGAACTGCACACATGTTTACCATGTCCTGACCTTTTTGCAGCTATCGCATGGCACATTGGAGGTGGCAGAATCTCCGCAAACCTGGTAATTAGGCTTGATCTCTCGCGTCTGGCGCGACCCTCGCAATGCGTGCAACATCGTACGCAAATTTGCATATTTGAGAGGGTGCACGACCTTGGCTCAAGGCCTCTGTGCTAAGGTGACCCAATGTACACTTTTTGTCAAACATGTATAGGGAATCTCCATTTAACATTATAGTAAAAAGGAAATTGTCATCAAAAGTCTATCGGTGCAGTTGGGTTATACTTAGCACCTGAAGACCTGCTAGCATTTCTAACTGAAAAATAGGGAAGAAATGGCGCAAAAGTAGACATATTCTTTCATATATTCTCTCTCCGTACACATTCCCTTCAAGTAGATTTTGAGAGTAGCCTACTGTTTTGATCTATGCACTGTTACGACCAAAATCACTCTGAGAATGATCGCACAAAAGAAACAATCAACTAATGTTCAGGCGGTTTATTAACAGTGATATTGTGGGTACAGACTCGTAATCAGTTTTCACATCAGTACAATAATGATTAATAGAAACAGTTACAAATCAGTAATGAAATCACTTACACTTAGTACATGCAATATCCCTGGAAATGTCCAAATACGATGCTCGATGCACAAAGGAATGATCCACGATGCACCGATGAATGATACCTTTGACGTAAATCCAGAGGTGCAGGTTACGATAGTCCAAGGTATAGATCCGGGGTAAAATCCAAGTTACTGTATGTGTCCACAGCAAAACGTGCAGAATCCAAACGTTATGACGACCACGTCCAGTTGATGCGTTGAATGATGATTCCCTTTATAATATCCAGCAAGGAATCCAGCCCGTCACAGCTTTGCCGTAATAATGTCCGTTGACACTAAAATATGGAGTCTATCTCCAATGTAGGCAAATTAATTCTCTGCAGGCAAAAATGTCTCCCAGGCCTTATCTCCACAAACACAGTTTGTATAGCAGGTCAGCAGGTAACACAGGACTGACTATAACAAGTCGCTTCAGAGCCAGAAGTGACGTAACTCTCAGAGCAGAGGTGTTGGGTACTCTGCCTACCTCAGAATTTCTCCTGCTTATATACTATCCATTCACCCCTTTCTAGTACATTCTGTAATTTTCTCCAACCTGGGGCTACATACCTGAACATACTAGCAAGTCCAAATTCCAGGAATCCTGGATGACTCACTGCCTAATATGTGCATAACATCATTGCCAAAATTAACTACCAATCACATTGGGCTACAAGGGCAGTGCCTCACTCAGCCAGCACTTCCTAGAATTTTCTGGAATGGGTTAAATCATTCTAGATTGAGTGAGCTATAATGTATTTCCTGTCAGATGCATGACATGTACTGTAGCTACATTGTATACCACATAGAAAATTCTCCACTGATCTGGTCAGCCTGTATGTACTATATCTAATATCATATAGAATGTTCTCCATTAATCTGGTCACCCTGTGTACATACAATGTACACATTAAAACAACCATGCATACAGCCTTGATACATTAAACATGTACATAACTACTTGTGTGTACATTTGTGACAGCACCAAATTCATTTTAAAAGTCATAAATTATGTTGAGTTTAATACTAAGTCATAAATGAAGTCAAGTTTAATACAGATATTTTCACTGAGTTGTGTATGTTTATCTCATGTTTTTACACCTAATGTACTTCATGTTTATGGAATAGTAAAAAAAAAAAATAAATGAATGAATCAAGTCTTTGGGCTGCAAAAATGATTTTTGCAATATATATAACAGTACTCATGCTGATGGGAAAACCAATGACATGGAACAATCAAACTCTAATGAAATATACCATGGACGAATGAGGAGCAATTGACAATTTACAAAGGCAATTATCTACAAGAAAAATCTTGATTGTATCAGCTCACGATACTATGAAATAGGCTGTAAGCTATGTGTTAATGTGTGCTTGAATAGCTGATAGGAGGGGAATATTAGCATCATTCTCAGCTCTCACGTACATCATCTAGTATTGTTGGTGAGAGGCGTGAGCAGTCAAGCGTGACCATGCCTCTGGCACATCAGACATGTCTAATCATCTATCCCAGCCAGACAAAGACCCGATTCACACTCAAAATATGAAAGGAGGGCAGGGCGCTGTGTCTCTCTCATCATCGCGAGTGATCTTGCATAAGTTCGAAGGCACAACCATGTTGTGAGGCAACTCTCCAGGGTATCCCCAGTCCCTAGCCCACAAAAGTGGTCTGGGAGCTTGGGGAGCTTTTAAGACCACTCGAAAATCAAGAGCCAATCAGATAAAAATGTTCAGACACTTAACTCAGACTCAACGTTTAACCAATGCTGGCCAGACAACAACCTCTTCAGTAACTTTGCAAGTTGAACAAATTTACTCGAGTGGCTGGACGTCCCTAAACAAATGCAATCTTATTTTGTGAATGTGAGAGGAGTTATCTTAGAAACCTATTTGGTATCACTTAGGAGAGAAGTCATGGGCTGAAGTGTGCAGTGTTTTCGACAAAATGCTTTCTCGTTTTCAAAGTGTGAATTGGGGTCTACCTTCCTTACCATCACACCTCATGTGTACGCACCCCATCTGCAGTATGCCCTGAATACTACAAGACTCATTATCTTCCCATACCCTGTAGAAATTGGAACGATGTCTTCCAGACTAATGGCTACTATGGCTTAAGTTCTATGGCTTTATGTACCAAATTGATTTAAAGAACTTTAAACATGATTTACAAAAAATCATTTGAACTTCACCATTAAGGGTGTGTACAGTTCTGGTCGAAGTGAGGATTTAGCTTTTAACGTTTTGCGAGATATTCAGAAACCACTCTATGAGATGTCAAGGAGCATGCAATTCTAAGGGGTATCAAAAGTTTATTTGATGAAAATCGGTTTTGAAATGGCTGAGATATCCAAAAACAAGGTGAAACAAAGAGATCCTAATAAAGTTGTGGCCTGTCACTTTTTATTACTATTACTTTTTTGGATATCTCAGCCATTTGAAAACAAATTTTCATCAAAGAAATGTTGAATCCTTCTTAGAATTACATGCTCTTTCATATTTCACAGAGGTTTCTTATTAAGAATGTTCAAAATATGAATCCCCACCTCAACCAGTACTGTACAGTCCCTTTAAATATGATTTTTTTTTAATGTTCAAATTGAAAAAGGATAAATTTCTGCTGATTTCTCAATGATTCTAAAAGTACCAGTACATTTAATTTTTCATTAACATTATGCGTATAGCTCAGGGGCACCGTTCACTCATTACTTTTTGTCTTTGCTATCAACATTTTTTTTTTTCTTCTTCTTCTTTTTTTTTTCCTACTTCATTTTCTGCATGACAGTGACTTAGGGTAGGATTTGTCTGGGTGTGTGTCTAGGGCTGATTAGGTTTTTATTCTTAGTTTGTGTAATTCATTTTATAATTCCAGTTTCTATATTAGGGGAAAATGCACCATATCAGCATTTTTTTACCATTCCTCCCCATTTCCTGCATTTTCAAAAATTCAGTATGCTTTGTGCAGTTTTTCCTTTTTACCTTATCAAAGGTATAGCCATAAATTTCATATATCATATTTTGTAATGTTGACATATATATGCAGTTATATTTAATTTAGAGAAATTATATCTACAAGTTTTGTTGAGGAAGGGAAAATAGATGAATGAATTACAGAATATTTTGCTTTCTCTTGTATTTTCTTTCTCTCTCTCTTTCTATGTCTGCATACATTTGGGGGTTGGACAACTCGACCGCGGGATAAGTCGTCCCTGGACAACTCGTCCCTACCCCTGGACAGCTCGACCGGGTCGAGTTGTCCAGGGGCGGGTTTGCGATTGGACAACTCGACCCAACTTTATTTGTGCCTGATTTTTCAGAATGAAACACATTTTTGTCATAATATTGACATAGGTTAGTGGAATGATGTATGAAAAAAATGTTTCATCGCATTTTAAGGCAATTCCTTCTTATTTTCTGATGCTGCGAAGCAATATTTAACGGTATCTTCTCTGCTCTGAGAGTCTCGGTGACGGAGCTTTTTCTTGTGACGAAAGCTTGCATGGTAAGGTGAAATTTGTTGAGAAATTTCCATTAAATGCTTCACACCAGCAATAAAATATGGTATTTTACATAGGTACATGTGTTTTCTATCCTTGGTGACATTTTCATGAGCAGAGGAATCATTTTAGTATGAAAAATGAAACAATTGTCTACAGTATACACATGTCGAATCGTCTTCGTTCGTACTTGTTCGGTTTCCATATCGCGGGACGCGCGCCGCGCTGCTAGCTACTGAGAGGCTCGGCTCGGCGTGGCGCTCGCCCACTGGCCACCGGACCCCCTCCCACGCCCACGTGCACCGATACCAGCACAACTTGTGACGACAGCCTGTTTGGTAAGGTGAAATTTGTTGAGAAATTTCCTTTAGATGCGAATAACCAACAATAAAATATGATGTTTCATATAAGTACATGTGTTTTCTATCCTTGGTGACATTTTTATGGGCAAATGAATCATTTCAGTAAGAAAAATGAAACAAATCCTATGTCGAATCGTGTTCGTTCGGTTTCCACACCGCGGCACGCTGCTCTCTCGAGTGGCACACGCAACCACCGATACCGGCCCGCGGGCCCCCCGGGCTGTAGGGCTGGCAGTCGTGCAGCTCGATGGGTGGAGCGAGCTGTGTCGCTGCGTAGCTACGAAGTCGACCGTGATCTTTTCTTCGTCATTTGAACTAAATTCCAGTCAATGAAACTATTTCATACCTTTCTCTTAACTTTGAACGATGTTATACTGACTAAATGGTTTGAAAAGTGTCTGAAATTTCACCGGCACTGTATTGATTCGTAAATAATTCATCATCAACATGACAACCAGTCTTATCATTATGCAAGCCCAATAATTCTCCGCACTACCACTGCCATACACTTCCCACAAGCAATGGAGAACCCGACTCCATATTGATACAGTACTGTGGGGACCAGTACATGTACTGTGCTGTCAACAAATCATGGGGGAAAAAACATAGTGACAACAAAGGAAATAAAAAATTTCACTCTTTTTCTTTTACTTTTTTTTTGTGTGGTTGGTTTGCTTATTTCTGTTTTTGCCAAAAAAGAGAGTTGCTCTGCATGTCCTGCATTTATTAAAAACTAGAAATGTCGCTACAGCGACTGGTTATACCATAGTAGCTCCATGGTTATAACCCCACCAAACAACATTTCATAAGCTTTGGTAAAAAAACTGAGGAAGTAGTTAAATCCGCAAGATCTTTCCTTGATCTTCTGCCATTAATATGCCGTTACCATGGCAACATACTTTCGGGTACTGTCAAAAAATGCGTCTTGCACATCAACAACCAAAGGCACACATCTGTACCAAGTTTCATGGAAATTGGGCAAAAACTGATTTTATGAGGAAGTAGTTTGCAACACAAAATTTTCCATCATTTTGGCTCATATGTGAGCTGTTACCATGGCAACATACTTTTTGTCACTGTCAAGAAATGTGTCATGCTGACCTATATCCTAAGACAAACATTCAATATGAATTCCATGAGAATTGGAAGAACACTGATGAAGCAGTTTTGCCATGAAGCATTTTGTCCTATATTTTACCAATAACATGCCGTTACCATGGCAACGCACTTTTTGCCACTGCGGAATTATGTGTCTTGCACATTAACATATTCAGATGAACATCTGTACCTAATTTCATAAAAATTGATCAAAAACTGTGGGAGGAGTTCGTGACGCAAGATTTGTACCCATTTTTGCCCATAATATGCCGTTACCATGGCAACGTACTTTTGGGTACTGTCAAAAAATACGTCTTGCACATCTACAACCCAAGGCACACATCTGTGCCAGGTTTTATGGGAATCGGTTGAAAACTGAGGAAGTAGTTCGCGACGCAAGATTTGCAACGGACCGACCGCCCGACCGTCCACTGATTCCTATATACCCCCTTCAAACTTCGTTTGGCAGGGGTATAAAGAAAAGAAAAGGGTGTACATGAGGTACTGGCTGTCTTAGCTTGTCTGAAAACTGCAAATGTAACAGTTATGTGTATTAATCCTCTATTTTTTTTTTCCCCTATGCACTAGCTTCTCTCGGTCTTTGCAGAAGATATTATTTTTGGGGAAAAAAATGCCTGTTACTTACACTTACAAAACACTTGTAAGTTATATTTACCAGTAATTTCTGACAGTGCTTCTCTGAATTTGATGATATGTCTGAACTAATCCTTTTTAAGAAAAAAAAGGGGGAATGAAAGGGGGGGGCATCCCAGGCCTGCGTAGAACATCATGACGGGTACCCTGGACAGAGTTGTGTCAGAAAAACAGAAATGTATAATTCTTAATATCATTTTGTTACCTATATGTATGGTACAGGTTACATTGCCTCTCTCTGTCAAACTCAAAGGTATTATATTTTTCTTAAAATAGAATTATGGTCATAATAAAAATATTTCTGTATGGTACGGTACTTAAAATTATCTCTGTCTTTGCTAAAGATATAATCTGCGAAAACTGTTCGACGCTACAGACACTTCACTACACATTAGTTATGGTATAACATTATCCTAAGGCCACGTTAAAGTCCATCAAACCATCCAGTTCTCTCTAAACCTTAGTTTCATCACAGAAAACAATGTCACACCTTTCTTTACAACATATTTCTGGTCTGGACATGACTAATTTTCATCACATTTTATTTATCAGGTCGTAAACAAAGGTGCATTTTTAATACCATCTTGTCTTATTTTATGTCCCAGTTTGATGTGAGCTCATCAATCTACTTATCTGGTATCTAGATAGAACAACCTCAAATTTTGCTGAATAGCACTTCAAAGAAAGGAGTATAAACGAAAACTAGAAATGTCACTGTCAAGATGATTTATACCCCCACTTAAATACTGGTATTTTCCATTACAGCCTATTTGACCTCAAAAAAAAAATATATGTATTTATCATAATTACTGGTATTTCTACTGAATGAATTTGCACAAATTGGAAAAGAATTTCATGACCCTGCACGGCATTCCTGATTTCGAGGTCATCAAAAATGTTCTGTTACCATGACACCACACTTTACTCTTTAAAAATTATCTTGCACTTTGAATATCAAGTTTTTTTTAATGTGTTCCATATATCTGGTAATTTCTAATTGAAAAAATGGCATATCAAGTCTTATTTGCTAGTCCATTACCCCATTTAAAGGGCCATAATTTGCTGTTGCCATGGCAACGCACTTTCTCCCCAGTGCTGATTAAAATGTTATAGTGTAAACAGGACTCCATAGCTGGGATATTCGGTTGCAGGGGCAAGGTGTCTAGCAGTGCATAAAGCCCCCCCCCCCCCCCCCCCCCCCCCCGAATGCAAGTTTGCATGTAAGGGCATACACAGCTTTACATTTAGCTCAACTTGTGTGCTATTAAACTTTTGTCTAATCACTTAAAAACTGGAGAAGTGCGATCTGCAAGTCCTTTTGTAATTTCCTGGGCCACCATGTAGGGCCTACATTTATCATGGAAACCACCTTTGAATACATTTGTATACCAATATATCTTGCACAACTTTATATTGAGTCAATTTTTGTTTTAATCTCTTGAAAACCAGCATTATTTGAGAATTCTACACTTTTGAATGATTTATATGTACAAAAATGTTGTTACAGTGGCAAGACATCTTTCGACACTCACACAAAAGTGTCTTGCACAACTACACATTAAAGGTAGGAATCCCATTTGCATGCCTTAAATGAAGAGTTGTATAAACACAGTGGTATGTTGAAGAGAGTATCATTTTAGAAACTCCCATAAAGTATTGAAAGTGGAAGGTAACATTTAGTACAGTTTTATTGACCGTTAGATTTTGAATTGAATTCTTTTCGGGGCTCACCGTAAATTCCAGTACATTACTAGGCTACCTTTGCAGACCCATGCACTGCATGTGTGTCCATCATGTATATTTTGTGAATAAAGTTCATCAAAACTTACAAACATTTCTATATACATTCTTGCCACACACTCTATATGTTATTACATCAGCTCTTATACTTTAAGATTTGTGTTTATAGATAAAAAATACAGAAGACTGCAACAAAAAGGCTTAAGTGTGGCTGACACACAGAACTACTGAGTAGTTGAGTTTGTGCATTATTCAAATTGTAGATAACTGTTGACTTCCAAATTTCTAAGCAGTGGCCTAAACAAGTCCCCTGAGGTTCATATTTAATGTTTTGCTGCATTTTGGGAGTTCGTAAAAGGTATCCCCTACCTTTAAAATATAGGCCTACTGATTGTATACATACAACTGAATTGCCAATTGAGAGAATATATTTCAATCCACAACTTTAGATGCATGATTTTCATAAATTTTGCAATTATCAAGGCAATGCATCAATCAGTAAGGAGGAAAAGGTGTCGTGCACATCTGCATGTGATTTAGCGGTTACACCTGCCAAGATTTAGGTTTACAATGTACTGCTAAAAAAATGAGGGTAGTTTTATCCACAAGACTTTGCAATGGACTGACCGACGGACCATCCTTTACAAAGTCTTGTTGATCAAACTACTCTAATTTTTTTTTTTTTTTGGAACCAGCTTCAGAATGGGGTGCTGTTTGTTATTCCCAAAGTTCGCTATTCTGAAGGTTGGTTAATCTGAAACACGCAAATTCCCTATACCTAGAGGTTCTTTAATCCGAAAATGAAAAAGGGTTCGTTAATCCGAACATTTGTGGCATTATTCCGAAGGTTCGTTATTCCTGAGATTCGTTAATCCGAAAATGAAATTTGGAATGAAGAACCTTTGGAATAACGAATCTTAGGACTGAGAGCCTTCCGAATAACGAACCTTTGGAATAATGAGTGTAACCTTCAGAATGATTCCTCTTGCTTTAGGTAGTATTTCTGCTCAAAGTCAAAATGAAACCTCAAAATGAAGTATTACTGTATATATACTGAAGATGATTACCTTGTATTCAGGTACTCCTGCCTCCATCCAGTTTCCTTCTCTTTGGGAGGTTTTCTCTGAGTCATAATACAACAGGCCATCACCATGTCAAGGAAACCTAGTGTCTTACAGTCTTTTATCGAGGCCAACAATGGTGGCAAAATTCATGAAAATGACCGGTACGGGTATCCTGTGATAAGGTTTAATAATCATGCTTCATCCTTTATTTTTGCTATGCCATTATCATAGCAACCAATTCAGGACACTGCAAAGATATGTCATGGACTTTTTCATATCACAGTCATCATGTGTATCAAAGTTTTGAGATATTTGCTTAAAAACTATGAAAACAGATTAAAATACATTCATAATTAATTTTTTTAAAGAACATAGCTTTACATTATTATGGCTTCATTAGCCTTCACCATACCTTCAAGAAACTGCATTATCTTGATAAAGACACAAACACAAATAATGCTTGTCACATTTTCAACTAATATATTGCTATTGTCTTGTACAACTTGATTGGAACAAATTGTTGCAACAACACAAGCACACACCTTTCAGAATGAAGTGGTCACTATAGTTTGATAGAAATTGTGGAATATAAAGCAAAAGGGGAGAAGTCTGATCTGCCCAGATAGTCAGGATCCATGGAATGAAATTAAATGTGGTTCTATACTTCTATGCATATTCATGCCAGCATCAACCTAAAATGCATTTTCTCTCCCAGGGATTTTGTGTATTTCCTCCCTTTTCATATTAAATACATATATTTTTTTTTAAATTATCATTTTTATTTCTATTATCAATATCATTATCATTACTATCATTATTAGGCCCCTATTATTATTATTATGACTGTTATTATGACTATTATTATTGCCTTTGATATGATTGAGAACTTGCATTGGTTGGTTGACACTCGCTTTCATTTTGTTGCCTCCTCTTGGTACACCTTATTAAGGCTCACTGCTTGCTCAGCCCCCCCCCCCCCCCCCCCCCATGCTTTTCACTCTTTTCCTTTTTTATCCCTCTGTTGTTCTTTATCTTGTTTGATATTGCCTCCCTATTCATCCTGTTCCTTCAAAGGTTTCCCCCTTTGGTCCTCGGATCTGGATCATCACTGACCCTCCTCAGCCTTTTGTCTGTCCACCTCCCACTCTAATCCCCCTCCCTAAACCTGTTGGGCTTCTTGCCCATGACTTCCTACCCTCCCCTTTTGTTTTCCTTGTTCTGTGTCCTTAGCCAGTCTCTGACTATTCTTTATGTGTGAAGTCCTATTATATGATTGCTTTCCCTGCCTGTTTGTTATTTTGTCTCTGACAAAGATTCTGCTATAGGATCGAAAGCTCAGGCCCCTTTTGACTCAATTTTACTCCACTGGCTCTCCACAATTGGATAAGCAGTTTTCAGCAGGTTTTTTTTTTCTTTTGCTACACTTAAAAAAACAATGTGTGTACATATAGGAGTATGTTGTAGAACCAGGAAAACATTTCATTTTATGATGCCTATAGGACAAACACACAAGCTTTTTTATAACATGAGCAATTTCACATTTCTAACCCATAGGGCCTATATGGTTGTTTGTTTTCACAGACAATTGCTAACATAACACAATCTGATGAGAATCAAGTCCAGTGGTCTATATTATAGTTTGATAACATTGTTGAAGATAAATTACCAAGATGGGACAAAATGTTCAATATAGGTAGTTGGAATTCCACAAATGAAATTAAAAAACTATCAGTACTCTTAAAGAACTAACTATAAGAAGGCTGAAAATAGATGGTAAATTTTTGGTCAAGTTATGATGTCACAGTATCTTTTTTTTTTTTTTCATTTGTGCATGCACATGTGTGTGTATGCCACATACAATGTAATGTCTTTTCGTAGCAAAGAAATATCATGTGATCATTTAAATCATCAGAATATAACAGTCATGTTGCCCCCCCCCCCAAAAAAAATGTCAAACATGACGGACTCATTGTCTTTACTATCTTTATTCCTCATTTAAGTTCGTATTGCATACACACTCACACACACACAAAAGGAGGGAAATGGCCAAAAAATGGGAACATTTTAGAAAAAAAAAACTAAGATCCTTAATCATGTATAATGTAAAGATTGCAAATGAATGTGATTTGACTACCTGACATCCAAAAGGAGATACATTTGTAGTTATAACTCACAGAATTGGTATTCAAAAACTATTTTAATCTGTAGCTGGGGGATTTGAAGGGGAGATAGAGATACAAGAGAGAGAGCCTGGAAAGAGAGATGAGGTGGTGGTGGTGGTGGTGGTGGTGGGGAAGGTTGATACAATTTATTATGTTACCTTTCACAAAAAAATGTCCAACTGCAGCCCGTTTGTCCAGTTACCTGACAAAATTATAAAGGGATCCTTGATATAGAATTGTGTTGACCATTGTTGATGAGACCATCAACAACAAAAAATGCACAAGGAATCCATGATTAAACTTTTTAGTAGATACTAGTAGTCCTTTGGAATGTTGTGGGTTGGTCGATGGAGGTGCACACTGATTTTGATTTTTCAGTAGGCCTACTCATCGCATTTATACACTGAATCTTTTCTTTTTGGATATTTTTGTATTTGTATTTTTGTATTTTTGTATTATTTTGGTCTAAATATTAATTTTCCCGGTAAACTGTGCGCTTAAGAAACATCCGTATTAAGCGCCTTATAAATGTACTGTTATTATTAAAACTGAAGATCAAAGTCATTGAAAAAAGGTGGAGGAAATGTCTCTGATTGTACGAGCCCTTTTTAATGCATTTGTTTATTTACCCTGAGTCCCTGACCCTAATGGTTTGCAGTGACGATTTGCTGCATGAAGGGATCGAGTCATCATCAATTTAATCAGTGTCACCTAAAAAGTTTGGTGAATTCACCTTTATGCCATGATCATCGGTTGCCAGTTTGTTACTATCAGCCCCATAGAAACACTTTCTTGCAATGAAATGAATGGGGTTAACACAGTTTTGTATATGTTACGATAGTTACCGTATAGAAATATCTAATTATGACCATAATTACAATTGTGTTGGCCATTGCTGATGAGACCAACAACAACAAAAATGCACAAGGAATCCATGGGGGGGGGGGGTCCCTTTTTGATGCACTGCTATACCTTGCACCTGTAACTGAATATCCCAGCTGTGGAGTCCTGTTTGCATTAGCCAGAGGAAGAGAAAGACACATTTCCATCAGTGGGAGAAACTGCATTGCCATGGCAACAACAAATTGTAATATCTAGATACCTGTTGAGCTTCCCTAAGGAGCCGGGTTGGAAAAAAGCAGTCAAAATCACTATGACCCTTGGGCCTCTCCAACCAACTTAAGGACGTACATCAGGGAGTAGTTGAACATAAAAGAAAAGAAACAGTACAATTTTGAATGAAGCGTGTACACCATTAGGATTATTCTACATATGGTACAAACTAAAAATATCATTGTGGCAAATGGGTATTCATTCCACCCCCTCCCGTAAAAAAACAAAAAAAATCCAGTGTACAAAAAGTATTATCAGAGTGTATGTCAACAACAACAATTAATGTAATTCTTCGCACCCAAACCCTATCCCAAGGCCCAAAACCTCCGCCCCTCCCCTAAAAAAAAAAAAAAAAAATCACTGCAGACAGCAAAGCGTACGATGCCAGCAAGTATCATATACATACCCCAAACCATCTTCGATACGCAGTAAAAATAAAAATAATTTCAAAACTTAAACTTTATCATTTACATTACCCTGAGACTCCATGACCCAGCACTTTCTTTGAAAAATCCTCGTGTGGTATTACATACACCACTTTGCAATGTATATTATATATCTGGAGCCATAAATTCATAAATAATATAATGTGAGCATGAATTAAGGCATGAACATTAAAAAAAAAAATATATACAATTACTAATCAGATAATGTTATATATGTCTTACATATAGAATCTGAAACCCAGAGAAGAAATATAACTGTAACTTGACACATTTGGGTATTTCAAACAAAGTCAAGATACAGAGATTCTCATACACATGTACATTGTATGTATGTCATACCTGTGGTTATCAATACACTACATTAAAATGAACCTCTCAGCTGTTGAAGGAAAGATGAGAAAGAATCGATAACTGCCGAGTCCCTTACCGAGTCAGGTAATTTGTTCCAGAGTCTGGGAAACATACGGGTGGGGGACAGGAAGAGTACCTGTAGTGTAGTAACAGGCCTTTTTTTCTCCAAAATAATATCTTCGGCAAAGACCGGGAGAGAAGTGCGTAGAAAAAAAAATAGAGGATTACACATACATTTGAAGTTTTCAGACAAGCTAAGACAGCCAGTAGCAGTTCCTCATGTACACCCTGTTCTTTTTTTTTTCCTTTTTTTTTTAATGAATGCAGGACATGCAGAGCAACTCTCCTTTTTTTATGGCAAAAACAGAAATAAACAAACCAACCACACAAAAAAGTAAAAGAAAAAGAGTGAAAATTTTTATTTCCTTTGTTGTCACTATGTTTGTTTTTTTCCCCATTATTTGTTGACAGTACAGTACTGGTCCCCACAGTACTGTACCAATATGGAGTCAGGTTCTCCATTGCTTGTCGGAAGTGTATGGCAGTGGTAGTGCGGAGAATTATTGGGCTTGCATGACAAGACTGGTTGTCATGTTGATGATGAATTATTTACGAATCAATACAGTGCCGGTGAAATTTCAGACACTTTTCAAACCATTTAGTCAGTATAACATCGTTCAAAGTTAAGAGAAAGGTATGAAATAGTTTCATTGACTGGAATTTAGTTCAAATGACGAAGAAAAGATCACGGTCGACTTCGTAGCTACGCAGCGACACAGCTCGCTCCACCCATCGAGCTGCACGACTGCCAGCCCTACAGCCCGGGGGGCCCGCGGGCCGGTATCGGTGGTTGCGTGTGCTACTCGAGAGAGCAGCGTGCCGCGGTGTGGAAACCGAACGAACACGATTCGACATAGGATTTGTTTCATTTTTCTTACTGAAATGATTCATTTGCCCATAAAAATGTCACCAAGGATAGAAAACACATGTACTTATATGAAACATCATATTTTATTGTTGGTTATTCGCATCTAAAGGAAATTTCTCAACAAATTTCACCTTACCAAACAGGCTGTCGTCACAAGTTGTGCTGGTATCGGTGCACGTGGGCGTGGGAGGGGGTCCGGTGGCCAGTGGGCGAGCGCCACGCCGAGCCGAGCCTCTCAGTAGCTAGCAGCGCGGCGCGCGTCCCGCGATATGGAAACCGAACAAGTACGAACGAAGATGATTCGACATGTGTATACTGTAGACAATTGTTTCATTTTTCATACTAAAATGATTCCTCTGCTCATGAAAATGTCACCAAGGATAGAAAACACATGTACCTATGTAAAATACCATATTTTATTGCTGGTGTGAAGCATTTAATGGAAATTTCTCAACAAATTTCACCTTACCATGCAAGCTTTCGTCACAAGAAAAAGCTCCGTCACCGAGACTCTCAGAGCAGAGAAGATACCGTTAAATATTGCTTCGCAGCATCAGAAAATAAAAAGGAATTGCCTTAAAATGCGATGAAACATTTTTTCATACATCATTCCACTAACCTATGTCAATATTATGACAAAAATGTGTTTCATTCTGAAAAATCAGGCACAAATAAAGTTGGGTCGAGTTGTCCAATCGCAAACCCGCCCCTGGACAACTCGACCCGGTCGAGCTGTCCAGGGGTAGGGACGAGTTGTCCAGGGACGACTTATCCCGCGGTCGAGTTGTCCAGGAACCATACATTTTTATTTATTTGTGCTTATATTATGCTAATATCTTTTCAACAGTCTTTTGCCTTTTCTATCTTATCTCTCTTAACCCATTGAGGACGAGTCCCGAGTATACTCGGGCAGGTGTCTATGGGAAATGCGTGTTGTAGCAAAATTAAACCATCCTCAACGGGTTAAAAATTGAAAAAAAAAAAAAATATATATATATACATATATGGACACACACATGGATCTTTGTGTAGGATATTTAATTTTTCTGGCTCTTTATCTTCATTGTTATTTATTTCTATCTGTATTTCTTTATCTCTTTCTCTCTCTCTCTCTCTCTCTCTCTACCTAAGAGATCAAATCATCTGTCATACTGCACTCTACTCATGATTACTGCGCATGAAAAGGTTTTGTCACTTCAAACATCTGTTCACCAATAATGACTCACATTTTGAATGCAAGAAGACAAAATTCTCCCCCCCCCCCTTTCTCCTCCCCCTCCGTCCCCTCCCCCCTCTTTCTCACTCTCTCTCAAACTCTCTCTCTCTCTTTATCATGTTCTCTCTTTAACTCTTTTGATTCACACTTTGATTACTCATACTCAATCATGGACGGTGAACTATATTTCATTCAGCAAGGTGACTAGAAAACAGATGAGTAAACTGGGCAGCCATGTTTTATTCAAGCAATGCTTAGTGCCTCACTCTATTTTGGCACTGACTCATTTACAAAGACAGTCCTTTACTCTCCCTCACTCACATTTTCTCCCTAATTCTCTCTCTCTCTCTCCACATACAGTTGAACCTCTCGTATCCGGACAAGTCGGGACCGGGGCTCATCCGGATAAGGGATTTGGCCGGATACGGGAGACTCAATGCTTTATACATGTACATATACATACACATGTACTGATGTAGCCCATTGTAGTACCACATGTAGTAATGTGTATACTGCAACCTTTTCATCGTTACATTTGGGGATGTTTGGGGATGTTGAAATGTCTGGAGGTAAGAAATTTGGAAGGAAATTTGATGTAATGTATGTTAATCATGTTGGAAGTAATATGTAATTCATGTGTGTTTGGGTAGGAGTTGTCAAGGAGTTGGGAATCCCCCTTTCCTCCCGTAATTATAAAAAAAAAAAAATCACGGCGAGATTGCATCCGTATAATAGAGAGATCCGGATAAAGGGAGGCCGGATAAGAGAGGTTCAACTGTATATCTATATCTATCTATCTATCTGTCTATCTACCTATCAATCTATATACATATGTATGTCTTGGCAACAAATCTATATTCTATTATATATGTTTACATATTTTTCTATGTTGCGTCATTTCATACAACAATCCTCTCTCTAGTCTATCTGTCTCTTTTTCTTTCTTTTCTTTTTTCTCACATTTTTTTTTTCACCTCATGCTGTGTCTAACTTGTTTGACCACTTTCTCTGCGCATCTCACTACACCCCCTCAACTCAATTACCCACTGTCCCCCAAGAATAAAAGCTCCTTAATATTGACCGACTCGGGACACAACCAAGGTGGATAACACCCCCTCTCCGTACGAGTTACTCCATAGGTAGGAAACTTAAATGTTGATGTGCATTGATTTTACCCCCATCTGCAGTTGGGGGCAGATTTACTTACCAAACAACTGCCGGAGGATGTGAAACCAAGAAAAAATAAGAAGTTGTTTTCCCTAAAGCACTGCTGAAAACATCTTGTGCTCTACCTGCTTTCCTACCTTTTTCTCATTCGGTCTATCTCTCTCTCTCCGTCTCTTATTCTGTCTCCCTCCAACCATATCTGCTGTGTCTATATAAGTAATATATCTATTTCTTGTTTATTTATCACTTAACCTCATTTGACATGTTTGTTTGCTGTCTCTTCCAACAAAACAAACAAAACAAACTATAAAAAAATAAATATAAACACATTTCTACAATACAATCATCACAAAATAATGCCATGCTTCTAACACCAATTTCCTTGTTTATTTCTCACTTAACCTTATTTGTATTGTCTGCTGTGGCCTTCTGTGCACCCCCCCCCCCCTCGTCACACATGCACAAAATATACCTGTCTTAGGCCGCTTTCATGCGAATTTCGTAGCCAGAATCACAAACATGAATCATGATTCAAAACGGCGTTTCAAATCAAGGTCTCAGCGGAAGAGCGTTCATGCGGGCTTTCGCAACGCTGATTCTGGCTCTGCTCATCCTTTGCCATTGCGCAGCGCACTGCGCAGTTTGACCTTGTCTCTGCAACTAGCTTGAGCCAGACCTCCCTTATGCCAACTGATCAGTCAGTTCATAGGCCTTTACGTTTTTATTTCGGTGAATACCTTCCAATAAGCTGTGGCATTCAGGCTCTCCCACAGATCGAGGAATAATCTTAATTCTTCGTCTCTCCAATTTCTGTTTCCCTTAGTAGACACAGCGCTGCAGCCATTACTATTATCAACTCAATCGGAGAGTAATTACATGTATTATGATATTAAACAGCTAGATACTAGCATAGAATCGGTGTATGACGTTGATGTAAACAAACAAGTGCAAGTATGGTACCGAAACACACGATTCATAAGACGTACACAAGCGTGCGAACAGAACAAGAAGCTGTGGGATACCCCATGAGACACGCATGTGCACAGCGCACAATGACGTCATAGAATCATGATTGAAATCACGGTTGCCTTCATGCGGTTTCTGCGATCGTGATTCTGGCAGAATCATGATTCAAAGCGCCCTTTTTTCCACGTTTCAGATCGGTGTTTTGAAACGCGTTTAAATGGAAAAATCGCATGAACGCAACGCAACTAAACACGTTTAGCGAATAAACGTGTTTAGAAACGCAATTCTAGTTCCGCATGAATGCAGCCTTAAATGCTGTCACTACAAAAGCCATTCAAGTCTTGTTCTCATATGATTTCAGTCATTGTGTAGCATGTATAGACTACATAATACATTGCAAAATATTGATAGCTTCAGTGGTTTTGATACACGCATTGTGGATTCTTTACAAATGAATATCATCCTGTGTGAATGTATGTAAGAAGGCATAACTTATAATCTTTGACTCATCGCACACCAAACATATTGGCCCCACCAGCACTAGCCATAAAATCATTGTATATTCTTGTAAAATCATTGTATACTCTTGTACTAACTTAGATGAATCTTGAATTACATGAATATCATTACCTCCCATGAATTAGGTGAATTCTGTGAGTTCGTTGACTTTCATAAGAGCCCATGGACATTTTGCACATCAACACTGTCTTTTAAGAAAACAGAAAAAAAAAAACAATGCCACTAGGACCCACGGAGTACAGACATTGATAAAACCAACAACAGGATGCTAAATCCACTCTCAAAGATACAGCGTCATTGGCGATGGCAGCCTAATGCACTGATTTTATGGCTAGCATGCACTTACTGTCACTGTCACTCCAAGGCATGTAGACCAAAGGATTCAAGCACTGGAAATAATACTCCCTGACTGATGAATAGTAGGCTATCACAATCACTGTACTTGAATAGCACTGCCTTCGATGCATGGCCAGCACTAATGTGAATTGCCTCATGTTACGGCTTCAGGAAATATTTTAACATTTATCATTGCCATCAATTTGGACCTCTAGAAATATTGCCATTTCATCATGGAAGCATATAATTGGACCCCATTAAACTGACAAAGCTTAAAAAGATTGTTCCTTGCAGTTCCAGGTTAACATTGGTTCAGATTTGAAAAAAAAAAAATCTATGCATCAAAAACTGTATATGCCATATATTTCGCGAGTCTAAATTTTCGCGAATCGGGACTTCCCGACAATTTCATGAGTGGTTAAATTCGCGATCGTGGAGTCCTGTACTGAACGGAGAAATGTATACGCGTATGTCGCATTCATATCGGCACTGTTTTTAATTTCACGAATAGCAGCTGACTCGCGAAATTCGCGAAAATAAAAACCTCACAAAATATTTGGCGTATGCAGTACTTTGATATGATTGTATACATCACCATTTGAACAGCAGTGAGACTAAGATATGAACAGTTGACATAATATACTGAACCAATATACCAAAAAAAAAAAAAGACAAATAAATACATATCTATTATGAATTGTACAATAATATGTTTACTCTCAGGGATACATATGAATATATTTGTATATAACATAACAAGGCAATATATCCCCCCCCCCCCTGCCCAACAACACAAATGGAATTCATATTGCCTACGCAGTTGAACATTACTGGCTTTGCTTCTCAAAAGAGGAATAATACCTATAAAACATTATGTGGTTGTGGTCATCAATTGCAAATTCTTATGTTTAAATATACATGTATATTGCACAAGCCATAATACCCCCCCCCCCCACACCACCACCACCACCACCACCACAACATATAAGCAGAATTTATATTACCTCCAAGGTACTGAATTGCTGGCTTTGCTTCTCAAAAGAGGGATAATACCTATATAGCATTTTATGGTTGCAGTGCCCTCAATTGCAAAGCTAACCTCACGTAAGAATTGCCATTAAAGTCCAGAATTGCAAAATATCATGGTAAAACATATACATGTAAGTGGTGTGTGAGTGGCCCACTTTTTGTATGTTGTGTTAATCATGTCTAGTGGCACTGAACAATGAAGCTGCAAAATGTTAGATGTCAGGGGCAGATCCAGGAATTCCGTAAAGAGGGGGCACCTTTACAAAATTAAAGGGGGGGGGGGGGGGCGCATGCATCCTTTTTTTCTTTTTATTCATTTTGTTTTAACAAAATATAAAGGGGGCGCACAACCGGTGCACCCCCCCCCCCCCCCCAGATCCGCCACTGGATGTTTTTATCTAATGTCGTTATAACGCACACACTTACACACACACACACACACACAAAAAAAAAAAAACACACACACACATTCTTAAAACTGAGATAAAAAGTTTCCTTGAGTACAATATAAGAACCCAACCCTATATTAACAAATCATCAAATAAAGTTATTGTCTTTTCCCCATATGCATTTATTACCTCTGCCAAGGGGGGAGGTTATGTTTTTGTTACCGTTGGCTTGTTTGTTAGTTAGTTCGTTCGTTTGTCCGTGTGCTAAATAACTCAAAAAGTAGTTAACGGATTGGGATGAAACTTTCAGGAAAGGCTGAGAATGACACAAGTAACAAACGATTAATTTTTGGTAGTGATCCCAGAATTTGGGGGAATTTATGAAGGATTTTTTATATTTTGGCAGGTAGGGTCAATGAACTTTGGACTTCAGGCTGCGCATATTTGAGGTTTGCATGCGCGCACTAAAGTGCGTGCTCCACTTTCTGCTAGGGCGAGGGGCGCTGTGCAGCTGAGGGTTTATGACATAACAAAGGCTTCTATATTGGGAAATTGGGCGGCTTTCAGCACACAATGTAGTACGTATAATGGGTGGAAATCACTGATCTCTATGGAAGAGTCCAAAGAGCTTTTCCCCAGTGGTAGAGAGGAGAAAAATCTCTTTGGGAAGAGCAAGATCATCAGTGGAAAGTAACTGCTTGGCGGAGGTCTGCGCTCTCACAGTGCTTTTTTAGTTTTCTTATTTCTGTGCAGGTACATGTAAAATGAGCAACACATATGATAGGAAACTGAATTATTATATCAGTAAGATTAGGCAGCATAATTGATATGTTCTGACTTTTAGACTATGAGTGCATCATTCATCATGACACAATCACTGAGTCTGAAATCAGAAGACCAAGCTAATGAGATATATAAGATGCAAATTCATTTATTGATGCGAATCAAGTTTGAAATGAAGTGTAATAAGACTTGCATAGACCAGACCCCTAAATCAACCTTGTGCCAGCTGAATTTTCAGCCAGTGCCAGAGTTTCAATCCTCAAGTGCACAATTTTGATTGGAGACTTAAGATGAATAGCAGTTGTTGACTCCACCAGAAGAATAATTAAAACTGGCATGCTGGAGGACTGCTTAAGAAACTAAATTTGTCATATACACAATACGATCTGTCAAGATCAAGAGGCACAATCAGTGTATATAGGAAAGCATGCATGTAGTGCTCGGTCAGTAGAGTGTAAACATAAATGTTGCATGTTCTGAGATAATATTGGCTAAAATAATTATGTGGAAGTTGCCTTAATTCATTTATTTATTTATTTATTTATTTATTTATTTATTTACTTTGTAACTGCAAAACGGCCTCCATTTAGGATAATGAGCAGGGACCTGTCATTTGTCCTTTATACTATAATTCTTAATATATTTGTTTGATTGTTTGTTTGGTTGGTTGATTGGTTGGTTGGTTGGTTGGTTGGTTGATTGGCTGGCTGGCTGGCTGGCTGGTTATTTGGTTGTTGGTTGATTGGTTGGTTGGTTTGTTGGTTGGTTGTTGTTGTTGGTGTTGTTGTTGTTGTTGTTTGGGTTTTTTTTTTTAAGAAGCACTGGGAATATTACTACAAGGCTTATCTAAATGTCTCCTAAAGCCTGCAAGATTTATGATGGTATCATTAAAGCACCAATAACATCATAACCAAAAGTTTGATGGTATCCACTGGTATCAATTCTCAACTTCAGTCAATGCATGGTAAAGCAAGGAAAACAAATACAAAATTTGGCATAGATAGCATTTAAGTTTATGGTGCTCAAAATACCACCGCTGACTCTATGCAGAACTAGAAATGTCGCTTTGGCGACTGATATGCCTCCGCCATAATGCATGATTTTCCCAATAGGTCTAGATAGTACATGTGGACAATGTGTGATTACATTTTCACAAAATTGGCAAAATATTGAAATGACAAGTTTGTCACAAATGTGTTGAATGTTCACCTTCCTTGACCTACAGTTCAGCCAGTGATCAAGTTACCCCTAGATCGCGATCACTGGCGATCAGTGATTGCATACGCAATCAATTGATTGTATGCAATTCGGCATACAATCAATTGATTGCGACATATCGCGTATGCGATCACTGATCGCCCGTGATCGCGATCTAAGGGGAACTTGATCGCTGGCTCAACTGTAGGTTTAATTGGATGAATAGGAGAGCATGTATCTAGGGATTTAAGGACTTTAACTCGACTTTGACCCATTCATACATTTAGGAATTGAGTAATTTTCAAGGTACAGGTGTGGAGAAAAAGTGCAATTTTTGAATTGAATAGTAAATTGTTACCATTTTCATCTGGCCCTTGACCCTAAAATTCATAAGATAATCACTTTCAGGTAGAACATGCATAATATGTACTAAGTTTACAGATAACTTGAGCCACTTCCGAGATATGGAGGAAAAAGTTTGTTCAGCACTTTCACTTGATCTTTGACCTTTTGACCTTTGAGGCAAAAAAAGAAGAAAAAAAAAAACTTTCCAGAGAATTTCTATTAGGTTACACATGTATGCATACACCAAGTGAAAAAAAAAATAACCCTGCTGGCATTGCATGATAGGAGGGAAATAGTAAAATTTTGAAGTGTTGCACTTGACCTTTGACCCCTGACCTTTGACCCCATGAACTCTACATTCTCTAGATAATCACTTCCAGTCAGTATATGTATATTCTATGTTCCATGAAGATACCTTGAACAATTTTCCAAGGTATGGAGAAAAAAAGAAGTTTTAATATTTTTACTTGACCTTTTGACCTTTGACCTCATGACCCAAACTTTCACCAGAGAATCTTAATTGGGTAATACATGTATACACTAAGTTTCAAGAAAATATCTTCAGGCATTCAATAGATATGGTGGAAATGGTGAAATTTTATGTATTTGACCCTGACCTTTTGACCTTTGACCTTTGACCTCATGACCCAAACTTTCACCAGAGAATCTTAATTTGGTAATACATGTATACACTACGTTTCAAGAAAATATCTTCAGGCATTCAATAGATATGGTGGAAATAGTGAAATTTTATGTATTTGACCTTGACCTTTTGACCTTTGACCTTGAGCATGTGCACCCAAAAGTTGATAGGCACAACTTCACTCCCTAATACACATACATGCCAAGTTTCATTAGGATACCTCAACAGGTTTTGATAGTTACCTTGTCCACAAAATTCATTACGGACGGACGGAGGGACGGACAGACGGACGGAAGGACGGACGGACGGACGGACGGACGGACGGACGGAAGGACGGACGGACGGACGGAAGGACGGACGGACGGAAGGACGGAAGGACGGACGGAAGGACGGACAACCCGAAAACATAATGCCTCCGGCACCACTTCGTGGCGGAGGCATAAAAATAAGTTATTTTGGAGTTAGCTCATGTGTACCTGGGTACAAATGACCTTCACTTTCTCAGTTGGTTAGACACTTCAGTCTTTTTCAAGACAACATAATGCATAAGCTAGCCCAAAATAACAATTTATGGGATTCATCAATCATGCTCAAACACAGGATGAACTTGCGTCGACCAAATGACCAGAATGGTCCCTTAATCAACAGTTGGGAAAGTAACCATTTCGTTGGTTTGCACTGAATGTATTATCAATCTTCTTTTTTTTTTCTACTGACACTGCCAAATAGCAGCTTTCCTGTCATGTGGGTATGTGCCGGCTTGCTGCATTTATAAGGGCTACTTGAATTTATATAATTACAACACAGATGCTATGTATCAGTGAACTTAAAAATCATTATACCCTTTTGTAAAAATGACCTTTTTCTTCTCATGTGTCGCAGAGTGGAACCTCAAAATGGCTTATAGGCAGTGGACCCAAGGTTACAACAGCTTTCTTCAATTGTTCAATGCCCTAAAAATGTATTGCAATACAGTTTACATTTTGGAGAGGATTCTTTCAGACAACCACGCTCATTGAAGCTGATAAAATGGGTATTGATTGATAGATTGATTACTTCCTATGTGGGCATAATTGCACGGAAGGAAAAAAAGAAAAACAGCTGGCTCACATAGTAGTCTCTATTGTACATACATGTAAGGATGCATCTTTAAGCCTGTACTTGATTAGTGTAATGAAATTAATGGATATTGATCAAGTCCATCAAATGATCTGACGGCATCTTAATACATAAGAAAGAGAGGACGGAAAAAAAAATTCATCTTCAATACCTATTCACATATACCACATAGGCTATGTGATAGACTTTTATTCTATGCAACATTTCTTCCAATATATGTTAGCTCCAAATTTTGTAATTTACTGAAATTATGCATGTATAGGAAAGCTGCATCTATACACACATGCACACACACACACTTGTGTGTGTATATGAATAAAGAAATATACATACATATACACACATGTATATACACACACACACACATATATATATATATATATATATATATATATATATATATACATAAACTATGTAAATACAAATATCATGTACATATGTTTTTATCATAATGTCAGTGCATCACTTCAATAATTACTTGTCATTAGCAATGCTCATTACACAAATTGTTCTGATTATGAAGCTTACTGCTGCTTGGGGTATTAATAAAAAATAGTCCTAGAGGAGAATACTACTGGCGATGGGGGTGCTTTCATTATGCTAAATTTGCCGAGATTTGGTCATATTAGTTTCCATATTAAACTAACCTTTCCATTCAAACAGATAGCTGCACGGGGGAAGCTTTGATTTTTTTCTTAAAGGTGGAGTTACATTGAATGCATGTATACACCATCCAAAAGTTACCAAAGAAAAGACTGGAGAATTTACTCATAAAATACAAACTAAGATTCCCATATAATGTTGTTGCAGTTTGAGCATTTCTTTCAAACTGCCATACATTGGCAATGATATAGTGGATGTTCATTGTTTGAACTGATATTATCCGGGTGTCACAAATGTACACACTAGTAGTTATGTACATGTATCAAGGCTGTATGCATGGTTGTTTTAATGTGTACATTGTATGTACACAGGGTGACCAGATTAATGGAGAACATTCTATATGATATAGATATAGTACATACAGGCTGACCAGATCAGTGGAGAATTTTCTATGTGGTATACAATGTAGCTACAGTACATGTATGCATGTGACAGGAAATACATTAGACGTCTAGAGCTCACTCAATCTAGAATGATTTAACCCATTCCAGAATATTCTAGGAAGTGCTGGCTGAGTGAGGCACTGTCCCTGTAGCCCAATGTGATTGGTAGTTAATTTTGGCAATGATGTTATGCACATAGTTAGGCAGTGAGTCATCCAGGATTCCTGGAATTTGGACTTGCTGGTATGTTCAGGTGTGTGGCCCCAGGTTGGAGAAAATTACAGAATGTACTAGAAAGGGGTGAATGGATATAAAAGCCGGAGAAATTCTGAGGTAGGCAGAGTACCCAACACCTCTGCTCTGAGAGTTACGTCACTTCTGGATCTGAAGCGACTTGTTATAGTCGGTCCTGTGTTACCTGCTGACCTGCTATACAAATTGTGTTTGTGGAGATAAGGCCTGGGAGACATTTTGCCTGCAGAGAATTAATTTGCCTACATTGGAGATAGACTCCATATTTTAGTGTCAACGGACATTATTACGGCAAAGCTGTGACGGGCTGGATTCCTAGCTGGACATTATAAAGTGAATCCTCATTCAACGCCTCGACAGGACGTGGTCGTCATAACGTTTGGATTCTGCACGTTTCGCTGTGGACATATATCGTGGAGTTTACCCCGGATCTATAACGTGGACTATCGTAACCTGCGCCTTTGGAGTCAAGGATCATTCATCGGTGCATCGAACATCGTATCTGAACATTTTCAAAGGATTACTTGATAACAAAATATGTAAGTGATTCCATTACCGATTTGTAATTGTTTTTATTGATCATTATTGTACTGATGTGAAAACCGATTACAAGTCTGTACCCACAATATCACTGTTAATAAACCGCCTGAACATTAGTTGATGGTTTCTTTTGTGCGATCATTCTCAGAGTGATTTTGGTCGTAACACTGGCAAGATAATCTTTTTCCTAGTGCTATGGAGATCTTGCACATAGATATGCGGAATATTAATGTCTGCAACACTTTGTGTAGGTATACAGATAGAGAGATAAATCAATACATAGACAGATTGATAGATAGATAAATAGATAGATAGATAGATACATACATACATACATACATACATACATACATTTACAGATGGACACAGAGATTATATGTCTATTTTTCTCAGTACTTACATCTTCTGTTGGTTTTTATGTCCCTTGGGAAGAAACATGATAAATGGATCACTTCCTTACAAAAAATCTATGTAAAATAATGTCCATTTCATATTTTTAATGTTAGTATATTATACCAAACTGCTGCCATACATCAATAACTGATCAAATGATCAAGTCATTTATCAAGCAGCCATTTACTTGCCATATTGTATGAAAAATAACCCATTCAGTCAACTTGATGACAGACTTACAGCTGTTATGAACGAAACAAGTCCTTCTTAATAATTTTCTAAAAAAATCAGTCATGTAAGCTCATCAAAAGTATTCCCTTTTTCTCAAAGTTTCCATCCAGCCAAGCATTATAACAGAAACAACAACAAAGGTACAAGCTTTGAGTTATTTTTGTCTTGCCTACCTGGGTGACGCACCTCAATTCATCACCATCTGGCATATATGGCTTTGAACTTTTGTGAAACTTCATAGTATGCAGGGGAAAAAAAAAACAGGAAGAGAAGCAGTGGGCCCATTTAGCCCTATCTCAGCCAGATTGGACCATTACTCATGCTATTTGTCGGTTTTTGAAAAGGCATATTTACATTCTCTACAGCCTGGATAAGCAGGAAACTGCCATGGGGATATATTTTCCTACTTTATTCTTTCCTGTTGAATTTCTATTTTTGTCTATTTTACGGGAAAAAATGTAAAGGGGAGGTAAGTTTTCTTGAATAAAATGCAGCCCAGTAGCCACCAAGACATGTGCATAAATATATTCACAAAGGTAGATAGATAGGTAGATAGATATGTCAATAGATAGATAGATAGATGGATAGATAGATAGATAGATAGGTAGATACACAGGTGAATAGATTGATGAATATTTTACGCATTGATGGAGGTTGCAGACTGCAAAAAGGCTACATGAGGATTTATGTAAAAACACTGACAAAACAGATACAATGTGTGAATACAAGATGCTCCTAACACGGAATATAGGTCATGTGTTCTGCTGTCATGACTTTTAAATATGCACATACAAACTGCTCTGAAGGTTCATGCATTCTAAGTTTGAGTCATCTTGTTCCAGTATGATCCATCATATCTTAGAAATCTATAATAAATGCAAACAAAGGGAAAACTACCAGAAATGTTATATAAATGAATGAAATAAAAATATGTTTAAGTTAAATAAAAATATGCTTGTTTGTTTGTTGTTTGTTGTTGTTGTTGTTTTTTGCTTTTTTGCTTTTTTGCTTTGATTTTGTATTATATCAATATCTAAGAAATCTGGTACAAATGCCACCAATATATTGACTACAATTCTTCACTGTGCCAGCTTTGTAAAAGCTTTTATGAGGGTGTATGGTTTTTAGTTGTGTCATCAATGTTTGATGTGTTGTAGTCATTTTATAGTTATTTGTTTCTCTATCAATACATGGATATATTTTCTTTTTGTATCTTATTAATAATGGTTTTGAGAGGAAAGCATATTACAAGCTCAGCTTTTAGCTTCCTCTCCATTTTCAACATTTTTAACATTATGTAGTAAATATTACTAATTTATTGTCTTTTCAATTGATTGTTTATATTATATTTTGATGAATATAACATATGTACTTTGCTTTTTTATGCTATGTTTTGTACACAGACCCTGAATGAAGTGAAATGAAAGGCAAGGAGTTGTTTTCCTTTTCTATGTTAATACAATGTTTTCTGCAATTGCAAATTTTGCATGACTTGTCATATGACTGTGACTATGTAAGATTTAGTAACATTCATATTTTCTCTGCCTTTTATCGCTAGTCAACCACGAAACAAAAATCATCATACTCAAATGAACAATTTCTACAGAAATTCTCCTTTACAACTTTACTCATGATATACCACCCCCCCCCCCAAAAAAAAAAAAAAAAAATCTGGAGAAAACTGAAGCTGCTTCTGTTTTTTCTTCTCTTTTGTGTCTGTGTGGGAGGGTGTGTATGTGAGCAGTATTAAATTTAGCAGCTATGGTTTATACAAAGTTTGATGTGATAGGACTGATCTATGTCATAGAGTTGTAATGCCCCATCTGATTCTGCCAAGGTTGATTCCATTGCACTTGGAGGTCTAAGTTTGCTATCTTCACACACATTTGTTTGTTATCTGCCAATATAAACATCACATGCTAATGCTAACATGCCATCATTGTAGAATTTCAAAAATAAAAGCAATGTTCATTTGGTGCAGGTCTACCAGGAAGTTTTTCAAACAAAACATCAGTGAAATACCCAAACTTTCAAAAATTTTGCAGTGTTTCATTAAGCTCTTAAAAATCATAAACCGGTGAAATATGCAACTTACTTCCAGTAGATCAATGTATATTTGTAACATGTCACTTCATAGAAGCATACAAACCTCTGCTAGTTCACCCTTGATCTTTCATGTTTATCAGACATAACAACAACAAAAATGTCTGACTTCTTGATTCATAAATTTGCAATGGAGCATACTGTACATGCATGGGAGGAATAATCACCCATTACCCATGTAGGAAGCTTTGTGAACCTGAAAAATGCTGTTCATTGGATGGACAGCCTTGCAGCACATGAAATTAGATTTGTCATACTTGTCCATTTAACTTTTCCATCCAGAACATCGGGGAGATGGAGGGTGCATGCTTGTCAAAACATGAATTTGAAATATGGCGCTGGAGTAGATTTCCACACATTTCTGCTTGTGACTTTGTTGACAACAAAGTCACAATAGAGTGGTGGCAGTCCACATTTCTTTTTGTCGATTCATCTGTCACCTGAACCGCAAGTTATTGTAATTTTGACAGTAAATTGTGACACAACAAATGTGACTAACTTCTTCAAGTAATGAAATAATGTAGCCCATACAGTCAGCATACACAACACTCTCCATTTCTGCTACAGTCAGTTTCCAATACCATCAAAGCCTTCTTAATTCACATTAGGACATAAATATCACAGATAATGACATGAATAAATCTTAATCTCTATGCAAATCATTTTAAATTGATTGATTGATTGATTGATTGATTGATTGATTGATTGATTGATTGATTGATTGATTGATTGATTGATTGATTGATTGATTGATTGATTGATTGATTGATTGATTGATTGATTGATTGATTGATTGACTTGGATTCATTTATGGGAGACAAGTACAAAAAAAGACCACTACAAACAAACACAAAACTTTGCTATTTAAGCTGAATGTGTAATAGATAAACCATATAACTAAATAAAAAAAAAATAAAAACATCATACAGATATATATACATGAATTTGCTTTACAAAACTATTGAAATATATAATGTAATATACTCATATCATATCATTTGTGACCGATGGCTCAAAACCCACAAAGAGTAAGCCAAAGTGAATTTTAAAATGATAAAAATTGTTTGAAATGGACCATCCAATACAGGAGAAGAATGATTACGACCGTGGTGTGAGATACATTTTTGTCAAAAATACATAGACCTCACATTTTTGTACGTTCACACACATACACGCACACGCACGTATATAACCTTCAAGATTTCTATACAATCATTTATCTAGACATAAACATGCATTCATTTGTATTGTTTAAAACTCTTATATAGTTATTATCAATTTGATACATATTTACTCACCCGTACATGTTATATGCACATCACATCCAACACATTGTTGACTCATACAGATTAATATTTCTTTTAATGTTATGTATTTTTGACAATGACATTGATATTGTATTGTCTATCATGTTTATGTATCTATGTTATATGTGTGCTTTGTAGATGTATGTATAAATGTAACATGTATGCATGCAAACAAAACAAATTTCCAGAAACGGACAATAAAATCGAATTGAATTGAATCCTGTCTAATCATATTGAAATTAGATGTCTTGACTAGCTTATGTCCAAACTTCAAAGGTCAAAAACATCTTGAAATGCAAAGGATTTGAGGATTTTTTTTAATTTTCTTATGAAGCAAGTTATCAGGGAATATTGAATCGATCATTCATTCCTAAATGATTGATCTTCAACGCAAGTGACAACATCTAAACATCAGAGCTTGTTTTCCGAGGAATTGAAGTTATCTGCTGTTCAGCTTTCTTACCTTGTATGTGGAGACTATTGGTGATAGAGTAGAGTATATCATATATCCTTGGAAAAGCATAAAGTCCGGAGAAAGCGGAATGAGAAAGGAGTATGGAGATCCTTCGTTCTTTTTGTTTTATACTCAAATTCTGCAGTCCTGAATCCTACAGGGGTTGAGAATTGTAGGCATCATCCGCATCACCAATCCCACGTGTCAAAAGTATCTAAGACAAATATGCAACTTTTCATCATGTTACATGTCTCTTGGGTACTACGGAATTCTGCCAAATTGTCAATGTGTTGCCCCTACTAAAAACATTTAAGAATGCAAATGAACCACTGTTGTGGCAGTTGATCTCAGTTGAGGTAAGAAATCTGTTGCTAAATGCTGGTGGTCAAAAAAAAAACTAGTTCTCTCAGAATACCTTGGAGGATCCAACTCTTATTTGGTGTCATGGTGGCCCATTTAAGATAACCGCATATTCTCTGTCTCTTCTTTCATAAATACCAGTAAGTATGCACATTGTCATTGTTGCAATTTTATCCTGATAAAATTGTAGACACTAAACTGAACAAAACTTGCAAAATAGGATAATGTTGCTACAAAAAAAAACAATTCTTTTTTTTTTAATCAAAGCATGATATCAAGTTTAATAATAGGTTAAAATATTCCGAAATGCAAAAGTTGTTCAGATGTTATTAGTTTTTTTCTCTCTATTGCACATTATGACTGCACATAAACTTCAGAGTGGGTTTCCAAAGAGTGGATGAGTTATCTCCAGGTTAGCTTTCCCACCAATTTCTATTGGAAATAAGACCAAAGGAGAAAATACATTTATACCACTGGAAATCTTAAGAGTCTGGAGAAAGAAACAGGTAACTTTGAAATTGTTTCTCATTTCATTTCATTATTTTCCATTTACAACAAGAATTGGACCATTGACAAGGATTTCAAGTCTACTAAAGATACAGTAATGGAAAATACCCCCCCCCCCCATAAAAAAAGTAATTCTAAGTTGTTGGTTTTTGTTTGTTTGTTTGTTTGTTTGTTTGTTTGTTTGTTTTGGGGGGTAATAGGAGTAGAACTACATCAGCAATCAGTTATCACAAGGTAGAAAGAAAATATATGATACAACAAAACAGCCATATCAACAACTTATAGCAAAGTGAAATCTAAGTGATGCAAAATACCACAAATTGTTCCAGATACTTAGGATCCTTTAAGGTAGATAACATCAGTAAAGACAGACGACCCGCTTATGCATCACTCTCCAGATACATGTTATCTTTATCACATCACAAAAAGCTTGAAGGAAAAATGGATGTCCGGATGCATCCACCCCTCCCCCCATTCTTGCCATCTTGATGGGTAAGTGATGAGAATACTTCATCAAATATGAAAGTCAATATACATGCCAGCCCCCAAGGGCAAACTGCTTAAGCATAATTACATCACATGTTGCAGGAATGCCCACACAGAGACTTTAAGTGCAACCCCCTCCCTCCCCCTTTCATATATATTAAAGTGACATATCATGTCATATATAAATCATAGAGCAGCTAAATCAAATCATATGCCTCATGAAATTTCTCCATATTCGTTCGGTAATTCAGCATTACTGTCATTGACCTTTCTGTAAATTGCATTTATGCACGGTGAGAGCATTCACTTGTACCTTCATATCTTTCCTAATCTAAAAAAAATAAATGAAATATGGATTTTTTTTTTATGTACCCATAATGCTCAGATTTTTCTTCAATCTTTTTATTTCCACAACTGCACATTTTTCAGTCATACATTTATCTACCATTTTGTTGAATGTCATTTTCAGATAACTGTTTTAAATGTTATCCTATTTTGCCCACTACTTTAAAGTTAGATGCAAATTTGAAATGTATGTCATTTATACATGTTTTTCAGATTTATTTACTGACCAAAACTAAACATTTTGAATTTTGATGGGCTGTACGTGACTTCATACCTTTCCTATCTTCTAAAATTGCTTTATTTTGTGTTATAAATGTTTGTCTGAAAATATACAAATCACAATTTAAAATTAAAGAAATGATCCTGACCGTAACAGAATTCATAGGGTAAGGACCAACCTCGCATGCCAACTTTTATACACCTCTGACGTTTATGCCTCATTTAGATGAAAAACACCTTATCTTTCAGAAATGTAGCAATTAAACATTGCACATCTACAATTAAATCACGAATCAAGAATGCGATCAACACTTGATGATTTAATGGATGACTACTAGGGATGGCTTGTGTCCAAATATCTCAATTACACATTGTACTGAAAACAGACAACAGAACATTCCAGGAGCTGAGATTTAAACAATTCTTTTGGAACATTGATTTATATCATTTTCATAAATCCATTCCCCATCATTTTGATGCTAAAATTGGGTTAACCTATTCCCCAATTAAAGTTTCTCATAAAACCAAAATGGCATGAAATTAATGGCTAATCATTACTTTACCAGTTAAGGGTAGTAATACATGCATGGGGGACGCCAGTACAAGCAGCATGTGTTGTATTTCACACACTAGGAAACATACATCAACACAGACGTCGGTCATATATGCTTAAAGCTTGTCTAAGTGAGGGTATGGCAAAGTTGAAAGGCCTGTAATAAAATTGGGAAAAATGACACTTTTCTCTAATCAGTCTTCTATATGACAGTTGATGATGAATCATGCAGGATAAAACCTCTTGAAACAATATGGCATATTTCAACATGATTTGCTTGTGTGTGTGTGTGTGTGTGTGTGTGTGTGTGTGTGTGTGTGTGTGTGTGTTTTGTTTTGCATTTTTGAGCTTGGGGCTAGAGATAGAAGCAAACCAGATGAGCACTCAGTGGTGGTTGGACTCTTCTCCTCCCATGCCCGCTCGTTAGCAACACCCAATATTTATTGCTCTTTACCCAATTACACGAGTTTATCTGCATTTCCGCTGCGATGACGTCTGACTTCCCCTTCTTCCATTCTCCCCTGATTACCTTTTGCTCCCAGCATTGAGAAGAAAGCTTTCTGAACCACAGATATATAATTGTCAACAGCTCGACGTCGAGAAATATATTGGCGTGTGGAAAGATTGATGGGGAGAAAGAAAGAGACCGAAAGAGAAAGAGAGAGTGAGAGATGAATATATATAAAGAGAGATAATGTGAGTGATGTATCAAATGTTACAAGGAGATAGTTAGAGGTCTAAATGAGTAACGTCACTCCATGTGGTCTCTCTCTCTCTCTCTCTGGGGTTGATTTCCTAAACTCTACGAATCTCATCTCATCTCCGCTCCCTCTTTCAGCTAATTATCTTTCTCCCCTTCTCTATTACCAACTTATATTTCTGAAAAACTCTATTCTGATTCTGCACGAGAGGCAGTCCTGGATCATATGTCAAAACATGAGTCCTTCATTTGCATCCGTCTTTGAAAATTTCTCTCACTTGATCTTAACTCTCCCCTCTCCCTCCCTATCTATTCTCAACCTCTTCCCTTCTTCCACTCTCCTCTCACTCTTTCCTCTTTCTCCTCTTCCTCCAGCTTCCTCTTCCCTCTCTCCCCCACACATCTCTATCTATCTATCTTTCTTTCCCTCTCTATCTATCTATCTATCGATCTCTCCCTTCCTTTCTCTCTTGCACCACCTCTTTTTGTTGTAATGTAGTACAAGTTCAGGGTGGTAAGGTGGCTCACTCGTTATACCGTATCCGTATCTTTCCCCCGAATGGCTCGGGTTCGGGCACAGGTTCAAACCCGAGTGAGTATTACTGAGCAATGTTGTGTGTAATCATACTGTCCCCTCTTGTAGTGGCATTCTAGTCTTTCAGATATAGACATCAAATGGAGTTCCCGTATGTAAGAGAGAGTCGCAACCTATGCAGGTAAAAGATCCCACTTCATTCGTTCATTCATTGCAAAAAGCAGGGTGTATAATCCTGTGAAGTGGTCTGCCCAAGTGCATGTGTACATACAGTACAACTGGGCCCCATGTAAGACCGGCTAGCGTATGGTATAATCCAGGGCCTTTACCAGATGGAAAATGAAATCAAACAAGTGATTTACCAGTCCTGGTGTAGTATAAAGTTTACAATGACAAGATATCCTTGCAGTAAAGAGCACATTTGACATTGTACAATGTAGTTCACTGGAAGTTTTATTCCAAATGTCTGATGTCATAATAGCAATGTACCTACAGTACCTACTGTGAAGGTATAAATACAGCATTGACACTGTTAATATCCACATGGACACCTGCTTGTGTACACTGTCTATGGGTCTCTGACAACACGGTCCTTGAAGGGTTAACTAGGGAACATTCAGAGAGATTTTCTTATTCATAATTGTTTGCAAGTCATGCATTGCATTGTTTGATGTGGCATTTGAGTATAATATTACGTCCTTCGGGTTTCTGTTGACTCGGGGCATAATCCCATAAAGCTGGAAGCATGTGACTGCAAATAGCCAATCATGGTCTGTTGTTTGCTTACCATATCAAGGAATGTCACAACCACTTTATTTCAATTAAGGTGTATGTCCATGCACTTTGTCCCCCTTCTGCAGTAACTGGGTGGTATGTATTAAAAGTCAGTGCCAATCAATGTTGTTGTGCTATCAGTATTAGATGGCGAGATGTTATCATTGCTATGATCCAATGGAGATGAGATTTATATCTTGGAAGCACAAATGTTTGGATGTGAAGTCATTTGTATCATTTTCTCACAGACTGGATATTGCTTACAGGAATGATGCTCTGAGTACTCTGAACTCAGTCTTTCCATCTAGCTGTGAAGATTATGGAACTGAAGGATTTATAGGGGGTAAAAAGTAACTTAATCAAAAAGAATAAAAAATCATATTCAGCATCCCAATATATTTAGCAAACTAGACTCTAAACTGATAAATACAAGAACAATTGTACCAAAAACATAATAAAATGAAGTAATACTACCCAACCACAAACACACATACTGTTATATCTTTGGATAGCCATCAAATTGACTGCTGTGCCGCTCTCAATAAGTCACAGGCAATATGTACCTAAAAACACTAATATCGATACTGCCAATTTTTCAGCTGTGGACTCACCTACTTCTAAACTACTCTCTAATTTCAGCAAAGCAGGAAATTACTTCTTACCTTAATCAAGCACAAAAATGTCAGGGAGGGAGAGAAAAAAGAAAGAGAAAAAAACACACCACACGAGCTGCCACGATAAAAGGAAAAAATCAATGCCTCTTTGCATGATGAAGAGGGCAAACATTGGAACACAATGAAATATTCCCTTGATACACAATGCGCAGCATCCGCCTCATTATTGCTGCCTGTCAATTTTACGGTTAAAGGGGTCAATTACTCGAGATCGATGGCACACTTTGGCCATTCTCTCGGAGCGGCTGCGGATGATCATTAATTATTCTTGAAGAGCGGCTCCTTTGCAGTGCTCTAAACTCTAAAATGCGATGAGCAGCATCAACTATGCCCATGAAACATGCAAACGCTTTTAAATGCATGGATGTCTTCTTGCAACTTTCCATTAATGATGCACACTCATTCTGTCATTTGCAATCATCAGAAAAACTCATTTGCAGGTTAATGCAACATTTAGAATTCAATATTGTTATATTCTACGACTACCTCTTATCGAATTCTAAATTCCTTTTTATTTGGACTAAAATCAATACAAAATAATATTCAAAATGACTTTATGCTGTACATATTGGACTTATCCCATTTATCAATCGACAATTACACACGCCCTTGAAGTAAACATTACATATTTTTCAATGAACCGACGAAGATAAAGATGTAAATTTCAATGTAACAAGCTTAATTTCAGAGGCATTTTATGTGTTAATTTCAATATGAAAAGAAATCAGTCCGCATTTTTCCTATCTTGCTATTCAGGCATCCATGGTGATGTGGATTTAAAGCACTCTAAAGCCACCAGCCAATTCTTAAATGAAAGACTCCCTAGAGCTGCATCGCCACGACCGCCCGAATTGAGTGAGAACAAGACCTTCACTTAACACTAAATGTAAATGTACAGTAGCATTTATTCTTGTGCCATGAGCAACTGAGCTTTTCAACAGCAACAAAAAAGATGCACACACACACACACACACACACACACACACACACATACATGATGACTGATATATCTTACTGTAATGCCTCATACTGTGGTAAAAATCACAAACAATTACAATCTTATTGTCATTATTACTCTGCTCTCATGTTGACAGAAAATTTGCTACTACAGGCTCTCCGGTTTTAGTCAGATGACTGATAACAAGAATGCTGGAAATGATAAAATCATTAGCAATTGCAGCATTTGTGACATTAAAATTCCTGTTCTGCTCTAATGACACCAAGAATACTCAGAAACCATGTGATTTCATCTATCATTTGAATTTTTTTTATTTTGTTTAGAAACAGTTAAAGTGCACTTCGTTGAAAATGCAGTTGATTTATATACTTGACACAATCAGTCCTTTCAAATTGGTAGAAGTGTTGCTACATATCATGAAATGTAATGTAAACATATAAAAGCCAAATCTATTTCTATATAATGTATTTATGTATTCATGTCCTTATTTGTGAGCATGTGTGTACCATTCAAAAAATGCACATTACGAAACATATTGAAAAAAAGAACTGTGAAAGTTTGCGATGTATATCTGAATCCAACACCAGTAGCCTATATCACAGGCATCCATTATACATGTATTGTTCATCCATTCATTTGCTACAACATATTTCTGGAGGCAAAAATCAATTCTACTACAGTGCGATTTCACAAGGCTTGCCTTATATTGTCAGCATTGATGCTCAAAGTAATTTGATTCCTTTTGCTTTAAGAAAAAATAAAACCAAACCCCCCCCCCCCCCCAAAAAAAAAAAAAAACAACCAACAACAACAACACCAACAAATAAATGAAAAAGGCTCAATTCACAGCCCTGGATTCAAACGCTGCAAATTTCAGACACTATTTTTTTTTTCACCTCAAAATCTCTTCAAAATCCCCTAAAGTCAAGAGTAAACCACAGAAGTGTGGATAATTTTCAAAAAAAAGTCTTCACTTTCATTTATCTTTCTCAACTGTCAGAACCAACGAAGCAAGATCTTGCCAAAGAAGTGTAAAATCCATCACCACATGAAGAGTCACTGCTCCCTCTTTTTTGCTCTCTACCTCTTTCTCTCTCACTTTCTATGTTGTATCTTTCTCTTTTCCCATCCATCTCTCTATCTATCTATCTTTTTAGTATGAATTTTTGTTTGAGTGAATATATATATATATATCCACAATCTTATATATGCACCTGTTCTTGAAATGTCATTCATCTGCATCAAACATATGAATTTAGTCTTATGGATGACATGAAGCTTGACTTAAAAACAAACAAACTTATACTTCTCACCTTCCTGGGCTAGCCCTATTCCACTTTCATACTTGAAAAATTCTGGATTGAAAAAAAAAAAAAAAAAAAAACCATACTCATGCGCAGTAAAACACTACAACACACACTGAAGACTGAAAGGAAATATACCTATATTCATTTCTGGAAGCTGCATATAATAAGCATGATTAACTAAATTTTGAAAACAAAAGAAAGCCCTTAAAAACAAAAACCCAAGTCAATCAATGATAAGACAACTCAGTAAATGATTAACCAATTATCGTATGAAAAGTGACTTGATTTAAGAATGAATATTTCTTACAATTTATAACCTCAGTGAAACACTACTTTGAGTTTAGGAGATGAAGATATGGAGAAACACACATTGTTTCATTTGCATTTTTTAGGGGGGCATTTTGGATTGAGAAAAAAAAAACATGATTATATGAAAAAGCCTACAATAATCTTCAAGTGTGATGGATGTGGGTGTAACCCTAAGAAGAGAAGAAGAAAAATCTGGGTTATTCTGTCCTAGAATGCAATGCCTTAAAAGAATACATTTATAACTTCATTTTGAATGAGATACTGGGAATTCTCTAAAGTCATTTAGTCCTCCATTGCTCAATGATGATCACACTACAATATCCCTGCGCAACTTCATAATGATTAGAAGATTTTTGCTCATCTTCAGCAATTGTCAAATCACCTTCGGCAAACACCCACTCAAACAGAGACTAATAGGTTCTTGAAGATCTTGAAGAAATCTCTCTTGGCAATCTGATGGGAAGACAATGTGGAAACGAAAGTGGGATTCACACTGACACAAATTGTGGGACACAAATCTCAGGGTTTACATTGCAATCTAAATCTCAAGATATTTGCCTTGTGTGCAATGGACATGATATTCTCATTAAACAGTGTAATTAGAAATAAGACCCAAATCCCAACAAATCTTGCAATTATTCTAGAATTACTGTGATAAATTGAGCAATAGCATGATAATTCCCACCACACCAAAACATGTGAAGGATGGAGCAAAAAATCTGAAGACTTTTTTATCTTCTCATTCAAAGTAAACATCACGACAGTGCACAAACACATGGATAAGGGTCACCATTTCAGGAGATTTCAGGCATGCACAGTTTGACTGACAAATCATTGCAATCGGTAACTACCACAATATTTCTGACTGTCTGAATGGGCAAAAAAAAAAAAAAGATAGGGAATTTGGATTGCGATCAAAAACCTGCTTTTTTGTCAGTGTGAATGGCACAAATGGCAGGCAATTTGCAACAACAAAAACAAGCCATACACTAGCTTGTACTGTGGCAGAGTCAATATGAAAGTGTTGCACAGTGCAAGGAGATTAGTAACAGCCCACTGTCCAGCCTGGCGCCAACATATCACGGATGCCTCTCGAGTTTGAGTGCTCTCTAAATATGTCATGATCTTCGATCTCGCAACCCAATATTAAAGTCCAAGCAGTTGCAGCAGCGGGAGAAGCTGTCATGACAAATTTTCTGTACTTGTGCGATACTTAAGGAGACATTTGTCATGATAAGTTAGGGGAGAAATGAAGATCAAAGTACCCAAACCCCCGACCAAATGAAAATAAAGAAGCAAAACCTACACCACACATCTTTCACGTAGATCTGAATGTCCTATACGTAAAGATGGGTAAACGTACAATGTACCCCATGCATAGGGCCTATGCCTGTGGGGTGATAAAGACCTTCTCTTTGACAAACAACAATAGCAAATAATTCCCTTCAACTTAAAGACATACATCTGAAATGCATTTTTCTCTAAAAATACAGGTGTTTTATCAGATTCTAATGGTTAATTTCAGTTTAAGGGCAGAATGATTTTCTGTTACAAAAAAAAAAAGTGATGTCTCTATGTTCTTGTCGAAAAATGAAATAAAATAAAATTGAATTGAATGATTGCAAATTGAGAAAAAAGCTCCCTACCCCCCCCCCCCACAAAAAACAACAACAAACAAAGGCTGCATCACATTGATATGCAAAAGAGAGAGAGAGAGAGAGACGAAAATGTTGTTCACAACATCAGAAGATCAAGCTTCTCTTTTTCTTTCCCGTTTAATCTTGGAGAAGGAAAGGGCCATCTCATGAGCTGTGGATGATTATACTGTCCACCCTTTTTGGATCGTCATGCGATTAGCGTGGTCCCGTGATGACAGGCTACTGCCCTCGTCAGGCAATTCGGCCAAAATTGGATTTCAGATTTTAGCACGGGACGATATATGTCAGGACCCTCCGCATCGCCCTCGTGAAATTTATTACCCTCCGGCAACGGATGGATGGTTGGAACATCGTATGTGCATGGCAGTAGTTTGAGAAGAAATAAGATTATGTCTCACAACTAGAGAGTTTGTGAGAGAGGGGAGGATGAGGATAGATAGAGGTGGTAAAAAGGCAGAACATCAATGGAGTTTAAAGTTCCCTATTTAAAGTCTGAACTAGAGGTGGATGTTTTGTCGTACCACATGCCACCACCATTTACTTACATGCATGAATAAATTAATGGGGAATACCTCTTTACCCATTGAGGACGAGTCCATATTATACTCGGGCAAACATCTATGGGAAATGTGTGTTGTAGCAAAATCAAACCGTCCTCAACAGGTTAATGGGACTTGTACCACAGCAACATTTCATGGCATGCCATGGCTAACACTTGCATAGGATGAAACTTTGGTTTAATATAATTATTAGGGTACACGCTTTATCAAACATTTGTACAACATACAGCTTGTACGGAATTTGCTTGCCGACCAAAGAAACTGTAACGAATGTATAGCAACATTTAACCACTGGTATGTAACCACTGGTAGAAAAAAAACAACATTTCACTGGACATGGAAACTTCACATATAAGGGCATATTCTGCTCAGCCAAGCCCAGCCAAAAAATGTGGTTCACAACTTAAATGCCGCAAATTCCTGACCTCTTTTACTCAGGACAGTTAAATTGCTTGATTGGGACTAAGGCCTGTCTCATGAATCGTCCCTGACTGAGCAGTTATGGCTGTATACACCACTGCAAATTGGTGGAATTAAGATGAATGGTTGCATGGTATGTGTTACATATAACGAGCATGAGGTATTCCCTACTGCTTTCAGGGATTAGAAGTAAGTCATGTTAATGTGAAGTCTGGCATTAGAGTGTTCACGCCGCTGAGTAAATGCATCAGAGCTAACTAATGAGGGCACAGAGCAGTAGGGTAAGAAGATATGCTAAAAGAATAACTTTAAATTTATGTAGCTTCAGATGTCAAAAGGGCAAAGAAATATATGCCTCGGTATGAAATCTATAGATAATTTGAAATCAGACAGGTTTTTAGGAATTGAAAGGAAGTCACATGTATTTGCAAAATATCATCCAGTACAAGAGTATTACATGCAGAAATACATGTAGTGGTAAAAAAATATTAGTAATTTCACTGATAATGAGGAGGAAGATAAAGAGAAGTACCTCTTCAATGAAATGTTGGTTATATACTGTAAAACACGATATTTTTGCAGCATGAAATTTTCACGAATTGGAGCCGACGGCCTTTTTCGCGGCAAGAAATTTTTGCAAGTTGCCTCTAACATTCAATGCATATAGTGTACACAAGAACTTTCACATGCATTATACTTTCGCGAATCTTGGCTCTCGTGAAATTCGCGAAATTAAAATGCACGCGAACATTTTCCGTTTTACAGTATGTGACCTTGCATCACAAGACCAACAAAAAGTCACCAAAGATGGATTTTTAACTAGGAACAGATTTTAAAAGAGCAGACTCCAAGCTTTAAAATGATGGTATAACTTAATTCAAATGAACTCTCCTAACCTATCTAAATATTGAAAAGAAAGCTCTGGAATAGTGTTTACCAAGAAAAGATGTTCTGAAGTATAGGGTCTATTCAAGTGCTTAAATCTTACCAAGTCACACTCTGTGCAGTGAATGAGACAAAAAAACAGGATGTAAAACTCCTTAACAACAATGATGAAATTATCAGATTAAGCTGAAGTTAAGCAAACTTTATCAACGCTTTCAATTTATGATTAATACCAATTATTAAAGATAGTAGCATTATCCTTTCAAAATTATTAGAGTGAAGAGTGTGTAAAGGGTTTTAAATGAATTAAAGGGGACCTCTAAGACATACTTAATCACAAAATTCTACCCAAAAAAGTGCTCTAGAAACACTGATAAAAACACAATTTACCATTCGTTTCATGATTCCAAACTTAAGAATAATGTAGATGAAGAATTTCAAAAGATATAAAAAAAGACTGAAGATTGACCAGGTCGACTTGCTTCATCTTTTTTCAGTTCTCATGCAAAATCAGGGTGTGCAACTTTTTGATGGTTTTGTGCTGCACGGTCACATACAGTATAACACTTTTCATCAAACACATTGTACACAATACAATTTGTACAGAATTTGCTTCTGACCAAATAAACTGAAAATATTCCAACCAAACATTTTTGTTGCTTGAGGGCAAGACATGTATATGATCAAACAAAATATAATCTCATTTATTTAGTTGTGAATTCTGCAAATTATACGATATAAAGCAACCACAGCAGCCTTTTAGCTGCAGGATTGTTTTGTATTTGAACAATAACCCATATTATGATGATCATCAAATTTGATGGATTTAGCTGGAATGTCAGTAGAAACAATGAAAATGACAGGCATGACAGACTTTTTTTTTTTGGGGGGGGGGTTGTCTCTTTATAATATTTTATACTCTGATAACTATGGGGGGGGGGAGGGTTAAAGAATCTTGTTTTTTTAATTCGTCCAGAATTTACTGTTGATGAAAAGTTCTGACATAACAGATAGTCATGGTTAAGATATTTAGCATTCCTGAATTGCATATGATTTTCATATCTTGATAAACATACTCACTTTATTAAACTTCACATTCAGAAAATATGAAAGTCACAACAGCAACCACACAATAAAAGTTGTCAAAACTCTTTAAAAGATGTTGCAAGAAACAGAAAGCCTCATTGAATAAATCACTAAATGAATTTATCTGTTCCGGAATTCTGTGTTGACCAACTTTCTTGACTAGATCAGTAAAAAGGAGATGTATTTTTTTTCCTTTTTTTTTTTTGCAGAAATACAAGAAAAACAAAGATATACGAATTGCCAAGAAAGTTAATGTCAGGTTACTCACAAATATGACACAATTTAAATAAAAATCTCTGATTATGATACTGCAGACTGATAAACATCTATGGGTCTTTGACAGTGTTGATCTTTGTTTTAGTTTTGTATTGCTTTACAGGCAGAAAAAGAAAGATTTTCTTTGATATATATCAGTATCTGAGTCTACTGAGAGTTACATTACTGTTTCTGGATGTAATGTTCTTGTGATCTTGATGTGTGGATTTGCCTTAAAAAAAAAAAAGAAGACTTTTATACTTTGAAAAGGCCACATTATCATCATGAGTATGTCCCTGGCTGAGAGAAAGGAAACAAGATAAGGCCAGCAGTGTGTGACACGTGGCTTTCGACAACATGATGTCATTAGCTGGCCGTAAATAATCCAGAAGCGCACCCCCTTGCCGGTGGCAGATGTGGTTTAACTTTCGTGACCAGGATGAAACTCAAGCTGACAATCCAGCAAGTATCAATATCAATTATAAAGAGAAAAAGAGAGAGGAAAGAGGGAGGTAGACACCACTGCATCACGTTTGCGACACACTGCCGCATCTATACATTTACGCTCAGACAGGATATAATGGTACATAGAGAGGCACAGCCACCCACTCGTTGGAGAGGTGTCAAGTGTGGGGTCGTCGCGGTACGATCCACAGGTGCCCCATCTTGGCCGGGGCTTCGCCGTTTCCAGAAGATTTTCCTCCCTTCCTCTCAACTTGACTCACAAAACTCTCAACTGGTTGGTGTGAAATTGCCAAGATTAACAGTAAATGCATCATACACACAGCAAGCCCTTTTTCATCAAATCTGACATTATTGCCTCATCTTCTGTATTCAGTAAAGCTGAAAATGATCACTGATTCTAATCTTAAACCCAGCAAACAAGAGAAACTTAAAGTGCCCAGGCAAAACCCAGCTGACACTAGTTTGCTGCTCTAAACATTGCTTTCATGCGTGAAGGTGAGCTACACTGTATACACACTAGTTACAGAATAAAATGAAGTGAAGTAATCTTAACCCATTGAGGATGGACTAATTTTGCTAAAACACACATTTCCCATAGACAGCTGCCCAAGTATACTCGGGACTTGTCCTCAATGGGTTTAAGTGAAGCAAAGGTGTGTATCTAGGTTTAGTCTATTAGTCCCTACACTACATTATTTGTGCATTCATTTCAATGTTCTTGAAGGCAGTATTTAACATATATGATGATATGACATATCTGATGTGATGATGATAAACAATCATATAGTATCATTCATCTATAAAGAACATTCAAGGAGCATGGATCCCAAAATATGTCACACACTATTCACAAAGTTACTAGAAAGGATAGGTCTTTATGCATATTGATTTAAGCATATATATCATGAAATTTGATAAAACAACATACTTCATACATTCATATGTATAATTTTCTTTGTAATATTTTCTTTGTAATATATCACACTTTTGCTGATAAACATATGCAGGTTTATTATCTCTGGCACCCCTGATATCAGAAATAAATGTAACACAATATCTGCTCAAAGTACAATGAGCTTTCTGTCTTTCGTTCTTTTATTCTGTCATTTCTTTTATGAAAAGTCAGGCATTCCTGCCTGACAGTTCCCAAATAGGTAAGGCAAAAAGAGGAAGAAGAAGAAGAAAAAAAAAAGCTGCTTGGCATGATGGCATAATCTTCAAACATAACAAATGTTAAAGGGATTGTATAGTATTGATTGAGATGAGAATTAGGCTTTTAACTTTTTGTGAGATACCAAGAAACCACTTAAGAAATAATACAGAACATACCATTTTAAGAGGAATTCAAAGTTTATTATATGAAAATTTGTTTTGGAATTGCTGAGACATCCAAAAACAAAGCAAAACAAAGAGATCCTACTATAAGGTGGGTCCTGCTTTTAATTGGGAATATTCTGTTTTGGATATCTCAGTCATTTTAAAACCAATTTTCATCAAATAAATGTTGAATCCCTCAATCAGTTCGAATTACATGTTCTTTCATGTTTCATGAAAGGTTTCTCATTATCTCACCAAAAAATATTAGAAACCTGAAGTATAGTCTCTACCAAAACTATATATTCCCTTTATGCTCCTATACCTACCTGCTCCCCCTGTTGAAAAATCACTTTGGAACAGGAATAATTTGTAAATTTTAAACATCTTTTCATGGAACTGTGAATAACAGCTCTACAGAACTTAAACATCTAAGCTTCCATGATAACAAGCACTCAATGTGAGGCTGTTCAATGGGAGGGAGTTGTCACCGAAGAAGACAACAGTGTTAGGTTGCCACGGAGACATAAACTCCAAGTTATCTTCCCAACCCAGTGAGTGCCGAAGGAGATCTGAATGAGAGATTCAAGATGAGACAGGCAGGTTCCATCCACATCTTTCTTTTCCAGTCTGTGTCTTTTTGTTTATATTGCCTTTGGCATCTCTTTTTTTTTTCTCTCCCTCCTTCACTCTCTCCCTCTCTCTCTCTCTCTCTCTCTCTCTCTCTCTCTCTCTTGATTTCTCTGCATTCTCTGTCATACTGCTTTCCCCGAGGTAAATGATCCATTGTTATTTAAACAGGATTCTATATTAAGAGTTTGAGCCAGAATAGTGAGCGTCTGACAGGGGGAAAAAATTGTCTCAAATCAATTTAAAGTGAAACTGATCTGTAATTGTGGGATGGGCTATCCACTGCACCTGTTGAATTTATTCCCTTTAATCATACGCCTTCCCCCACCAATGATACTAACTGCGATGATAAACAAGTCTCAGAAATTCTAATCCAAGCTCTACTGCTTACAAAGTTTAATCAAGGCTGGCAGGTGTATCTAGTTTTGTGGAAAACACTGTTATGTTTTCTACTTCAACTCTGAAAAACAATTTCGCTCAAACTTTACTGGCTAACTTTAGATGCAATTACCGAAATAGTGCTGAGAAAACACCCGTTTGGTCTCGCAATACAACAATTGTATTGAAGTCGAGTGAAAACAATGAAATGCTACCTTTGAGATTGGTACATGCCTTCGGTAGACCAGGGGAAATGAATACAGTATTATAAAATGTATGCCATCACGATTAAATAACATTACTTTCTCAATGCTGTATGTAATGTACATGTACATGTACGGCAATGTACATTTTATTGCGAGAGAAAAAGAAGAGACTAAATGTAGACCCTCTGATTGACTTAACATCCTGGTGCCAACAAAATAATCATTTTGTAGCAGAACTGCTTCAGACATAATCACATAAGTGGGGTATCAGTAATGTCACATAAAACTGTTAACTAAGAGGTAAATTAACTAGAAAAGTATCAGCATGACATGAGATTAATCATTTTCATACAGAATTTCACTTACAGTCAACTCTGGGTATCTTGCGTTGATATAGCCGAATGTTAAGATAAGTTTCAGGTCATTAACTTAATAGCAACTTAAACTTTTAACAAACTAGAGGTCACTAAATGTATATTTGTCTAATTGTCTAAACTATATCATTATCACTATACAGTATTATATTGTAAATGATGCCATAATAAAAACTGTTCATCCGCTTGCAGCATGTGGCTTATCCAACTTCTAAACCTGTATTAGAGAAGAATTTGCGATATCCCTGAGATTTTTTTTTTTTCTCATTTTCCCCATGTTTTGGTCATTGTTGTACCCGTACTCTTCATCTTAATTTTTACAAGCTTGCTTTTGAGTAGGTTTCATCATATTTCTTTAGCATTTAGCCTAAGATTCAAACTTTCTTATATTAAACACCATATTCTACATGTATGTCTGCAACAATTTACTATGCTTCCTTGCTGGATAACATACATTATTTTCATCGTACTATATTTAATGTATTTTTTAGCCAAAAATATGAGAATAAATTGAAACTGAAATTGAAATTGAAAATTACTGTCGGGAACTGCAATACAACAATGATAATGATGCGAAGGATGCAAGTGTTTATTTTCAATTCATTATGGGGGAAAAAAAAGCAGTAATATTTGATAGGATTGGTATCTGTGTCAACGGAAGACGGGGTCATGGGATCATCTCATTTGCATATGTGGTTGCTATTATTATCACTGTTTTGTGTAAATACGTGAAACTTTCAAATTCCATACCTTTCTTGATTTTAGCTCCATTTTGATTCTGCTGATACCTCTGTCATTCTGTTTGATTGAAGTGACTTACTGTAAAACGAGGAATGGTCGCGTGCATTCTAATTTCACGAATTTCGTGGGAGCCAAGATTCGTGAAATTAAAATGCATGTGAAAGTTCTAGTCTTCACTATACGCATTGAATGTTAGAGGCCACTCGTGAAAATTTCATGCCGTGAAAATATTGTGTTTGACAGTAATCTATTATGGTCAAATATAGCATGACACGAAAATGCACTTTCAGCATATATGGTTTGCTCATACAACCATGAACCGTAGACTGGATGTCCACCATCACAAAAAACAACAACAAAAAGTTATCCATTATTCACCGACGATGGATTGAGCTGAGTGAACAGACATAATTTTCTTGCTATCCATTTAATCAAATAAATTATGCTACTGGCAGATTAACAACCAAGAGAAACATGTCCCACACTGTATTTTGGGGAGGACTGCTGCAAAATTTTGAACCATCATTTGTTAAAAACTGGCAGATAATAACATGATCGAGAGGGAAATCTTCCTACTTAACCCTGATGAGCTTCATCACTAAATCAGGCAATTTTATTCCCTGTTTTAATGAAAAACTTGTGGGCAATTATACAGTTGTGACGTGCACATATACTTGTAACTCCTTTCTGATTTTCCAGGAAATCTGATAGAAGATTAATCATGAATGTTACCAGGGACTGATTTTATTTGAGTCAATGAAACAAAAGCAGGATATCTGAAAATACTTGACAGAGATTGGTGAAATAAGATTTAAATGGTTATCTGGTCACTGAAACAAAAGCAGGAGATCTGAGAAAAATTTATAAAAATTGGGGGGAAAAAATCATTGAGAACATACATAGGAGTTAATAGATCATTTCACTTGCTCCTCAAACAATTTTGCCATAAAAATGTACAGACATTGTATTTTTATAAAGGTCCATTCTTGGGCAGGAGGTAGGCAGCGCACTGAAGTGGCAGTAACACAATTCTGAGTCATTCATTCCTAGTCATTCACAACATCTCTCACTCAAACATACACGTACACCTACGCATACCACAGCCTGGATTGTCGTGAGGCAACTTTCCGTTGCACTTTTTTTGAAATCCGCTTTGGTCTGGAAATGCGATGAATTATTCAGGCTCCAAAACCGCACAGCTGCCTGCCCTACAGTTCTCCTGCGGCAGAGCCCCACTCTTTACCTCCCTACCGAGGTTAAGATCCCGATCCGTGCACATCCCACTCAAACAGTAGACGAACTCTCGCATATCATGGAGGAGGGAATATTACAGAGATGATGACTAGTGTTAGATACAGAAAAACAGAATTATCCATCCAAGAAGGGTTTGAAGTGGTATTAGGGGACAGTACAAGTCCTGCATTTGAGGTCAGGGAATAGATAGTCTCCTGAAATACCATTCAGAAAATTCTGCATGTTCCCTACAGCAAAGTACGTCTTAACTCTTACATCTTGACACATCAGTCCAAGTGCTCTAAAAGCTACGCAGAACTTCAACTTGAATATTCAGTGGTAGAAAGGTTTTTGCAGTATCACCAAAAAGCCTACAGATAATCATATTGCAGGCTGTCTATACTCAGACACCTTGCCTCATGTTGATGTTCTCCCATAAATTTTCAGCAAACGGCAGAACACACAAATAGTCCAAGATAAAGAAATGTAAATCATCAGACTCCTTTAATATTTAACCTTAATCACTTCAATACATATAGGTTTACTTTTCTAAAGTGATTGTGCCTAGATACTGTATGTTCCTTCATTTATTCTTTGTCTACAGTGCTTTCGACACTCTGCAATGGATGGGTGCAAATCATCATCATAAGTAACTATCATGTGATTATATAAATCCAATCACTAAATGAGAGGTTCACTTGTCCGTATGAAATGCAAACATGTGTCACTTTTACCTTTAAAAGCAAACATGGAGATAATAAATAATGCACACTCTATCCATTTTCAGAGCTCATTGTCATCAAGGGTAGAATTTTACTCCAACACAACAGTGATTTTGATGAACGTCGAGGAACTTGAACAACATTACGGTGAAAAGTCATAAAAAATGTATCAACTGGATGGTATTTCATTACCTTTTGAGAAGCAGCAAGTCAACATGCATGACAGAAATTGCTTCCATGGTAGAACAATCATGACACCACCCACGTAATGAGTTTTGCACACTTAACATCACTATCATCTCTGACACAAATGCAAAAGCAGACAATACCCCAAGGATGCAAAGTCAAAAAAAAAAAAAAAAAGACATTTGACCATGTTGTGTGTAGAGCCACAAATGAGGTTTACTGTACTGTAAAATGCTGGTACATGGTATGAAGCTGCCAACATTAATTTATTAAAATTAGCAATGTGCCAAAGAGCAATCAGTGAGATAATTATGTGCTCCATGCATCTCAATGGGAAAAAATGATTCACAAATCAGGAATCTCTTGTTAAGAGATCATCTGATTTTTCAGGGAGCCTTCTGGAAATTTACAGAAATGCATAAAAAATTTGTTTTTTTTTTTTATAACCCTGCCTCACGAAACCCAGATGACACCTTATTAATGGAGGTCAAATTCTGAAAACAAAGATATTCTTGGCTTTAAAATGATTTATAACTAATCAGAATGGATGTCGCCAAAAGATATGGAAAAATTTACATCTACGAATATTACTGTGGAGAAGAGGGGGCCATGTGGAGAAGGGTCTGTTCAAGCACACTGAATAACCTCTTTAATATTGAGGGCTACAAAAGGTGCTTAAAATCTCTATGGTGACCACTATGATTGGATCATATGACTAATCTCAGACTAGGTACTCTCATTGACAACATTCTAATTATGATCATGTATGTGTATAAAGGCTACTGTTGGCTATTTTAAAGTGCCTGAAGGGTTTTCATGCACACTTCACATACCTATCACAGGAAGAAATGGAAAAGACCACTTGAGACAGAAAAAAAAGAGGTCCATAAAAAAAAACCTATCAAAAACATTACCTCCACTTGATTCTCGCCTTCAAACTTTGAAGGTAGAAAGAACAGGTTTAGTATTCTGAGAATACTATGAACCAACAATCAGTTGAGGTTCACCCAAAATTCATTTTCCAGGCTTACTGGAAAATCAACCCAGGTGATTTTTGTGCATTTCATGATACACCTGTACACAGGCTCATACTTTGTATAACAACTGGGTTTCAATATGGTGCAAGCAAAATTAATATTCAAATGGTCGTAACTTTTCTTCACAATTTGGTCAGGTCTATCCATGGTTTTTAAATGTTGCCTTTATGTCAAAGATCTAATTCACATTGAAAAAGAAAATCCTTAGAAAGAGTTTTCCCTTGCTGATTAATCAAAGGAGAACTTGTTTATCTAACCACTCCTTTTGACATATGTCACACACTGGTGTAAAGACTAAATACATGTGAGAGTAAGTGGAAATTCGTTTGCGATTTTCTCTCATTTCTCTGGTCCTTCATAGCTGCCTTCCACTACTTACAATGTACAAAAGCCCGAGCATGAATTTTTCATGCAGTGGGTGCCAAGACAGGCTAATTCCTGTCACGTTTTGGGACACATTCGATTTGACAAGTATGAAAAACAACATGTCATTTCATTCTTTTTTGGTTTCGTTTGTGTTCTTGGGGTACAACACAGGTCATAGCTACGAGACAAACAACCATTTCTTTGAGGGTTGTGGCTCTAATTTCTGAGAAGCGTTGGTGCATGGGCAAATTGAAATTATCCAAAATGCACCAAAATCTTCTTACTAATGACATATCCTTTTTTCAGAGCATCACATTTACAAAATGTATAATTATGGAATAGTGGCTGTGGCATGGGGCATCACTTATGGGTGGAAAGTTGAAGGAAGAAAATGTGACAGCAGGACGGTCTTACAATAGTAATGAGATAAATCTTGAGCCATGCAGTGCTGGTTTGGACTGCAAGTTACTGTATACGCCATATATTTCGTGAGTCTAAATTTTCGCGAATCCGGAATTCCCGACGATTTTACGAGTGGTTAAATTCGCGATCGTGGAGTCCTGCACTGAACGAGGAGGTGTACACGCGTACGTCACATTCACATCGGGATCAGAGTCAATATTTTCGCGTGTCTTTAATTTCGCGAATAGCACCCGACTCGCGAAATTCGCGAAAATAAAAACCTCGCGAAATATTTGCGTATACAGTATTTAATAGGTAATCCATGACAAGATCATATTTCTACTCTCAATGCAAGAGTGCAATGTGATACTTAGAAATCTCTTTTCCCTGCCCCACGATAACTCCCGAAGATCCGGAATCAATTTGTAATTACCACAAATTCTCATTAGCTTCTTCTGTTTTTTGTGCCTTTCTATTCTAAGATAAATTTGATACACTACAAATACCATCCACTACATGTTATCTTTCTTTGAGATACTGTAGAAACAGGCCATAAAAGGAAATTCCACATAACATCAGAGCCAGCTTTTAGCAGCAGAATATGATTAAAAAATCAACCCATTAATACAAGACAATGACCAATTAATTATAGCAATGTTTGTTTCATCCTATTTCCATATTTTTTATCATGTATCCAATTTAAATTAAGATTTTGCTGGTTTGTTTGTTTGTCCTCGCTTTTTTTTTTCACTATCATGCAATTTCAACTGAAGTAGACTTCTTTTTAACCTTCAATAGATATTGATCCAAATGAGGACTTTCACCATTAATGGAAGCAGTCTGAACTCATCAACACAGGACTTCACTTCAAACGATTCCACGCCAGCTGCTCGCGGCAAACATCCTGCAAAAGATGTGAATGTCGGCACCGAAAATGAAAGGGGAAAAGGGAGAAGTTCTCCTTTTCCCTCCCTCTCCATCACACATTTCGTGTACACATGCCATTGTCGAGGAGTCAGGTGTTTGTGTTGAAGTGGCCTTATACAATCGCACTCAGTACAACTCAAACTGGTGCAAGGATTAAGCAGGTCATGCTCAAAGTTCAACAAAAAGACATCAGATTTGAGATAAGAGTTTAAATTTGCTAGACGTTAAATATGCTAAAGGTTACAAATCTATCAAATATGACTACATAAATGGGGATGTCATCAGTTTTCTTGAACCCTGATAGTTTTTGCATACATGTGTCATTTTTTATACTCACTTTATCATATCTTGGACAGCTCAGAGTTTAAAAAAAAAGAAAAATCCATAGATGGCATATGTGTTATGGTGGTAACCTACATTTGACATTAGATTGTAGGCATCTTAAATGTTAAACATCAATATCTCCTCATTACCTTGAATGGTAATAAATCTCAAACTTGAAGGTCCTGTATTCTTTTACAGCTCTATCTCTGTATGGGAAAACTTCACAAAGGAATTCTGCCACTTTCAGCTTTTATTTTACATAATTTAGGTGTGCAAGAAACATATGGATAATACAACAGCCCTGACAATTAAATGAACACAGCTAAGAATTGATTTTTTTTTATTCAAGGTATTATTTTCATCTTTTATCATCAGAATAAAAGGTATGTAAACATGACACAATTCTTATCAGTACATCCCTATTGTTTATAAATAGCACATTTGAAACTCAATAATTATTACATAATAATCAGATATGTTATCATCATTGTCATAATAATAATCAATAACATTACTACTATTTTCATTATCATCTTTACCATCACCATCATACTTACTTTCATTACAGTGATTATTGTTATCATCAATATTATCGATATTATTATTACTATGATAGTTGGAGAATTACATGAAGCAAACATAGGTAAATGGAAAGGAAGCAAAAGAACAAAGCAGTAGAAGGCAGTGAAATAAAGATGTGGCAGAGACTACAATGTAGGGAAAAAAGAGGAAAGAATATTAAAGAAAGTGTCACGAATGAACATCCAATTCAGTAATGACCTAGAGGCATAGAAAGGTAACAGCACATTAAGTGGTGAAAACAAAGTTAATAAAATGAGAAAAAAAAAATACTATGACATCCTCAATCGACCAGGAGCAGCCAAGCACACTAACCGACCAATGGAAACACCTCAAGCATACACAATTGTGCACAAACTAGCAGCCAAAGGAAATTAAGGTTCAACGGAGTATTCAACTTTGAGGACACTCTAGCTATGCAGGGGGGGGGGGGGAGAGAGAAAAAAAAATGCACACAAGAAAATCTTAAAGAAAAGGAATAAACTAGAAGATTTTTGAATCAGAAAGTTAGTGTTTGGATGGGCTTACAAATACTCCGAATTTAAGTCTGATGCTGGATGAGAATTCAATCAAGCTATTAAGAGATGTAGTTAAGAGTGCCAAAGTTCTTGTTTTGATATGGCAAGTTATTTATTTCTAACCTTATCTGCCATCCAAGAATAAAAAGCTTTAAAGAGCAACTACAACTAGAAATGTCGCTTTGGCGACTGGTATGCCTCCGCCATAATGCATGATTTTCCCAATAGGTCTAGATAGTACATGTGGACAATGTGTGATTACATTTTCACAAAATTGGCAAAATATTGAAATGACAAGTTTGTCACAAATGTGTTGAATGTTCACCTTCCTTGACCTAGGTTTAATTGGATGAATAGGAGAACATGTATCTAGGGATTTAAGGACTTTAACTCGACTTTGACCCATTCATACATTTAGGCATTGAGTAATTTTCAAGGTACAGGTGTGGAGAAAAAGTGCAATTTCTGAATTGAATAGTAAATTGTTACCATTTTCATCTGGCCCTTGACCCTAAAATTCATAAGATAATCACTTTCAGGTAGAACATGCATAATATGTACTAAGTTTCAAGATAACTTGAGCCACTTCCGAGACATGGAGGAAAAAGTTAGTTCAGCACTTTCACTTGATCTTTGACCTTTTGACCTTTTGACCTTTGAGGCAAAAAAAAAAAACTTTCCAGAGAATTTCGATTAGGTTACACATGTATGCATACACCAAGTGTAAAAAAAAAATAACCCTGCTGGCACTGCATGATAGGAGGGAAATAGTAAAATTTTGAAGTGTTGCACTTGACCTTTGACCCCATGAACTCTACATTCTCTAGATAATCACTTCCAGTCAGTATATGTATATACTATGTTCCATGAAGATACCTTGAACAATTTTCTAAGGTATGGAGAAAAAAAAAAGAAGTTTTAATATTTTTACTTGACCTTTTGACCTTTGACCTTTGACCTCATGACCCAAACTTTCACCAGAGAATCTTAATTGGGTAATACATGTATACACTAAGTTTCAAGAAAATATCTTCAGGCATTAAATAGATATGGTGGAAATAGTGAAATTTTATGTATTTGACCTGGACCTTTGACCTTGAGCATGTGCACCCAAAAGTTGATAGGCACAACTTCACCTCCTAATACACATACATGCCAAGTTTCATTAGGATACCTTAACAGGTTTTGATAGTTACCTTGTCCACAAAATTCATTACGCACGGACGGACGGACGGACAACCCGAAAACAAAATGCCTCCGGCACCACTTCGTGGTGGAGGCATAAAAACACATGTGACTTCTCTTATATAAGGACAGATTTAGAAGCTCTGAAATAAAACATTGAAAGTATGTAGTATGTATCTTTGGCATGTACATGCAGTAAAGGTTTTGTGTGTTTTAATTTTCTTTGCATATTTCAGTTAAAGGGATGGTACAGTTTTGGTTGAGATGGGGCAACAGGTTTCCACCATGTTTTAATGATGATTTTTGTTTTGAGATCATGAAAAAACCTCTCATGAAAGAGCACATAATTCTGAGAAAATTTCAAAGTTTATTCAATGAAAATTAGTTTTGAAATGGCTGAGATATCCAAAACAAAGCAACCCTAATGAAAGGTGGGACCCACTTTTTATGAAAATCACTTTGTTTGTCTTTGTTTTTGGATACCTCAGCCATTACAAAACCGATTTTCACCAAGTAAATTGTGAATTCCTCTTAGAATTGTATGCTCTTTAACATTTCATAAAGTGGTTTTTAAAGTATCTTGCAAAAAGTTGAAAGGCTGAATCCTCACCTCAACCAATGCTATACCATCACTTTAAGATGAGATAATGCCCACTAGTGCCATATTTTTCATTTGAATTTAGAATTGTCTTGATTGTATTTCCCCTTCGTGCTTTCTGGACTAAATTATGACGTTATTGCTGGTAACACTATTTTGTTTGGGGATACATCAGGTTTATTAAGCATTTGTCCTTTTCCTGGGTACCAGCTATAAAATCTGATGATGTGATGCCATTCATGCATTATGAGGAATGTACTTGTAATAAATTACATCCAATATCCCCTCATTCCCCCCCCCCCCAAAAAAAAAAGAAGCAAGATAGAGGGAGATGAAACAAGAGAAAGGTCAATAAACAGTTTATTGCATTTACTAGAGAGTGATATGTGGAAGGCTTGTGACCATTTCCACAACGATAAATATAGATGCAGGTTATCAGGACCCTTTTCAGGGGAAGGGAAGGGGCCGGCTCTATTATTCTCCCCCTCCCCACCATGTCTTCCACCCTGCATGTACCCCTCACTCCTTGCTCCCAAGCAGTCGGGATGCGTCCATGCATTATCTCAAAGTCACACATTTTCGGGACGTTGAAAAAGGGCGGTAATCTCCATGTTTGCTTGGGACAAATGCAGAGTTTCCAATCCATTTCCCGACAGCGGTGCCGTGACGCATGAAAGACACCCCCAAGGCCTCACTACACTCCACTGAACACTGGTACAACATTGTTAGCATACAGTTGTACTAAATCCAAATACAGAAGGGCATGTCAGCTATGTTTCATTTAAAAACAGCTGATTATATTGTGATTATACCACATTTTGACACACAGTATTTGGGATATACGTATCGTTTTTCTTTTTAGCATAATATGTTTTGTATATTTCTATTTTTTTTAAATCTAAGTGAATAAATGAAATGCAAGTGAAATTATGCTATACACAAAGACAAATATATTTCGATTTCATTTCACTCAGTAACTTTGTCATCACATACAATGGAGAAATATATATATTTATATATATATATATATATATATATATATATATATATATATATATATATATATAAGAAATGATAAAGAAATTGATTCACTGAATCAAATGATGTGGTAACAAAGTACATCAAGTACAAGAAAAAGGCAACTGGTATCAAATCCAGAATTGCATTAATCATGAAAGGGTTGTAAAGTTGACAGATGCAAAGAGCCCCACTTGATAACTTGACAACCCTCATGTTTGTTTCATGAAAAAAAAAAATTATATACATGTATGTATCTATATCTACATATAATATATATATATATATATATATATATATATATATATATATATATATATATCGTCGCTGGGGTGACAAGAACTCGTATCTACAAAATGTCGAGCCAAAAAACATGGCAGCCAAAGCACTATACCAAACGGGGCAGCCGTTCCTTTGATGGGTCATGGTGGCTTCATTTTTGGGGTAAGACAATTAGGATTTGGACAGGACATCACTTAACCGATTATTTGACCATAAATGAAAAAAAAGTAATTTTCACCAAAATTGCAGATACAAGGTCTTGTCACCCCAACGACGATATATATATATATATATATATATATATATATATATACATATATATGGGCCATGACGCGAGAAAAGGGCCCTTAGAGCCGCTGCGCGCAAACACTACAAAACGGCGGGGAAGTTCGACAAAGCAATACGCGCAAAAAGAGATCAACAAGCTAACCGTGCGTACATGCATAGACGCATCAAAAAGTCACAGGATTTAGACAAAACATGTTTTTTTCAATGTCGTAATTAAGGCATTTAGGACTGGAATTTTAGAAAAAGGTCTGCATATCTAAATTCCTCAGAGTTCCTTCTACAATGTGGAGGTGAAAAATCATTTTCTGTATTTAATACCCTAAGGGCCCTTTTCTCGCGTCACGGCCCATATATTTATATATATATATATATAATTCTTACCTATGATTTTATTCAGAGATATGCTCTTCGAATCAAAATAACTTGTAAATTTCAGATATGAGTTTTAGAGCACACATTTTCATTTTCTCTCTCTTTCAGAGGAAGGGGTGTTCACTTGATACATTCTTATCAACTTCCCAACAATCTTTACTTATACATTGACAAAGACTGCTATGCATTTAGCCTGTTCATAATTAGGGAGAAATGTAAGCTTGCCGTAAACATGAACCTGTTTTTAGGAAAGTTTCTTAACTGCACCAGTTGTTTTTTTTTTTTTCAAATAGACTCACACACACACACACACACACACACACACACACACAAGTTATTCATAAATCCAACACATGTGGACATTATAAAGTTAAATGCAACACGTTAAAATTTTGATGTCTAAGCATTACCACACCTTGGGTTATAACAAATATTTTCTTGGTGCATTGGTTTGATGCTCATACCCCAGTCCACTATATAAGAGGATGTACCAGAGGACAAAAAAAACCCCTAAAATCCTGAAAATGAGAGAGACTTTATAGATTAGATGTTTTCTGACATGATCTCAATTTGAAGCGCCCTGGTACATCATCTCTGACGCAATTGGAGGAGGAGACTTTGCGGCAGCATGTGAGGAAATCACACTGGTATTGGCTGTAACGTATCACTGCACTGCAGATCATGAATCATGGTGCCCAACACCACTGCTGTTGAATTAATAACTGCCTCCAGCATTTTCATATCTACCGCAGATCCGACCACAGTAGAAAGAGTTCTTTGTGTGTGTTCTCTTCCTACACACCCCCCCCCCTTTGACCTCATCTGAACTCCGTTCGACCAGAAAATCTCTTTAGAAAATGCTACAATACCTAAAATTGTATATTTCTTTTCATTGCAAAATATAATGGAAGGGAAAGATCCTGAGTGAACTAAAAGTCATAGATTACTGATATATGTTTCATGGTCTCATGCAATATCTATATTGGATCTACAGACTGCACTCTTTTTCAACTTCAAAATGATCACTGAGAAAGTAACCATGACCTTTTGCAGATGTGCATACATAGATACACATATACACAAACACACACACACACACACACACACACACAAACACACAAACTCACACATATGAGCAAATGCATGTACACATGCACACATTCATTTACACACATTCAGATGCCCTGCAATGTATACTGCATACATCACCGCACACATGCTATCCGCATTGTGAAGAACCCCCTTTCATTAGCACATAATTCGCAAGCATTGATCAAATGCTCGTTCAGGAGGCCCTATACACGCAACCAAATTCTGAAGCCAGGTTCAAAAATAGCATTCAAGGTTAAAAGGTTACGGGAGAATATGACAGTGGGAATGATCAGCTACCCCATGGAAAAACAAGCAGTATGTATCAATGCTCTCAACTGTATCAATGTTCACATTTGTCATTTGTTTCATTGATTATTCCCGCAATACACACACCCTCAGAAAGTATGATCTAAAAAAAAAAAAGCAAAATAAACGAGGTGGATATTATCAATGAAAACACTGTATGAATATAAATCTAAAATGCCTTAGTTAATATAGAACATATCTTGTGGATAGAAGGAAGACTCTATCCTAGAGACTATCAGATATAGCTGAAACATACATGTCAAATCTGCTTGTACTCATGTTCCCTCATCTCATTTGTCTCCTGTCCTATGTAGTCTACTTTCTAGTCCTCTGTTTCCTATTCACAGAAAATGAAATGAAATGCTTAACCCGGATGAGTTCCGAGTATACTCGGGCAAGCGTCTATGGGAAATGCATGTTGTAGCAAAATCAGCCCGTCCTCAACGGGTTAAGTTATGGCTCACAGCCACCCTCCTTATAGACGTTTGGTTACCGTGACGCTGATGTCAGGACACAATTAGAAAACAACAACAACAACAACAGTAGCATACTTGGAAGACCTTACAAAGATTCTCAGTCACTCTGAGGGGCCCCGGCAACATGAGTGGAGGGGGGGGGAAGCAATGGCTGACATCAAATTCAAAGAAGGGATCCTCTCCTTGCGTGTGGCAACGTTGAGTAATGCGGCACCGGGAATCCCCCCCAAGTGATGTGGAACCAGCCCACGTGCTCTTGACGGGATTGGGGACATTAATGGATGACTCACGCATGACATGCAAATACCATTTCATGGTAGAAGTGCACACGGGATGCAGCCAAATCCCCCTCCATATCTCATGCTGACATCGGAAGGCTGAATTCTTTGAAATACTTGAGCTTAACCCGGTGAAGACTTGTCCCCCCCCCCCCCCCCCCAGTATACTCAGGCAGGTGTCTATGGGAAATATGTGTTGTAGGAAAATCAGCCCATCCTCAATGGGTTAATCTGTGGTCACCTCCCCATGTACTCTGCATTTAGTTTATGACTTATTGTTCTAAATGCGATTCTGTTCCTAGAACAATTATGATAAAAATTCTTGGACTGAATGATTGATTACACTTATTCCCTTTTGAAGATGGAATATGTCAAGAAATCAATTACAAACACAGGACGATGACGATGAGTCCTAAGTATGCTCGGGCAAGGGTCTATGTGGCAAAACCAGCCCGTCCTCAACAGGTTAAATCAAAATAACTTCTGAGAAAATGTGCTGAAATATGTGAAGGGAAAGGAAATGTGTAAAGAGATGAATGTAATCCTACCATCATGGCCTAAATACAACAAATAACTGTAATGATTAATCAAAGTCAGATGACATCATTCCTGTCATAATTTACCATAAATGTATCACATAGGGAAAAATATCAGAAGATTGTCAAGCATAACTTTGTTTGGGCAATGCTCACAATTATCTACCACTTTACATAAGAGCAACAACCTTCTGCTGCAAAGAGATGACCTCTATGACAGGGAATTTAGGCTTCAGTGAATTCACGATTCTCGGATCTTTCTGCAAATGAAACTCAAGGTGAAGTCCATCTGTAACTCTCTTTACGACCTTCTTAAATTTCTGAGATCAATGAGGACTGTGGCCTCCAACCCACTTAAACCGTCCCCCTAAGTTCCTCCAACGACATGTTTCCTCCAATCCTACCGGTAACTAAAGCCTCATCAAGGAAGAAGTGGCGATTCCGTCTTGGTCTCGCTCCCGGAGCAATAAATCCCGAGCCGAGCGGTCGCACACATCCACTTATCCGCATCTCAGACCTCCCCCAGCTCCTTCCTGAGCCGTTTTTTTTTTCTCGGGATGCACGTCTTGCCGATGGATGTTTACCAAAAATAGTACTTTTCTTGAACAGGGATGTCTTTCCCGCAGACATACCTCTTCCTTAGGTTCAACTATGTATGTATATTGGAAATATGGCTACTGTAATAGTACATACTGTATATGCCATACATTTTGTGAGGTTTTTATCTTCACAAGTTTTGGGAGTCAGGTGCTATTCACAAATTTAACAGCACAAAAAAATCATTAACTCACATCTCAACATGACTGCAACATGCATACATACATTTCTCCGTTCATTAAGGTACTCTATGATCACAAATTGACCACTTGTGATATTGTTGGAAAGTCCCTATTTGAAAAAAAAAAATAGATGGACTAAATATATGGCATATACAGTATTATCAAACAAGCTTGCTTTTGTGTAGCCAACCATCCCCCCCCCCCAAAAAAAAAAAAAACTTCTTATACTGTAAATTTAATGTTTTCATGCTGAGTGGCACAAAAACATAATAATTATTTGCAGGTTCTTGAATTCATGCTGTGCCTTGCTTTATACTTGCATGTTTTAGTCCAATTCACAGAAAAAAAAGATCATTTAACATTTTCCTTTCAATGCATAAAATATTTTTTTAAAAACCTCATGAACTTCATAAAATGCTATGAATAGTAACAGACATTTATGACAGTATGCCACATAATCATGACTTAAATGCAATCATCACAAGACTTACTTGCATCATTACAAGACTGATTTGATATGCTCCAATGCCCTTCGAGAAAAGTTTTTGTTTTGTTTGCTTGTTTTGTTAGGTTTTTACAGTTCCTTTTGTCTTCTAAACCAGGCTTTTAGTGAACAATCTCATTTGATGCTCTAGCCTTAAAGTGTCTGATGTGCAGTATTCCTTTGTTTACCTACTCAAATTTCATGTTTGGTCCCTCTCCAGGCAAAACTGAAAGATGCTGATATGGAGTGCTCAATAGGCGTGTCTTCATCAGCTCGAAGTTTCAAAATAGCGTGCTATCTTGCGGTTACCAAACTAGTCCGATGTCAAGATAGCGCGCTATCTGTGTAGTGAAGACGCAAATAGCGCGCTATTTGATCAGGAAAATTTCCCCCGAAATCTTGGTCTAGTTCATCAACTAGAGCGCTATTTCGGGTGCGTCTCCATTAGCCCGAAATTTTCTCGATCCCTCCACGCTTCTGGTTAGCCAGCTGGCTATTGAAAGCGCATGTACAAGCTATAGTGATTGTGTATAGTGCATACACTCACGGCGTATTCAAGGATCACATGTGTGTACTAGGCCTACTGTTGTTGACATCTTTAAAACCAGGGAGGTGATTCCGTGCATGCTAGCTGTTTTTTTGTAAACTTCTTCTTCTGGTCCACTCTATTTTAGCTAAAGATTCTTGCAGATTGTGTGTATTTTGGATTTGTTTAAACATTGCAATTCGTTCATTTCATATAAGATGTGTCACTGGACAGAAGAGTAGCGTTATTAATATCCCTTTGGAGAGAATTTGCTGTACTGCTCACCTCCCTGGTTGTAGTATCGTACATACGGTGCTGTAGGAGATTTTGAGCGGGAAATCCACTTTCGAACAGCGAGCTAGGCAGAGTAATGATGCAAAGTGCGCATGCGTCAATTTTCGGACTAATTTCCCGAATTTAGGCTGTTCGAGCCGATGAAGACGCACATTCGCTCTATCGGGCTATTTTCTAAGATTGCAAAATGTCCCGCTAGTTTGAACTTCGGGCTGATGAAGACACGCTAATGTTTATGCCATCTCGTGAGAAGTAAGCTCAAATCAAATTTTATTCATCTTATCTGCCTTTCCATCTTTGTCCCATGCTCTCTCTCATTTTTTATTGCATATAACAGCCAGAAATTTAACATTTCACTGTCGCCATTTGCCCAATCGGTATATTGCTGGTATGGGGATAAAGTACATGACAAAGGTGTGGGACCTGTATTCCAGCATCTGGTCAGGCGTGACTTGCGGTGATTTTCGCCTGCCCTAATTGCCTCTTCAGCGAGCAGCCAAATTCACACTGGCTCGTTAAAATCTGATCTTCTCATTTCCAAGCCCTGAAATCCAGCTCCGTCCACAGTGCTGAGCTTAAAGGACGTTTTTTTATTCTTTGACTTTTCCTACTGTTCAGACTTTACGAAACATAAAACATCATCATGCCACTGAAGGACAAAACAGCATAGCTGATACTCATACTGGGTGTTTTTTTGCTAAAATAGATATTATCAATTGCAACCCATGTCACAGCTGCTATCAACTTCTGCATATGAAAAAAAAAATTGAGGCACAATTAAAAACATATTCTGAAGACAAAAATCATCTTTTGGTTAGAAAAAAAATTAAAAGAACTGTAGAACGAGGATGCATTTTAATTTTGCGAATTTCATGAGCGTCAACATTTGCGAAATTAAAATGCTCGCAAAAGTTCTTGCCTACACAATATGCATTGGATGCCAGTGGCAATACGCAAAAATTTCATGCTTTGAGAAAGGCCGTCGGCTCCAAATCGCAAAATTTTCATGCCGCGAATACATCGTGTTTTACAGTACACACACCATTTACATGCTAAATCAAATTTCAAGAAAAACATATATTTTACTTCAAAAACATAGGTTCTTATCTAGGATTAAAAAAAATATATACTCCATATGGAAAATACTGGTCAACAGCTCTGTTATGTGATGGTTTGGTGAAATCAGTCTCTTTTCTTGTTTTCCTTGGGTAAATTGACTTCTCTCTCTCATGGAAGAAATATCATAATTGTTCTGGCTTCTGTGTGTGTACATTGTAGAATAGCTGAATACGCCCCCCAAAAATGATCTGTATGACTTCACCTAGAGTGTGCTCCAATATCTTATCAACAGCAGAAGGAGCACTTAAATAATTATCTTTACCTATAAACTTTGCAATCAAAAAAAAAAAAAAAAAAATCTGCAATAAAGCTCAACTCCACTGTGTTACTTAGCACAGCATTCTGTCACTGACAGGGAACAACCATGCAATGTGGACAGTATAATTCATCATGATTGCATGAAAACGTGTGGCAAGAATAAAGTCACAGCTACCACACCAACGCTACAGCCAATTTGCAAGATAATCACCATACTTTTATTTTGCTACATGCCTGTTAATTTCGCACTTCACATCACATTAACAATTCTAAATTCGCTTTGCCAAAATAAGAAACGGGTATGACAGCAATGCCATGGCCAATTTGCAAGGTAATTCCATACCTTTGTCTAGCTTCAAAGCCTGTTATTTCCACACTGCATTTACATTAACATGTTAACAGTGATCTGAAATATGCCATTGGTTTCACCACAAACTGCGGAGTGAGAAAACAGCACTGAAATGAACATCTTTTTCCGAGAAAATGAGCTCATTCAGCAAAAGGACAATCATCCTTTAAGGATTTTCCCTTCCTCATTGACAACCTTGATGAATAGCTCTGCAATGATCATGTCTTTATCGGTTGGCTTTATCGCTTCGCTTGGCAGCATTATCGCTTCTTCCGTGAAGGGGAGCTCGGGAGACTGAGGGGGCTCCTGTCGGGGAAATAGTTTTGGTTGTTTGTTCTTTTAAACTTGCTGTGTACTTCCATTTCTCTGCATCATAGATGTCTTCTTTTCCATTCACCCATCAATCTAACTATCTATCATTCTTTCCAGCCTATCTTTTACTGTCTTAACCTTTTTTCCTAATTCAATCCATCTCCCTTCTCTTCTTCCATATATATATTCGTCTACCTCTTTGGCAGTCTATCTAATGACCTTTCACCTCAGGCCTATTCATCTATTTCCCCTTTTATTTCTCTATCTCACATTACAACTTTCTCATCTCTATTTATACGGTTTTCCTTTATAGATTTTCCTTTCTGTCACTTTCTTTTTTATTCTTTTATTCTGTCAGCCAATATCTCACCTCCAACATTCACATTGCTGTCTGCCTTTTTTTGCTGCTGTTTTTGTTTTTGTTGTCGTTTTCATTTTGATCTCTAACTACTAGCCTCTCTTTCATTCACAATCAAAAGTATATTGTCCATGCACACTGCATTCTTGCTGACCAATTTAGATTCACAAACTGTGTTCAAGTGGGTAATGAATTTCAAGCAGAGAAAACAAGTACTTGCTGAATGAAAACATTTTATTGGTATTGTTCAGGGTCCATTTATTGCTTTTGTTTCTTTTTTTCTCATGCAAGATTCATGAGAAGTTCAATGTGTGTGAAGAGCTTCTGAGAGTAAGTTGTGAGATAAACGGCACAAGCACCAGTAGGCACTGTCCTCACGTCGCCCGAGAAATACCACAGGCAGAAGGAATAGAGGGCAGTTTCCGCTTCTTTTATTCATGACGCTGGGACGTCCAGGCGATAAAATGGATTCAGGGTGACTAATGCCGCCAGGAATTCACCAGTGACACTTTTTCCGCCTGGCCAAGTGGTGTTCTGAACTAACAAGACAGCATTCATCCCTGGTTGGAAAACACAACAGTCACTTACGCACCTCGCCAAGCCGCCATAGTGCATACTACGAAATGCATTCAAGGTGCAGAATTAACCAGACACCTACAATGATTCAGGATATATTTGCACTAATTGAGGGACCCTAGAATACAAGGACTTGAGTACAAGATGAACTGGATATTCCACTTTTTTCTTTTCATTAAACACTGAATAATTCAACCCAAATTCTATGTAAACATACTGTATAGAACAGCAAACAACAGAGCTGTAAATGGCGTCAATGCTACATATTCCAGCCCACGATTTAATGTCCACTTTCTCACGGCACGGCTAGAGTAATGGGACTCACATTGCCAAATACAACCATATAACCGCTAGCCTCTTGTGCTCTGTAACTATAATACTGAGCAAATATTCCCCAATGCAGCCGGCAGATCTAATAGTCGTTGGCCATGTTTGCTCGTATATCAGGAAACAGGCCGGTATATAAGGGTATGCACTGTGGTAGAAATGGTTCCCGTGGTGCGGATATTAAGATGTGCCTGGCATCTAGGAAACCCATTGCAGCATTCCCTTTCCGGGCCTGGAATTACCTACACGCACACACAAACATAATGTGAAACTGCCCTGGGGAAAAAAAAAAAGATGGCTGAGATGTGCACCATCTTTACAACCCACTTGGGGAGATCCTTGTGGAAGACAAAACATGGCTGAGAAACTTCAGGGTTATAGCTAGGGATACACCACCTGCGACATCTAAATTTATATCACTATCTGAATCATGCATTTACCATCAAGCATCATAGCACTATCGAAAGGTAAAAGGAATGATTCCCCTAGGTATCCAGCCATTCCTGTCTTCACGTTCTATGTCAGCATGATTATTTTCATAGTATATGTCAATGCCACCCTTGGAGTATTCTATCTTAATGCCTGCTTATCTTACAACTTGCAATAGTATGTTTATATATCAGACAGTAATGTTTGAATGGCAGGGTGACATTGTTTCTTGGTGTTTTGTTTGTCTGCTTGTTGTTGCTGTTGTAGAGGCTGTTTTTTGTTTTCTCTTTGATATATTTTTGTTTTTGCTTTTTGTTGTTGTTGTTGTTGTTGTTTTTTGGTTTTTTTTTTTTGGTTGTTGTTGTGGGGAGCTTTTCATCTAATTATTTGTATGTTTGTTTGTTTGTCTTTTTGCATGGACCGATGCAAGAGAGTGATATAGTGCGCCTCTGGGTCATTTTCATGTCACCCATCAAGTCTGAACAAAAAATAGAGTTCCCAAGGAATATATGGGAGCTGGAGGACTAAATTACGTTAGAAGAAAGAACCCTACAACATCAAAGCATTACTCTAAGAATTGTACTCTTCTCCTTTTAATCGTTCATACAAGTATCAACAGCACATGTTGTTAATGTGTCTGAGTAAGCTTTCCATGGGGAAAACAGTGCATGACTACATCAACCATCCTTTAACAATGGAAAATAAACATTCATCTGCAGAATCTTAAACACCCTTACTAGATGATCAAGCAGTACAACCTTTAAGTTTTGACAGTTAATATTCCTGACATACAATTCTCATGGTGGAAGATAAAAAAAAAAAAGAGGAATTGTGCAGAAAACTAGGACGGTCTACTAATGGGGGCAATTGCTTATAGAGAACAAATTTCCTAGTAATAAATATGTCCTGCCCTGCTTTAGAGTAAGAGAGTGATGAGAAAGTTGCCTCACTTTAATATATTACCTCCCAAGGACACATTCATATAGGGAAAGCTATGGAGAGCATAAAAAAAAAAGCCCAACCCTGTGTAGTATCGTCATTGGCTTCATATCCTGAGTGGTGTCCGGTCTGCTCAGGCCATTGATAGCTCACCCTCATACCTCGGCCAGGCCAGCCTAGATCATGGCATGGACAAGGCAGACACATACAAGCCCATGTATACACACACACACGCACACACACACACACATACACCTACATGCACCGACACAAATCAAATTTGGTGCGTGGCTAGATTGGCTTTGAGGTAGATCACCAGGCATATCGTAATCCAATGGCTCTCAGCCACTAGCTGTCAGTTCACACTTCTTCTTCTTCTCTAATTCTCTCTTACTATTTTTCTCACTCAATGTTTTTTTTCCTCCACTCTACTGTCAACATCTCTGAGTAGAACTGTGCTATATAAAAATATTATTACATTATCTCTCACATATATTTCCTGTGTTGTTCAAATCACTTCTGTTTCTCTGTCTCCCTGTTACTCATGTTTTTAATGCACGTTTTCTTCTTGTTCTACATTATTTCCCAGTCTTTCTTACTTCCTTTATATTCATCTATTCTCTCTCCATATCTACCTATCTCTCTATATCTGTCTCTCCCTATATATTTCATTTCATTTCAATTTATTTTCATATTTCTCACATATATCACAATATAAAGTAAATTGATACGAAGTTTATACAGAACATAATTCAAAATAGAACTTCACCGGAATGTTCAAAAGTTTGTCTTGGTATACACAAGGTCTGTATACATGCGAGTTAAACTGAGATCATAATGCGAAAAATATGATGGGGCCTGCGTAAAAGCAAGCTTGTATAGAGCCGCAGGTCCCGTGATAAAATCAGATTAGGGGAAACATAAGTACAGATATTTTTTTTTAGACCATACTATAACTGGGGGATCCGATTAAAACGAACAAAGATCAAATCAAATAAGTGTTACTAAATAAAATACAGAATAAAATATAGAAAGGTCACATGTTGCAACTATAACCTACTGCAAGTAAGGACATTGAGAGAACAACGACTGAGATTGTAAGGATTTAAGTGGGTGTGGAGATATAGATGATGACGCAACAGTTTGGCATAAATACATAAATGGAAGGTGGGCTAATAGAATTTTGTCGTGAATACAAAATATACACACAAGGATATATACATCCACACAAGGATATATATCTCTCTTTAACCCTCTGTGTACCAAACCAATTTCCAGTCTGCAGGCTTGTGTGCAAACTTTGTGCACATTTTACTCATGGAAACATAAAGGGTTAATATTCTATTTCAGTCCCTCTATTTTCCCCTTCATTTTACTTTCTGTATACTCCCATCTCTTATATCTCTCACTCTATTTACTGCGTTCCTTTTTCTCTCTCTTTCTCCTCTCTCTCACATACAAACACACATACAGATTGTACAAACATATCCTTTCTCTCTTTTTTTCTGTTCCTCACTATCTGACTCTGCATTACATCAACATCTTTGGGTACGAGGAAGTGAATGCACTGTTGTTGAATCATGGGTGACTTGCCTCATCCACACACCATTACATGCATGGGATAAACATAAACAGGTTGCTGGTTGCAATGGACATACAAGGTAGTGCCAAAATCAGAGTAAAGCTGCTTCAAACTGTACGAGGACTTTCCCATTGACTATAAAGTCCTTTTCAGTTGTTGTTTCATATCTATCTTTGATATTGTTTAAAATTAACCTCAAATTTTCCTTAAACAGTGACCACAAAATCATACTGACACGATATAGTAGGTCCAAGAAACAATGTGTCAGTTTCTGTTGAAAAAAAAAAATATATATATATATATGTTTATATAATAAATCTCTTTCTATCATAAACAATGAAATTGGCTGCATTTTGACTATTTTTTCTATTCCAAGTCGATGACTTGCAGTGTTCAGGGCAAATTTCAAATGTCATAACTCACATTAGAAAGCACAAGAAGTGACAGCTTGCCTCTGTATGCTGAATCCAAGTTTCATCACAGTTCAATTTGTACATTCTAGACTGAGATATGACCTTTGCTATTTCTGGTAATGTCCTGGATGGAAATACCATACATTAAAATAACAAGAGCATCATGCTTGGTCCCATCAATTCTTAATTGCGCTGGGGCGCTATTCCAAATGAGAACAAAAAGTAATAATATATGTATAACATGACTGGACATTTCCAGTCATTACAGACAGTTTCAGCATCTTTTGCACTTATATGTGAATGGCTAACAGGTCATTCAATATCTGGTTCCATACTGTATGTATTACACACAAATCCATCTACTCCAAGTATGAGAAATGTATGCATGCACACATGTAGTAGATCAAATGAACATGAGTATGTCTATTAGCATGGAGGATAGGGAATTAGATCCTGTTCATCCATTATTTACAGGTATCAGTGTACTGCACACATTTCACTCCTATTTCATTTCAATTCATGTAATGTGCCCACTCTGGTAGAAAGACATTTCAAATACTTTCGTAGATTGAGAATTCACTCTTGGTCATATTACACAAATCTTATATGCGAATACATTGTACCTAGGAAAGAAAAAAAATTGGGGAAAAAATCTGGACTATTATATTTGTTGTGTAGTTATTGAAGACACCATAGGTTTCGATTATCGCTCGTACAGGAAGACCTGTTCTCTCTGAGCTGGACCTCGGTATACACAAGTACATCAATACATGAAACACATATGCACACGCACACACACACAAACACATGCAGACACACATGACCCGATCAACTCCAAATCTTCCGAAGAGGAGTAAGCATTATCAAATTTATCAATGAATGTTTCCAAGTGACTGCTCCTTCCTATGGCCATGAAGAGGTACATCTCTCCCTCTTTCTTCTCTTTTTCTCTCTTCTCTGTCACACACACGTTAAGGTTCTACTTGTGAATGGAGTGAATCTAAACCCGACACCACTGTTGGCAAATCACTCTTACAGTCTGAAGCCCCAGTTGTCTTCTTTCACAAGGGAGTTTCTTTAACTTATGAAAACAAAACAGTTGAACTAAACACTACTCAAACATGCACAGAGCAACCAATAATTCATCTGTCTCTCTAGTACGAGCAATGTTATCTATAAGTGTAGGTATCATACATAGGCATACCTAAACTCACTATTATATGATATGAGTGTTTTAAACACATAGGAATAAGAAATATTAAAAGAAATGCAAGTCTTTTACCATATCATGTGGTAAATTACACGGTGTGTAAAATTGCTGCACATTTAACCTGTATTTATCTAAATACTATGCGCAGAGCACTTCAAACTAACTGAAAAAGAGCATCATATGCTTGTTTCGTTTACAGTCAAGTTTCAAGAAGGGCAAAGCAGCGTTCATACTCACTTCAGGTCGGCAAAACGTTGGCTTCGGGCTTGTATTAATCCGAAAATGTGTTATAGATATCCAGGTAATACAATCATCCAAGTAAGGCAAGAGCACCGCAATTTTCCAGCAGGTCTGGAGTGTACAGGCAGTGGTATTAGTATGATCCAGCATGTGACCGAACTCACACCACTCCAGCTACTGGCACGCTAATGCCGTGTTCAGCCCCAGCGCTCGCCGCATTATTGAAAAATTGCTTTTTCAGGGGACGGCGGCGGCAGCGGAGGCAGCGGGTGATGCTGCTCCCGAACCGAAAAGAGGAGAGAGGGAGGAAAAAAAAAAAACCACAACATAGAACTGGAAGGCAGGGATATGAGAGGGAGAGAGTTTACCAGCGAGTGAGGGAGGGAGAGAGAGAGAGAGCAAGAGAGAGATTGGGGTTGTACACTAATACGACGCCACTTGCGGGATGCGGGATGGGGACCAATGTGATGAAAAATGCATCCCTACCGAAGATAACACCGGTATCTGCTTCACTTCATCTCTCTCTTTTCCTCTTCTCCTTTTCTCTCCCTCTCTGGCAATTCTCTCTCTCTCTCTCTCTCTAGTCTCTGGTATCATTTTTCTTTACCTGTTCTATTTTCTGTCTCTCTCTCCATCTCACACACATGCTCAGGTTTCCATCTCTCTCCTCTCTCCTCTTTTATCTCCCTCTTTTCTGTTCACCATGGTTTCTATCAAAATGCCGTCTTGAGTTTTGCATGGTCTACATTTACATTATCTTTTTATTGTCCTTACACTTCTTAACAGATACTATGAGAACATCCTCTTAAGACTTATATTTTATACCATGTTTCACACCAAAGACCAGTTCCTAAGTTCCTTTAATCAGATCAGCCATCATTTATTTATACATTACCCAGATATGCCACCGTCGATACATTTCTCTCTTTCTTCACTAGTTTAAGGACAAACGCAATTCAGCCCCCGGGCTACAATGTTGGATTTCCATAAATGACCCAGTAAATACCATGTCTTCCGGCACCCTTCGCCCCCGTCAAAGTTGATCAATTTCGCTGGACTAACTTTCAACCCGCTTCAACGTGCGCGAGATCAGTATTTGTATAAGAGGTGATGGGTTCATCAGTGGATGCTATTATGCCTGCGTGCATGTGTAAGTTGGATTACACAGGCACGTTCCCCGTATTGATCCATAACTGTTCCGCCCGTCCCGTACTCATTGTCCGAAATTCAGAGAGTCGGCACTCGCAGTCAAAGTGTATTCCTCTTCACTGCCGATAGAGTTTTTGGTATTCTTCTTTTCTACTCCTTCATCCCAATTTTTCTCTCTCTCTTTCTCTCATACACTCTCCCGATAAAGGAGACCTCTGGATGATTTTCAAACTTTTGCATTTGAAGAACTAAAAATTGGTTGTACAGACTGGTCACAGAGTTGCAGATCTGATAGTAATTGGAATGTAGAATGAGAATGTTGGTAACCAGTTGAAGACTAGTTCCGAGTATACTCGGGCAGGTGTCTATTGGAATGTAGCAAAATAAGCCCATCCTCAATGGGTCAAGATTCATAATAAAGCACAATGAACAAGGAGGATGACATACACATTGTTGCAGCTTCACATAAGAATGCATGATTGGGTGTTCATGGAAGCAGAACAAAAGAAGAAAGCATGCATACATTCTACACAGGTGAACTTGTCAACCAAGCGGTATTGTAATGGAATGACATTGCTGGATTTCTGGAATATGAATTGTGACGCTCCTATGTCATTATCCTTGTTCAGTTTACTGTGTTTTGGGGTTTTTCAGAGCATTGGTTCCTCGGCTTATGGACTGTAACAAATAGCTCAAATCTATACATGGCACTATCAATTTATGTACTACATGATGTGAAATTATATAAATTATCTGGAATGTCCCTTTAACTCTCCATCTGTGTTACTCTTTATTTGAAATCTATTTCTATCAATCTTTCTATTTCATCCCCATTTCTTGCACCTAGTTCTGCCTTTCACCATGAATTTCCCTCTCCTCCTACATACTGTATAAGCTGTTATTTTCACAAGGGTTTGATTTTCATGAATTTCGCGAATCACTGCTGGACCGCGAAATTCAGCAGCAAGCAAAAATGTCATCATAAGCTAGGCTAATAGTGCACCTACGATAAGCCTCAGTGTCAAATCACGAAAACAGCATCTCACAAAAATGTGTGTGACCTCCCCACAAGCAAAAATATCTGTATGCGAAAATAACAGCTTATACAGTACTCTGCTTTTGTTTACCTCTTCTACCTTATATACTCTCTCTCTCTCTATCTCTCTCTCTCTATCTATCTATCTCTATCTCTATCTCTATCTCTATCTCTATCTCTCTCTATCTCTATCTCTCTGTCCTTACTTTCTACTCCTATGCATCTCTTTGGATGGAAGTGTGTAATTAGCCAATAATCAATACACACGGCAAGCTTTGGGTGTTCAATCTCTCATTGAGGGCAGTGGTATCAATTGTGCTGGTCATACATACATGCACATGTGTATGCAGTGCAGCAAGCCAGCTATTGGTATCATTATGTCATTGTGCATGTTTGTGTGCATATGTGTGTGTGTCTGTGTCTGTGTGTGTGTGTGTGTGTGTGTCCATGTGTCTGTGTGAGTGTGTGAATTTTCATTTGCGTACCTGAATGAGCGTGAATGTACAGGTGTTTGAGTTTGTAAATAAGAGTATGTTTAATTACCCAAAGAATGAGCTAACATACAAAATGTGTACTTCTATGGCAAATGTATAAACATACACATACACACACACATATATATATATATATATACATATATATATATATATGAAGAGTTTGTTCGCAAAAACCGATAAGTCCATTTTTTAAGAATTTGAAGTACGGTCTCTGTCATAAAGTACAAAATAATACCTTTTAAATGATATTGGTCACTATATATAAAGGTACATTTTTGAAGTTATGGTCAAAAGAAGCAAACATTTTCTTATTATTCTCTTTATTTTTCTTGACCTTTAATCACAAATATCTCCATTTGGCAAATATGGACTTACCGGTTTTTGCAAACAAACTCTTCATATATATATATATATATGTATATATGCGTGACATGCTAGCAAATGTATTTATACAAATTTATATAGTAATAACATAAATATATAAGTACAGAAAAAAAATAAGAAAGAGAGAGAGGAATTTGGAGCCTTTTGACTGATATGATGATACAGACTGGAAGAAGAAAGTGGTAAGTGTCGATTTTGTAGAAAAAAATGTGGATGTTCAAATTTGTCAGATTCAGAAACAAGATTTGGCATCCCAAACTATATAAGCATGCATGCAGAGTCTTGAGTCATCCGTGCCTCATAACAAAGTGGCAGTTAAGGACGAATGCTCGGCTAAGTGTGAAACCACCTCGGAAGCGACGGGGAAAGGGTCTTAATGACCATCACATACGTGATGACTGTTTGGGGCATTCGTCCAATGACAAAGATGGATGACAGTAACGCGTAATGACCAATGAGGTGTCGTGATCGGGTGGTAAGAGCACTCTACTCTATCATCATAAGGTTGTGGGTTCAAGTCCCAGCTGTCACTACAGCAAAGTCTTTGGCAGAATGCCTAATTCATAGCACCCATCATCACTGTGCACACAGTAACATAGGAAGCCATATTTCTACCTGTAGTTAAAATTTGGCTGCTGCCTATCTAGAGAAGATATGAAAACATTAAAAAAATTCAGGGCATGTTCTCTTTTGTCTGTTCAATTAGAGGATGCTTGAAAATATATTCATGACAGCACATATAAGTAGAATAAACAGAACTTCACTTAGCATATCTTAAGATGTATTCTTTTTGCTCCAGTTTGTGTTTTCTGTACCAAGTAAATCGTTCAGTTGATGCAGGCACTGTCATGGTTTTTCAGACTGCATATTGACTTTAGCACACAGGCCTGCACAGAACTGATACTGCCGATTCTCTCTTCATCATTTTATGGCGACTGCACAAAACTATTTTTGCTGTGTGTCATCAACTGTTCTGCCTAACAAGCTAATGTATGGGTGATGAAATTTTATATGTAAGAAATGTGCTTAATTGTATAATAAGTATTATGCCATATGGCCACGAATGATGTTTGCCAATGCAAGTTAAAACAAAAGGTTCAACTGAAGTAATACTGAAGTAATACTCAGAACTTCATGTGGAAGGTCTGTGGTTGCATTTGACAGGAAAGACATGCCTCCAATATATCTATACCAAGAAATATGTCATTGCAAAATAGTTTTATCCAATGTATAGTATCATATCATATTTTATATAGTTTGGATCACTTCAATTGTAATAGATCAGAATAATGAACCTCAATATTCAAGAGGGAAGAATAAAAATGAAGGCAAAACATCATAGTTGAATTATGAAGAAATTTTTAAAACATACTAATATGTAGGTCTACATACATACATGCATACACACACACATACACATACACATACACACACACAGGTGTACATTCAGAATAACATTGCAGACAAGACAATACAAAAATACTGCTCATCGAACACAAAAAAAAAACAATAACAAAGCAATACATTTGTGTAAGAAAAGACTTCAGCCGAACAAAGTAACTTGCATCACAATGATGATACTGTTTTGTTTTGTTTTGTTCATGATAAAATATCAACAGTGCAAGACAATATTGTTTGTTGCTGTCAGACCGGACGAGTCTAAATGCTATGATGCACAGGTGCAGGATCAAATGATTTTCTCCGACAAATCTGGAGATATTTTTTTTACTGCAGAGACTCGATATCAGCAAAATCCCAAGAAGAAAAAAGCAAAACAAAACAATAAAATATCAACCATCATCTGCCTCTCCTCTCACTCTCTCTCCTCTTTTATTACCTCTGCCAAGGAAGGAGGTTATGTTTTCGTTACCGTGGGTTTGTGTGTTTGTTTGTTCGTTAGTTAGTTAGTTTGTCCGTGTGCAAAATAACTCAAAAAGTAGTTAACGGATTGGGATGAAACTTGCAGGAAAGGTTGAGAATGACACAAGTAACGAACGATTAACTTTTGGTAGTGATCCAAGAATTTTGGGGGAATTTATGAAGGATTTTTTATATTTTGGCAGGTAGCGTCAATGAACTTGGGAGTTCAGGCTGCGCATATTTGAGGTTTGCATGCGCGCACTAAAGTGTGTGCTCTATAGTTTCTGCTGGGGCGAGGCGCGCCGTGCAGCTGAGGGTTTATGACATAGCAAAGGCTTCTACATTGGGAAATCGGGCGACTTTCAGCACACAATGCTATAAGTACGTATGGGTGGAAATCACTGATATCTCTATGGAAGAACAAGATCAGTGATGGAAATGAGCTGCATGCTTGGCGGAGGTCTGCGCTCTCAGAGTGCTTCTCTAGTTCATATATTAATCTTTAAAGGGATGGTACAGTTTTGGTTTAGATGGGGGCTACAGATTTCCAACTTGTGTGTGTGTGTGTGTGCCTGCGTGAGATAATGAGAAACCTCTTATGAAATATGAAAGAACATGTACACTTGTAATTCTTACAGAAATTCAAAGTTTACTTGATGAAAATTGGTCTTGAAATGGCTGAGATATCCAAACAGAGTGATCCTAATAAAACGTGACAGGCCTACACTTTTATTAGGATCACTGTTTTTTTAACCTTGTTTTTGGATATCTCATTGATTTCAAAACCGCTTTTCATCAAATAACTTCCAATTTCCCTTAGAATTGTATGCTCTTTAACATTTCATAGAGTGGGCTCTAAATATCTCATAAAACAGTAACAGCTGAATTCTCACCTCAACCAATGCTATTCCGTCCCTTTAAATCATACCTCTATGTCCATGGCATTATAAGTTACCCCCTGCTTGTTCACGGAATAAGGGAATATGTACATCTAAGGTCTGGTGCCATATACTCCATGAGGCAGAAGGCCAAATAGAATATGGCACCACACCACAGATATTTCCCATATTTCATAAAATCAAGCAAGGAGTAACAATTTTATCCTTTAGTGTAATCTCATGAGTACATTTTCAATGAAAACATAGGCCCCTAATTCATATTTCAGAAACTTCGGTTTACTCACTGTTTGTGCTTTCTTCTGCCATGCTGCTAGCTAGTAGTAAATTGTAACAGTTCAAGTGCACACAGTTGAGAGACGCACAAATTAAAACGACACAAACAATGCAAAACACAAAACACAATGTAGGCAATGACCTTGTTCACAAAATATGGGAAGTATTCCATGGTTGAAGACCAGTCAGATTACAAAATTCACCATTTCTAAAAGACAAAATATATATACCATGGATGCATGGTGCATGTGTGTCTTACTATATAATATATATGTTGTACAGAATCATTACCTCCACCAAAGGAAGAGGGTGATTTCATCGGCATTGGTTTGTTTTTGGTTGGTTGGTTAGTTTGGCTGTGTGCAAAATAACTAAGGTTGTAAACATATTTGGATAAAACTTACATGAAAGGTTGAGAATAACACAAGGAACAGACGATTAAATTTTGGTAGTGATCCAGAAGTTTCATGGATTTTATGAAGGATTATACATGAATGTATATATATATATATATATATATATATATATATATATATATGTATTGGCAGGTAGGGTCAATGAACTTGGGAGTTCAAGCTGCGCAGGCCTATTTTTTTAGGTTTGCATATGTGCACTAAAGTGCATGCTCTAGTTTCTGTGAGGGTGAGGCGCACCACGCAGCTGGAAGTTTATGATGTAACAAAAGGTTTCTACGTTGAGAAATCAGGCGACTTTCAGCATGCATACGTATGGGTGGGAATCACAAATTTCTATGGAAGAACAAAATCAGCCATGGAAATAAGCTGTTGGAGGTCAGTGCTCTCAGAGTACTTCTCTAGAGCGTGCCAAGTTCGCATATTGTGCTCAAACGAACAAACCCGCCCAAACCGATCAATAAATCACCAAAGGCCACTAGTACAATGAATGCTTCACTTGCAATTACATTATTTCCTCACACAGACAGCTTGCATTGCATAGTGATTGAATAGGTTGTTCCATGGGGAGTTTTTCAAGTAAATTCAATTTTTTTTTTCTGTCATTGTTGTGCACATGTCTGCAAAAGTCACACCTCGCAGACATTGAAAATTACATATCTGCAGGCCATTTGCAGGAAAAATATTCATAATTTTGCCCTAAGTTTTACATGAGATCAAAGTTAAGGATTTTCTCTACAAATTTGCTCACTGCACGTCTAGCATATAAATTTCTATAAAAAGTTACATAGCTTTGAAAAGAGCATGTTTATAAAGGTGCAAGTACATGTAAGTCGCAGTATCAGAATAATGTAGGACACAGGGGCTTTACTCCACGGCACAAGTAGATTTAATGAATTTATCTTTTCATCAACCTGGCCATCATGTCTTCTTACACTTTTATATTCTCTCTGTTCTGACCACGGATACAATTTTCCTTGCACAATATGTTTCAGAACCTTAGCGCATTCATTGGAGAGGGGGGCAAGATGTAATTCAATTTGCACCAATCCTGCAAATGAAGTAAAGGAAAGAAAATCAATGAAGCTGTGGGAAAATGGGAGATGGACAGAAATTAAGAGAGAGACAGTATGGGATGGGAGATGGAGAGACAATATGGGGGAGAAAGATATAAAGGGAAATATATATGGAGTGAGAGGAGAATCTTTTTTTAAAAGTCACAAATTGCTGACAAAGGGATGGAAGATAGACACAGGAAAAGATTATTCTGGGACATTTCATAATTCAACGTTTCATGTGACATTTATAAGAAAAAAAAATGAACTTATTTAAAAAAAAAAGAAATTGTAGATGGATTATATTCTTTGCCTGGGTTACAATAGGTGGTTAATATAAGATATGTATTCTATTCAATATAGTTATGACAAATTTTTAGTACTGTATTGAACTGCCATATACATATAAAAAAAAAAACTTCTCTTTAACTACTTCACATCTCATATGACATTTTTTTCACTTTTAAGAGTTATTGATTCCTGTAGACAAATTATTTGAAGGTTTTTCACAGCTGTGACTTTCACTTTAACCCGTTAAAGACGAATCCCGAATATACTTGGGCAGGGGTCTATGGGAAATACGTGTTGTAGCAAAATCAGCCTGTCCTCAATGGGTTAATATATCAGTATGCAAGTTTCACAAGGTTTATCCTTGAATGTAATTATTGATCTAAAAAATTCATTTTTCTTGGTGTAGATGGTAAAGACTTTTTTTTTGTGTAAACAACAGACACGGACAGGAAGTTGAAGAAATGACACATTTTAGAAAAGGAAGCTTCAGGCGCAATTTTGTATGAAACGCCAGATACTTAGAATTATAGATTGTATGTCTTTGATTTGCACACTGACAAAGGTATTAGCGATAAATTTCCTTTTAAGAACACCAAGGTTGGTGATAGAGTAACAGCCAGGGAAACTGTTAAGTGACTGTATCAATGTGACCAAGAAGAAAACAAGAGACAACGGGGAACTTCAGCATAGAAAAAAGGAAGAAGAATGGAAGAATGAGCTTCCTGCACAAACCCTGTTTGTTTGTTTCCATCTGAGAAGATGGCTGGATAGCCCATATTCAGCTACTGTAAGCTAGTCTTCCATGAGGTCGAGTTGGATGTGAGGTGGGACCACTTAACCGGGTTAAACACCCTGCTCTTTGCGATGAATGAATGAAGCGGGATCTTTTACGTGCATGAGTTGTTACTCTCTCATACACGGGATCTCCATTTTATGTCCTATCCGAGGGACAGAGTATTTTGCCTCTTGCTAGAGGGGACGGTATGCTTAGACACATCATTGCTCAGTCCAGACTCGGGTTCGAACCCGGGCCCTAACGATCGTGAGGTAGACGCGCTACCGACTGAGCCAACTCACCGCCCTGTGGACATCACGTGGGCAAAATGGCCCACAAGAAAAGCAACATGTTACTGGAAACTAAAATTAGTGCAGCTATAAGAAATAGTGAAAGGTGAAAGTGACACTACTTATGCTGTACGACTACAAAGTATTTAAACACTTAAGTCCCAACTTTGATCAGAATCTCTCCAAAGCTACACTCTTAGATTCAGTGTTTTCTCTTCCACGCATCATCCTCCAGTCAATGTAGGCACTGTCATAGTTTGTCAGACTACACATTGACTTTAGCACACAGGACTGCATGGAATTGATATTGTCATTTTTCTCTTCACCTTTTTAATGGCTACTGCACAACAATACTCTTGCTTTGTGTCACAGTTGTCATCATGACTGAGACTGTTAATAGAGTTATAGCCTGGGAAACTTTAAGGGGAACTGTATTGATGTGACCAAGAAGGAAATCAGAGAGAAGGGGAAATGGGGCAAAAAAAAAAAAAAAAATGGAAGAATTAGCCTCCTACACAAGCCCGCAGATGCCACGTGGGTGAAATGACCCACAAGAAAAAGCAGGATGATGTCACTGGAAACTAAAATCAATGCAGCTACAAGAGAGTAAAAGTAAACAGAAAAAGAAACATGTAGTAACATTGGAAATATTTCTGCATGTATGTGTATCCTATTTCCTAGACAGCAGCATTAGTTTTGCAGAGTTGCAGGCACAAGATGACATTTGATAACATTAAGAAAGGAACATACTACCTCTGTCTTGAATGTGTCTTACCTGCAGTTCACCCTCCAGCTTAAATGAGGTTGGAGAAAATAAAGCAAAACATAAGTCCCTTTTCAAAAAACAATGACCCCATTTCTGTCAGTGTTAAAGCTCATTGCTATTTGCATGGGCAGGGGTTGGTGGTCGTGTACACAATATGACATTACTTGTTCTGTGTTCGATTGCTCTTAAAGGGGAATGAAACCCAGATATAATATATGTGGATTGAATGAATGCAATAATATTAGTGGAACACATAAGTGGAGTTTGAGGAAAATCAGACAATCCATCCAAAAGTTATGATTTGAAAGTTTCGGGGTGTCACATGGACAATATAAAGAAAATATGAGAATTCAACGTATTTTCACTTCTCTAGAACAATGAAAGAACACTTGGCTAATATCCCTCAGAAGGCAGTGGGAATAATATTACCCTCAATATATGTCAGTAACAGGTGGAATGTGTAATTTTCATAAAATATGAAACTTTCTTTATATTTCCTTAAGCCGTTGAGGACGAGTCGGGTTGGTGTCTATGGGAAATGCGTGTTGTAGCAAAATCAGTCTGTCTATGGTTTAATGACTGCCCAGTTATGATAAAACAAATTGTTGTAGTTGTCTTCCCCAGTGATTTTGGCATCAAACTTTTAAAAGTCAGAACTTTTGAAAGGATTATTTGAGTTTCCTCAAACTTCATTGATATGTTGTTTAAATTTTCCGCATTCACTTAATTCAATATATTTATTTGGATTTCAAGTTTAGCTTACTAAGGTTAGCTTACCAAGGTTAACTTACGAAGTAATAGTAGGTGCCACTCTTTTTCTTCTACATGTTCTATGCATCCCACACAAAACAGAAATTTTGTTGTGTAGGCTGTCACTGCATGTTTTCAAATGCTGTCAAGATATGTTTACTATTCAGCAGCCACAGCTACCTCTTCACTGAGAGTCTATTTATTTGCTGTTTGCTTTGTTAACAAAAATGAAAGGTCAAAACCAACTCTGAATAGGTACCTCAGTATCTGCCAATTTCTAATCTTTAGAGTGAATTCAATTAGCAAACAAATATCATCTGGTGGAGGGAAAAGGAATCTCATTTGTGCTAGCTCACATAAATGGCAAAATAGTTGTTTGTCTCTTTTGGTGCACAGTTTACACTGCATAAAATCTCCAGGTTTCAAAGGGTTAAACATCATGCAGTGCATTCACTCATTTCTGCAAGTCATTAATACCTGTGATGCACAGGAACTTCCATGCATCATCTGCACATGGTCAGTGATAATACGAGGTAGCTCGTATGATAGTTGAAATATCTCTCGAAGGATTCCTGACAGGCGAATGAAGTACGAAAGATAAAACTCCAGTCGTGTGTTCCAGGATGGGAAAGGAAATACCAGCTATACAAAACTGTGCCACAAAACACCACCAGAGGACACACAACATCCAAGCTCAGCTGGAAAGGAAATAGGAAGGCTTCCTTTTTCAGCAACAGCCCCCCCCCCCCAAAAAAAAAAAAAACTCAATTCTCCCCCCCCCCCCCCCCCCCCCGAAGATAGCCCATGGTCACAGAGCTCCATATACAGCAGCATACACCTGCACAAATCAATACGGCGCAGCCCAATGGCTTAACATTCATCATACCGCATCGTCGTCCCTCCTTCCGCACGGAGCTGTTAAGGCGCGGTGAGATTCCCCAGGAAATCAGTGAGTTAGTTGTTGGTGTACATGCAGGGATGAGTGGAGTGAGACAAAACAAAATTAATCCATCTCAGGAAGACGGCTTCTCTGTGGTTCCAGGATCTTTTATTTTTGTTGTTGTTGTTCTCAAAACCGTGCGCCATCTTCGCCAACAGAATACACATTTGACATGTGAATGTACTTCTCTATTCTTGCTTTCCTGTATCTCACATTCTCCCAGTCTTCATATCTATCTTACTCTGAATAATACCCATCATTCATTGTCTCTTTTTCACTGTCTCTCCACCTTTGCTATTTTTCTGATATAATTCATATGATTGTTTGCTCCCAAACTCTCTCTCTCCTCTTCCTTCTCTTCCTCCTCCATCTCCTCTCTCTCTCTCCTCCTCGTTCTCCTCCTTCTCATCCTCCTCCTCTTCCTCTTCTTCCTTCTCCTCTTCCTTCTCCTCTTCCTCCTTCTCCTCCTCCTCCTCTTCCTCCTCCTCTTCCTCCATCCTTTTCTCTTTGCCTTTACCATCCCATGTTTTTCTTGATTTCTATCTAGCCCTCTTTTGGTCTATCTCTTTCTCTCTCTAAAATATCCTTTTTATGTCTCCCTTTCTCTTACACTCTTCCCTCTCTCTATCTCATTTTATTTCTGCATAAAGTTTTCAGATTGATAAGGAAATATTATTTTAGCGATATTATTTTAACGGTATTGATGTGAGAAGAAGCCTGGGGAATGATTTGACAGGAGGACTTAGACATTTCAAATGGGGGAAAAAAACAATAATAAAACAATCTCTGTCTTTTTTTTTTTTTTGCAGCGGGAACGAGGGAAATGAAGGGTGCTGGATAATTGCATTCATCTCCCCTGAAGTGAACTGAAGGGAAAATTGAATGATATTCCATTTCTTGAGATTGCCCACTTTGGGGACAACTGTCACTTCCTATTAAAAGACATGGAAAGAGAGAGAAAAAAATATAAAAGAAGAGAGAGAGAGAGAGAGGAGAGATGGGATATGGAATGGGAAGAGAGAGAGAGAGAGATGGGAAGAGATTTTTTGTGGTCTTTAATTGTTAACCAAATCTCATATCAATCCCTCTACTGAAAACCATCACTCCTATTCCCCCTGGTGAGAGCTTAACCTTTTGTTACCATCATCTTTTAGCTCCAGCTAATGATCTTGACATGAAAATTTGATTACAGAGGGTGCTCCATTTTGAGTTACATCAACAAATACCAAGAAATTGACATTAAAAGGGAACATCACACCTGAATATATGCCATTTTACTTATTCATCTATACTGATTCTGATAAGCAATGATCCTATATCAAGACATTTCACCGCTGCTGAATTGGAGAGTAGATTGGATAACAGGTATATGCCTGCCTTGAAAATGTATCCCTGGTTGCTTGAACTAAAATACTACAATATTCCATTATGAAGCCATTATAAACACACACACACACACACACACACACACAAACACACACACACACACACACACAAACACATTCACAACTTGTATACAGTTTCATACCTGGTAGGTCGCAGAAGGTTCAGTGATATTTTGTAGAGGGGGGAGGGGGCAGAGGTGGTGTGGGAAGCACCCCTTAACAGCTTCATGGATGAAGAGTTAATACCGACAATATCATGGCAATTTAATCCTCATACCTTTTTACTTTGTTCGCACAAGCAATTTAATATTTGCATCCATCATACTGTGTACATTTTTCTGGTGGTGCAAGCAGTGGAACAACCTGTCGGCTCGGACAGAGTATAGGGGAGAAGAGACTGACAGATTTATTTCCCCGGATGAGGACGATGAAATATTGATCCCCCCAAAAAGGTGATGCTTTTCTTGACCTTTACGTAGCGCGACACAAACTGATGAACCCAATTGGAAAAGAGGGTGGAGAGGGAGTGGGTTTAAATTGTCTTGAGGACATATAGGCAACACAATTTCAAATATTGAAGGACCTTGCGAGTGTTTCCCATTTCTTGAGTCAAGCATAGCAGTGAGATGTAAAACAGGGAACACAATACCTTAGTCAAAGCAACAAAACAATCAAGTTTCATAAAAATGTACCCTTTTACACAATACACCTGTTTTATGCTGGGCTAATTGTAACTAAAATGTGCATATTTTGAATTTTGCAGAAGACAGTTATTTTGTACATAACTTCATACTTCTGAATATTGCACATCACTATGATTTTATGGTTGTTGCTGTGAAGCCCCATAATGCAAAATTTACATCATAAATGTTTCCCATTTATAGTAACTTGTGATAAATTTCATCAAGCATTAACAAAATACAATACCAAAACAGTGAAGCCATTATCCATATGGACTGAAACTAAATGGGAAATGAAAAAAAAATAAGACAGACACAAGGAAAAATGCCAGACAGGTATCAGTCTTCAAATACTATTCCTTTCCTTTCTTTTTTTCCTGATGCACTGGACAGTTCTCATTTCTCTGCGAGTGTAACCCGATGCATATCATTAGCTCCGTTATGGCGTCGCAGATTGTCTTACAGGATGTAGCCCGGGATGACAATTTATTTTTCGTGTGCGATACTTACTACGCTTCAACGTTAGCACACATGAGCAGCTTGACCCATATTTCGGATTTTCTTCATCTGACGCTGGGCATTCTTAGTCTATATACGCATCATATGTCATGCACGCAGACAAATCGCACAAAGTATGATATTGTTTCAGCATCGAAAATGACAGATCAGGTTGCAACAAGACATACAAAACCACAGAGCAGAAAATGGCAATATATCCATTTCTGTTTTATTTCTCTCCTCATTTTCATGGACATATTGCAATGATATTTCTGAAAAAATCCTGTTTTCTTTCCATTGGTTGTAAGTGCAGGAAACAATTAAAGACAACAGATTGTCATACCATCACTCTCTCTTCTTAAAGGGTGTGTACAGTTCTGGTTGAGGTGAGAATGTAGCATTTAACGTTTTGCAAGATATTCAGAAACCACTCTATGAGATGTCAAAGAGCATGCAATTCTAAGGGGTATCAAAAGTTTATTTGACGAAAATTGGTTTTGAAATGGCTGAGATAACCAAAAACAAGGTGAAACAAAGAGATCCTAATAAAAGGCAACAGGCCACGCCTTTTATTAGTCACACTTTTTTGGATATCTCAGCCATTTGAAAACCAATTTTCATCAAATAAACGTTGAATCCTTCTTAAAATTACATGTTCTTTCATATTTCATTAGAGGTTTCTCATTATCTCATTTAGGAATGTTCAGAACATGAATCCCCACCTCAACCAGTACTGTACAGTCCCTTTATAGTTTAATCAGAAGGATTGTGTTTGAACAGGTTTGAGCCAGCCATACCACACACAGAAAATGCTGTTTCAAAGGTATTATTCAAGAGAAAGGGGGAAAACAAAAAAGGAAGTTTTATGGTACAAAAACAAATATTTACATATATGAATATATAATAACACAACAGAAAATTTACCATGGACAGCCCTAGTGATTAAGTTTGACATTTTGATTTTTTCTTCCTATTTCAAACATTATCAAATATGCCCAACATCATTTAATCAACTGATGCTACATAAGGCAAGCTTTTGGTGAATTGTTGGGGCAGGAATCTTGCTTAATGTGTTAATCCATTTGCAAGACTTACAACATATATGAATTTGGGCAAATATTCCTTTCATGATTTACAACTGAGAGCTATACTAAGCTTTAAACCATCTCCTCAGATACTGATGCCTCACCACTGTATACAGATATCATTCATGTAGTTCCATTATACAGAAATACACACATCCAAGCTTACAGTTGTTTATTCCTAACTTCTTCCTAATATCTCCAATAGCTAGTGATCTTTAATACATAAGGTTTGTATGTCTATAGTTTTCATTTTGAATTTGCCTGTATTACAGGATAAAAAAGCCAACTTGTAATTAGCTAAATGTACTGTCATGGCACCTGCTTTCACACTGCTAAATGGCAGAAGAATGTATCTATATAAATCTTTTTGATATCACAAGGAAATATCTGAAGCAGTTCCTGAACCATTCCTTGGCAGTTTGATTTTGATAAATCAAACCCGGCCCACTCTTGTGCTTCCTATGTGTTTCATCACATCGCAACAACTGTTGCCCTTTTCCGAAGAGTGCGATCCCAGGCAGGGAGACGGCTTAATAGCTAAAGTGGTCCAAGATGACAGACATGGTGGAATATTGCTTTTAAATGGTTCCCAGCTACAAGCATTTCATACAGATCACCTGCTAAAAATACCATGTCTGAAATCTAGCCGTCTTTGCCGTCTACTCTGAAAGGTGCTGTTGAAATATCTGTTACCATCCTTTTTTTCCCCCTATTTCTTCAAATTCTCAAAACAGACGTATGTTGGTTCAATTCTTGTCCAACATTTCATCCTGACCAGTGTGTTCATGCCATGACATGCATCCACACAACACCTAACCTCAAAGATTGAACTTACGAGGGCAAGTCAAACTCAATGATAAGACCACAGAATCAGAAGATATCCATACACATGAGGAAAATCTCTCTCCAAAAAGTCTCTCATATTCTTTCACACTGCAGAAGTGATTTACTTTGGACTAAGTGACAAAATATATCATAATGTTCACATATTCCATCGAGAAATGCAGCATCTATTAGAAAGATGCTAATATTCACCACTGTCTTTGGATATGAAAACATACAGTTGCGACCATCCTTTGTATTGCTAGTAACAGGTTAACAGTTACAGTGGATGGAAACTGCAGGAGATTGAAGCAGGTTGCATCAACGTTTCGACATGAGAGTGGATGGAACAGACAAACCGGGACTCAATCATTCAAATCCAAACATTACACCACAAGATAAACAAGCCACAAGCACTACATATGCAAGAGTAAAAAAAAATATATCTTCTGAAAAAGAAAGACAGTTGATACACTCCAACGGTTTGGCTACACTTAACCCAAATCATGCCTGGAAGCCACTCACTACTCAGAACACACCAACAACTCTTATGCGCGCGTAGGAAGACAGATAATCCACTTACATGGATTGTGTTTATTGGGACACCCTGCGCTTCAGGGCGTCTAAAAAAAAAACCACACACACACACATACTGACAATGGCACAGACAGAATTGCATTTCCCCTCTCAAACACAGTTGCAATAATTTTTTGAAGCACATATGGACGTGTCCACAATTTTTTCGTCAAACTCCAGGAGGCAATTTTGGCTGTCTCATGTTTTTCCTATGAACAGCAGCCGATAGGAGCAACCACTGTAATATTATGTTTTGTTTTGTTTTGTTTTGTTTCTTTCAACAGGATTGTTGGAGGCCTCCTTCAATTTTGAAATTTGTTTCGAGTTGAATTCTAATTCCTGCTTATCTTAAATTGGTGTCGGTGCAGAATATGACAAGTACCCAAAATATTCAACCAGTGATATATGTTTGTGTGAGCTTATGTAAACTGTGTTTTAAAATAACATAGCGTGTCTTTCTCATTCTTCATATTCCCAGATTTCCTTTTTCCTTATTCTCTGCTTCACACCTCTCAGGAAAGGGCAAACCATACCCTATGGTTGCATTCCAGTGAGAAAATGACTCCTGGGGTCATATTTCACCATCCTCACCGAGTTGTAGATGATATGCGTCTCTGCTTGATGCTCCCCTTTAAGCCATCTCCTCCCGTTTCCCACTCCTCTCCCCCCATCCATCTCGGTCACACCCCCTGACCTTTTTCCACCCAATTCCCTCTGACAATATTGTTGTCCTCACTGGTGTCTCGGGCTTCATCCCCAATAAGCGAGCGGCAAATTGAGCGCAATTCCTCCAATCCACGACGAAGATTCTCCTGAGAGTCAGCAAATCCGATTAATTAAAGACCGGATGATTACCCACCCACCCCTGAACTTTTGCCCCCCGCCTTATTTCTCTTACTTTTTTTTTGCCCAAACAGTGCATTGACACAAACGTTTTGACCTCCTCACCAAATTTCCCAAATTGTGTTGTAATTCTTCACTGACTAAATTTCAATATCTGATGTTTACACACAACAGATAATACTGACATATTGATAAGATACTACGGTGAAAAAACTCATTCTCAGGGGGGAAAAAATTGTACTTGAATTACCTAGACTGTGCAAGACATCTATCGGTGCTATTCTGTTAATACAGAATGCTTTAGAGCAAGAAACAGAATGCACATTCTTTTTAAAGTTTAGCCACAACTAAAGTCTAAGAATAACCATTGGGAAATTGGAGTCGCACTCTTTTCCCCTCCCCCCCCCCCCCCCATCATGCCCCCTTTATTCTCAAAAAGAGCCAGTCTTTAATTTCCTCTCTGTATCCAAGCACTTCCACTGTCTGCCCCTCTGCTTCCGCTGACCTCCCTCGCTAACTCAGATGCTCAGATACCCTAACCCTAACCCCTATACCTTTCAACTTTTTTTTTCTGCACCACCAAATTTGATTCACTCCTTAATGTTTCACTTGTTTTGTTTTTTTTGTGTTTTGGTATTTGTTTTGTTTGTGGTGATTTTGACATCAACAATAGCACACTACATCAGAACAGGCCACTTCAGAAATTTATCTTGTCGCGGGTCCTCCGAAGAAGTACAGGTAAGTGAATAGGAAATGTTGCCTTTGTTCTTTGTTCAGCAGAGTTAGTGCTCTATGAAACTCTTCCAAGTTCCTCATTCTCTGAACCAGCCCCCTCCTCTGCCCCCTACCTCTCCCCCCCCCCCCCCCCCCCACCCTCCATCCCTCCAATTCAACTAAGTTTCTCCAATTCAGACCAAGTCCCTCACTTCCTCTCCTGGTCCGATCACTTTCACTTTCTGCTCGCTCTCCACTTTCCCTCATCTCCCTTCTTTCCTCATAGGCTTGATATACCCTCTCACTTCTTATTCATTCACACTGCCATGTTTGTTTCACATGCAGCTACTGGTGCCTATCTGCTCTTCTATTTCTGCTCTTTTCCCTTCCCAATTTCTGTCATTCATCAATTTTTGGCTTATTGACACAATCTGCAAAGGGAACCTATAATCTACACGGAAGCCCTGCTTTGCTTCTGAAACTTAAAAGTACAAACAAATCAGTGCTTTGGATCAAATGCAAAAGTGAGCAACATGAATGTCGTTATCACAATATATTTCATTATGTTGAATTTTAGCCCTACAACCCCATCCCAACCCTTACAATTAAATAAATTATTTGAAGCATAGGTTAATCATTAAATTGCTCAAATTTCCCATTGCCAGTACAGCATAAAAATATAATATGATTTCAATGATAAATTCAACTTTGCTGTTGCCAAACACAGACTGAGACTTCTAATCATTGAATTTCCTGTAAAGTTTTCTTTTATTGGGTGATTAAAAATGAAATGAATTGAATTGAATCATTAAGGAAAATGCAATGACAATGCATAAAAAAGAAGAACTTGTAAAAAAACACAAACAAAAATTGCTGGTTGAGACACAAAATTTTCAGGGGACAATAGCATGTAAGATTTTTTTTCTTTTCAATGTCAAATTCAAACTGAGGCAGCTTTCACTCAGTACATCCTCTTTGTCTAATCATTTAACAAACATACACAATTCAGAAATTACAAACCTACAGAATGTATGAGATCCATTATAACGACTCACATCCCCTCCCCTCACACTTAAACATACATATGCACACATATAATTGGGAGAAACAAAGAGTTCAAGCGCCATAATTTTGCAGATGAAAAAAAAACAAACTTCTACTCATAGATTATGCTTTGTTTTTACCCCAGTTTCTGTTGTTTTGTTTTGTTTTTAAACATAAACACACATTAAAATGTATCTTGAAAGCTCAAGGGAAGTGAAATTTCACAATTTGATTGCTCAATTGCTCAATGTTTCATCTATCCATGTGTCATCTCCATGATATCATTTTTTGTTGTTTGGTCTTGTGTGTGTGTGTGTGTGTGTGTTTTGGGTTGTTCTTTGTCTTTTCGTTGTTTTGTGTTCTATTTTTGGATACAAAGCATCCTATACACAGAAATGCTTGGGTGGAAAAGCTATATTGAATTTAAACATCTATGTTTTGTCAGTGCAAATGTTTTTTTGGCAATAAACCGATATCACCATGCACTCTTTTCTTCGAATTACACAATACCCTACGACATTAACCATTTGGAATGCACTGCTAAACTTTTTTTTTTTTTAAACAACACAGAGGAAAGACAGCCAATTTCACAGTATGAAGATCACACAACCACTTCAACCCAAGGCAGAAACTTGGCCTTCTCTAGTTTACAGCCCTTGGTATATACCGTAGGAGGATGGGAATCCATAGAATCTAAGCACAGTATCCTTCCATATGTACTATTGACCCCCTAATAAAAGTACAGTTCATTGGCAATGCTGCATTAATTGTAATTATTGAGATGTGCCAGATCTTAATATGGGGGTATGTCAATTGCCTGCCATCCTAATCTGTTTATGGGAAATTAAGTCAGGACGTTATCAGGCAGGTCAATATGTACTGTCTTCAAATGTATGTATATGTTTGTGTGTGTGCTGTGTGTGTGTTTTATATATAAAGGGAGAGAAAAAAGTGATATATGTATGTATGTATGTATGTGTATATATATATATATATATATATATATATATATATATATATATGTGACCTTGCACCACAAAACAAACAAAAAGTCACCAGACATGGATTTTAAGTAAAGGGAAGATTCTGAAAGTGCAGACTCTAAGCCTTAAAAATGTATAACTCAATTCAAATGGACTCCCCTAACCTACCTAAATACTGGAAAGAAAGCATACACTCTGGAAAAGTGTGAACTGAGAAAAGAGGCTCTGAAATAAAAACAATTACTGGCCCAAAAATATCCACATTTACAATACATGTATTTAAAGATAGATATATGAACAGAAAGAAAAATAGATAGATAGAAAGATAGATAGATTCCTTCAGATATATCATTACATGTGCTCAGTACCAGAATATTATCAGATTCAGGAGTTAAAAAGTCCTGACTGATTCCTACCACAAATCAGTTTCCATAGGAATGAACAAGGAGGGCCCTATGTTACCAAATTCTTCAGGGGTGTAAAGACAGGTAAACGGGAGAGCATTGTGGTGAAGCTTATATCACACGCTTTAAATTAACATACTTGTACTTCATGTCCAAATAATCATGTTATATAACAAATTTTATTTGTAACATTTATCAATAGCAGTACTGCCCTTGGACGCAGTATAGCCAGAACACATTTCAATTACAGACTTGTGCATCAATTTATAAAACCACCTGATGAAATAGTTTTAAGAAGAGAAAGCCGAGGGTAGTGTGCTGGGAATACACCTGTAAAACATTCTTACAATGCATACACTTGCATGCCGTGTAAAACATGGCAAATACACCACACCTGTGTCTTGGTACATTGTAGCAGTTATAAATAAGGTCTTATAATAAAGAGGTCATTAAAAAAAAGTTATTGAACAAATAACAATAGAAAGAGAATACAAATCAGTGACATTAAATGCAAATAGCATTTTTTGCAGATCTTCTTGCAGATTTCTTGCAGATAATCTTGCAGATTATCATCACTTTCAATATATTTGTTTGCAAACGTGACTCAAATATGTGACACAGAAATCTTTCATCATACACTCTTAATATGATCACTTACATTTCCCTTCTCAGATGAAGCTGAAGTACTGATTGACAACACACAATTATTTTGTTAGTGTATACTAGAATGAAAATCTTTTGAGAGCAATGTGGTTACTTTTACATCTGATCTCTTACTCTGCCACCAACCATCCATGCACTTTCAAATCCAGCGTTGCAAAGAAATCTTTGCATGAGGTCATTTTTTTTTTCCTTAGCTTTGGCATTCTGGTAGTCATAGTTCACAAAGAAATATATGTCATGGTTCATTTCAGATTTAAACTATCAAAAAAAATAATGAAACTACAAAATAATTATGATGGCATATTCAGTACATGTGTAAGGATTTCAGTCAAATACAATGTACATTGGATAGGCCTGGGATACACTTGTAATATTTTCAATGAATAGGACAAACAGCCTCTACAAATCATTATTCAACACATGTTGCTCTGAAATCATTGTGCATTTTCCATTTTACATATGCATGCATTTCTTTATGTTTGATGGACAATTTCATAACATCAGGTTACACTTTGCACACAAGCTTCCACATCAGAATTTTCATGGCAGTTCTGGATACACACACACACCCACACACACACAAACAACTTGCAAGTACTAATTTCTGTCTTCCCATGCAGAACTGTCATATAAAGCTTCAATACTGTCTCAAAAATATGGCAAAAGATAGTGGACACCGAGCCGGCATTTCAGAGATGCATTTCATGAATTCCATGGTTTCAAAGTTCAATTATGATTGCAATAATGGCAAAAGGTAATTATTTACCAATGATATGAATATTACTTGTGTCTTTACTTGTTCATAAAATCAACAGTGCTGGCAAAAGTGAACATATCGTCTGTTGAGAATGAGAAGGGCGTTAAGTTGTCTTGAATACTAAGGGTTTAGTGGCAACTTAACGCCCTTATCATTCTCAACCGACAATATCATCTGTGTCTCTAATTTCATTCAAATTCATTGTATTTTATAAGTGCAAATTCAAAAGCAATGTTTGCTAAAGAGATACCACTAAATGCATTAACAATGAAATCATACTTGCAAATATTGTATGTATCTATGGATCAAAATAGTTACATACGGGGAGTCACTAACCTTCAAGAATTGGAACTTTGGTCATAATAGTGAAAAAAAAAAATAGAAGATATTTATACCCAAGCAACATCTGACAAATGGGGACAATGCAGGAATTATTTTGATGACGTAAGATCAGCAATAAGGATGACTACTAGACCTATATTTGGTCTACAGGATGGTGTACTCAATTATTTACTGTCATTTAAAACATTTGTAGCTCTGTTGATATTCTCTGTTATTGGTTTAGATATCTGTGACTTGTATCTTTTATCTCACTGCTTTAATTAAGCTCAATAAACCTAAGGGGTAACTTCCCTTCTCCTTTCTTACTTTGATTGAAAACTTTAAAATCATGTGATTAACCAACTCAGTTAAGACAGGATGATGGGAACAGAAATCAGACTGAAACACTGACGATGAAGCAATGTAGTGATGTAGGTAGGTGAGGCTGTCAAAATAAATAAAAATGAAAATAAAGTTAAAAACAAGAAGCATGTGAGTTTCATTGTTAGGGACAAAATGTTATAATCTAATTTTAGACGTCTTACAGAAACACTAAACAGGAGGAGGGATTTTCTATTTTACAGTGATTATTAATTTCTTTCTGGGTAGATACGATTTTTTTCTGTTAACGCCACAGAATATACAATAACATGATTGTTAAAAATTCTTTTTAAGTAAGAAATTCAATTACACTCATATTTATCTTTATCTTATCTTTTAGTTCATACATTTTTTTTTTGGTCAAAAAACTTTTTTTTTCATTCGTGATTTGCACATCATAAAATTGTACTTCCCATAAAGTAACGAAAAATGACAGCTAATTGCAGAAATAGCACCTAAATCATTCTGATATCCTCTTGAGCAAGATTACAGTCTACATTTATTGAAACAAAACAAACTAAAGACTGACACATTCAGTCTTGCTCTACTCTCGGTCACTTTTAAAATTGTTCTATCATCATAAATAGCAAATGCAGTCTAATTAGATGGCATAATTTTATACTTAAAAGTTAATTTTAGCAATTTTTCCATTAACCTACTGCCCTTAATTCACTGTTGAAGAATTACATGGTTACAAGAAGAAATTCTTCAAGAGATAGCGATGCCTCATGCATCCTTATAAGACAGGTTATAAAATCATTCTAATATAGTATTTTTGACTAAGACATTCAATTTACATTCTGGAAGGCAGAAGAAACACATCAGGGCAAGAGCGAGAAACTGAACAGTACGTGCTTACGTACGGAACACTGAGTGAAAATTAAATGGCTAGCTGTTTGAAGACAAATGAGGTTAGTTGAACAGTAAAGCAGGACAGGCATGCAAGTTTTAACAAATGAAGTAAGTAACTCTACATTCAACAACACTGCTCATAATTTGTGTTGTTGTTGTTGTTGTTTGTTTGTTGTTGGTTTGTTTGTTTTTTTAATCATTGGAAATGTCAATAACAGAGTAGCATTTAAACTTGCCTAAGAAAGGGACATTAATGCACGATAAACACAACACTAATAACTGATTAATCCTTGCGTAGTCGGAAGAGGCAGATCAGCCTTGCTTGACTTGAGTACTTACTTTTTTTGTTCTTGCTATCTAGAAGATGGGACCCAAGGAATCAAACCATGCCACAAGACTGCTGTCCACGATGGCTAGATCCTTGAATTGATCAAAGCTGATTCTGGTATTCATGAGAGAGACACAGTGCAAGATAGAAGGATGGACAGAAAGATGACGGAAATCAAGAAGGACAAAAAAAAAAGAGAGTGAGGATGTTGTGATAAAGGAAGTAAAATCGTGTAAATTGCAACTCTGGAAAAATCTACTTTTTAGAATCCCACAGATGCCATCAGGCAATCACTGAATAACTACTGTAATATCAATGAGAGAACATATGGGATACGTATTTTTCAGTAAATGCAACATTGGATGAGAATATTCCGTATGTTTCTCTCATGGGTCGTACAGACCGAGAGAAAACAAGCATTTAATGAAATAAAGTACAATTCAGAAGATAGAGCTCCCCAAACGATGTCCATCCCTTGGGTCATAAACTAACGACATTTACAATCATTTTCTAGACATGGAAGAAACAGTGTGCAAAATTAATCATTTTTACCAACAAAGGGAGACAATCTCTTTACTCATTACCATTCGAAATATAAAACATGCTGATATATCATAAGTAAATCATTATCATCAAAGAAAAGATCCTGCATAAAAACATCTCTTTGGCTGGCATGACCAATGTTGTTTTTATTGTTGAATTGGTGGAGGTGGTGGTGGTGGTGGTGGTGGTGGTGGTGGTGGTGGTGGTGGTGGTGGTGGTGGTGGTGGTGGTTGTGGTTGTTATTGTTGTGGTTGTAGTTGTGGTTGCGGTTGTGGTTGTTGATGTGGTTGCAACTAGTCGTACCTTTGGTCTGGGCCAATACTGGCCATCTTAAAGACATTGTCCACCATCTCCTCAATAGCATCCTGTGACATAGCCTCCATGACAGGCCACATGTCTTCCCTGTGGGGAATGGAAATATGAAGACGAGTTGAAGGTATACTGGAAGAAACATGGGGGGGGGGGGGTGGGAGACCAACTGGTATTCGATGAAGACTCATTTCAAGGTGAGAAACATTCTACTCTGATAATCCTAGATATTAAAGATTTCTGATCTCTATCTAATGAATGATAATACAACAGGTGTCAAGAAGAAAGCATCTCAAACCTCCACATTTTTTTTTTTTTTTTTGTTTATCAACTTCCCAGCAGCAACTGGTATGATACAATTAATTCATGGTATGTAATTTCATCGTACACTTTAGTTTTAGTCTGTTTATGGGCAAAACCATATATTATCTTTCATAAGGATAAATCTCTAGATAGAAATGTATGTTATTGTTGTTATTTTCTACCTAATGCCAGCACTAGACTGGATATGTATCTTTTGTAGGAAGAAAAATGGATTTCCAGTCATTCATAAGTAGCTTGACAAATGAAAACAGTGACAGGTAATCACTTTGCATGGGATAACCAGTCACCTTTTCCTTCCCACCATGAGAAGAAAACAAGTAATACAAAACAAAAGAAGTGACCATAAGGACTTTAAAAAGACATACTTGCTGCCTGGGTTAACGGGGAAGGGGATCTTCCCGTTGCTGGTGAGTGGTGCCCCGGTGTCTGACGGGATTGGAGCACTAAAGAGTGAGGAGACCGGACGCCCTTGGTTATCATCAAAGTTTGCCATCTATGGAGAGAAAATCCAGTCAGGTGAAGTATGAGAAAACACTCACTACTATGCTTTATAAGACCCAGTAGCGTTGGGCTACAATGAAGTTGGAAGGCAGGTCCTGCTGGGATATATTCAAGAACCACTGTAATGAATTGTGTACAGCTTTATTGCTGATCTCTATGTAAGTTTACATACCGCTGAAGAATCTCGACGGGAGTTCTCGTTACCATTAAGCATACACTTTGATGCACAGAGTTGCTGACTGGTGCTACTTGTGGTTTTCAAATGCACCCAGGTGGGCAGCAACTGAATCACCACCACCACCTAGTATCCACGAATCCCCATGCTACTGGGTCTTTAAATGAATATGACTACTTCAAAAGAATTTCATTTGTTGAGAAGGATAGGGGCATTAAGGCTCTACTAGCCCTCTGGGTTTGATGAGGTTGACGCCCTTATATTTTTGATACAACAGTTTTCATACACATTGCAGCACATTTTCACATAGACCAGTTTGAACACATCTTTTAAGTAATGAAAGGATGTTCTTTTGTGCCACTTTCTTGTATTGACCCTCTCTCTCTTCAACTTTTACAGTGGACAAAACATGAGTTATACTATTTTACTCTTCACTATGAGGAAAGGCTATCTCTTCATTTCTCATTGGGCATTTATCCTTGTTAAAGAGAAAACAAAGTGGATGACATGAAGAATGGAATCAACCATTTGTGACCGTACATCACAAAACCAACAAAAAGTCGCACCCCTTGATTTCATGTGATGACTCAAAAAAGGTGAAATGGGTAAACTGGGTCAATCTTGAGTTTTTCATATTTTCTGAAAGTGCTATCCTTCTTCTACATTATTCCTAAGTTTGGGATCATAACATGAATGGGAACGTGTGTTTTCAGCAGTTTTTCTACAACCCTTCTTTTTTAAATTGAGTTATACATCAAATTAAAGCTTAGAGTCTGGTCTTTCAGAATCTGCCCTTAACTAAAAATCCATGTCTGGCAACTTTTTGTTGGTTTTGTGATGCAGGGTCACATTTAGAACACAATCAATTCTTGAAAGTATCTCATAAAATTCTGATCTCACAACCAAGTCTTGGTATGTTTGAGTGGAAGACAGCACTAAAATCTCACCATCTCCTCTTCGCAGGCCTTGACGACATCCCTGACCAGCTCGATGGTGACACAGAAGTAGGCCTTGAACATTTGCCTCAGGTTGTCTCGACTGATGCTTCCCACTCCCTCCAGGTCATAACCCTCAAAGGCATCTACAGTTGGAAAATAAATATCCAAACAAACAAACAAACACACATGATAAAAACACAGCACAGTGAATCTCACTTATGTTAAGCTGTTGTTGTTGCTGTTCTCATTGTTGTTCTATCCACACACACAAAAAAAGTTACAGACTAATTGTGGTTGTCATTGTGACACCATTTGCAGTGGCTATTAGCAATCTCTATTACAATGAGCAAGGTTGAGAAAAGACTATCGGAGAGCAGAACACACTGTGACATTGCTGCTGAGTTTTAATTTGTGTCCATTTGTTGGTCATATTGCTTTGAAAATGAGTGAAAGTGTCAATCCATGAATCCATGATATTTTAAATGTCACCTCTACCTGCTTTGTTCCTTAACTTGATATGTTTCCTATTTATATTTGACACCATTAAAAATGAGCCTGTTTGTTACAAAACAAACAAACAAACAAACTGCAAGTCAGATTGGTGCATACCTGCATGTGATACTCACATTTCACTTTCTCCTCAAAGGAACCCTTCACAAGAGTTGACAGCCCACAGGCAAATTCAGTAAAATCTATGTAGCCATCACCGTTGGCATCGTAGAACTGAGGTGAACAAAAAGGTTAATTAGGATTAAAAATCATGATTGAAGGAAGGAAATACTGGTAGATACACATGCATAAGAGTGAATACAAACATATATCATGAATAAAGAAATTACTTAAAAGATGTAAAAAAAAAAGGACAAGAACTCACAAATACATCAATAGATATGATTTAAAAGAAGTTACACACTGTTCCTAAAAACTCTACGATATATCTGTGGCATCTTTGTAGTGATAAAAAATGAAACAAACAAAAAATATAAAGATCACGATGTCCCCAACGCGAACGCATAAAAAACACAAAACTACACAAATGCACTCGAAAAACATACATTGAAAACAAAACCAAAAAAAAAAGCTTTAATTTTAAGAGCTCACAATTTCTTCATTACTATGGCTTTGAACAAACTTAGAGTTGTACAGTTGCTGCATTCACAATCTTTCCAGTCATGTCATGCTATGATTACTCTACTACATGGTTCAGAAAAAGAGAACAAACACTACCTTGAACAGTCTCTCCAGCAGCAGGCTCTTCTCAAGCCCCAGTGGCCCCAGGCACTGGTCGTAGATCTCTCTGGTGATACCCTGCTCCTTGTTGCACAACACTCGGTACTGTTCGTGCAAGGCCTCTATTTCGTACTGATCAACTGCGACAGATATGGGACAAAAGGGAAGTCATCTCGAATGCCTACATTGGTTCTTAAAAACTTTGTGATAGAACTCTTTTGGTACCAACTCTTGTACCACTACAATTCTGAGCACCAACAACTGATGAAAGTTTTAACATATTTGTTTCAAATATTACTGGGCTGAAAACAAAACATGGGCTGTGTCAAATAAAGCATAGCTATGGCGAGATGGTGCATCCCTTGGGGTTTGTACATGCATCATATTTTGAGTGTGAAATTCACTGCATTCTTTACAAACTTCACAGACATATGAATCTATTCTTTGCGGTCTCTTCTACATTCATTGCATCGTAGCTCTACGTGGCTATATGATACATACAACAATGCATCACATATTGTTGTTCTTAATGAGCATTTAAGTAAAGCTCAGAGCACACAGGATCAGTACTAAATTGTACTTACAGTGTGATATTGACTTCAATTTGTTGATCTCATCCCACGTCAGACGCCTGATAACTCTCTCTTTGCCTGTCAAATAGAAATCAATTAGAGATCTTCACATGGGGCAAGAAATTGGGGGATGGAATGATTTTGGAAAGACATGAGAAACTAAATATAGTTCATTTGGAGCTGAAAATATTTTGTATAAATTGCACAGAATTTCATTGAATAATTGCTTTCAAAACATCCATATTTAGCAACTTTTAACACCTGTCCTTTTTTCATGACATTGTGACATACAAACCTTCTTTTTACCTAACCTGTAATAATAATAATAATAATAATAATAATAATAATAATAACAATAATAATAATAATAATAATAATAATAATAATAATAATAATAATAATAATAATAATAATAACAATAATAATAATAATAATAATAATAATAACAATAATAATAATAATAATAATAATAATAATAATAACAATATTAATAATAATAATAATAATAATAATAATAATAATAATAATAATAATAATAATTCAATTATGTCTGTTTACTAATGAAATGGTGTCAAAGTGGCTTGCAAACAAGCAGCACTCATCATATTCTACAAAATGCAAATATGGTGTTCATAAGTCATAAGTTTAGGTCGTCTATCCCTTTTGCAAACATCACAAAAGTCTGCATGGTTAAAGAATAATGTCTCCAAAAATTATGTATGATATCTCATGGTAGTGTCTCTCAGAGTTTAAAAAAAAAAAATGAAAGCAAACCCTGCGTCACTTGATAATATGTTCCACTTTTGTATCAAGAATAACAATTGGAATTTTGGGGAAGTCTGAATGAATTCACTGGAAATCCATAATATTGTTTCCCCTCCATCATAAAATTTTAAGCCATCAAAGGGGAAGCCACCATGATAACTGTGGCAAGTCACTTCTATCATGTGACTGTCCCCCAATACCCTATACTGTGACTAACCTGGGTAGAATGGCTTGAAGAGGACCGTCCTCGGGTTTGCAAGAGGAGGAATGGGTATCTTGATCTTGATGAATGCGTGCGTTCTGTTGTGTCGGTCGTGTGGCTCACATCGCTCGCAAATGTCAAAATCGACACAGTTGGCACACTGGAAGGTGACAAGAGAAGGCCAACTTTATACCTCAAAGACTCTCTCATAATGTGAATATGTTCAAAACAAACAGTTGTCATACATTTTCTGTTTCTTCATAATGACTTTAGAGTAATGAGGCCACAAAATGGAAATCATCTATTCATAAATCTACACGGGAGGGGTTTGTCTTTAAAAAAAAAGAAAAACAAACAATCAATCAGCCATAAGTAAGTCATTCAAATGTTATATTTGACATTTAATTGGTTTAACTGTAGCTACTTGATCAACCAAAGAACCGACTCATTCCACTCAATATTATGGATTTCCAGTTTCCAGTTTCCAGTGTCATTCATCTTGCATTGTAATTCATCCTCCACTTGTTACAGCAAACCTTTGACATAAATTTCATAATGCAAGAACCACATGAAATCCTGAGAATGATAAATAATGTAAAGCTCAAACTAGATGATGACAACTATTACAAAAAGAAAAATCAGCCTAACTACTGTAGTCTGCAGTAAGAAAAATCTGCATTCATCTTTGAAAATATTGTGGCTCGGGTGAAATCAATGAGTCAGATTTGAGATGTGCTGAATAACAATTCATGTTAAATTTTTCAAAATGCATTACAATACCAGCATGCGGATTTCACATCCTATGAGTAGAAATGAAGTTTCTTGGTCTTCTAGAACATGGATAATCACACTTTTGGCTACGCTCAATACCAGTCCAGTAAGCTGAAGTTTTCTTGACACCAGAATACGTCGCTAGTACTCGTCTTGGTCCCTTGCATGTACGCTTCTCAACAGATATGATCACTTAATATCTAAAGCAATCTGGCTGCATCAACTTACATAATTGTACCATATCTACACATTTGCAATGAATATCAGTACTTTCAACCCCCTCCCATCTCTTACTGTCCAAGAGATCCTTATTCTGGATCATTGTACATACCTTGTATCTGATTCCACATATCGGGCTTGCCTGGCATCTATTGCACGTGATCCCACGGTGAATATAGCCCTCTGTTTATGTGGAAACACAATTCTCATAACTAAATTGGGTAAACTGACAATACAATCATTTCTTCTACAGGAGCCAATGTTTGTATCAATCCTCCTACTACCATACAATACAAGTAGGCAACCCTTTGCAAAATTACTTTTAAACTGTTCTAAGATTTATCTCTGTTGAGTATGCTACAACACTGCACCACGATCATTTGTTATTGGCAAGATAAGGTCCATGTCCTAATCATATTAGTACTTTACTTAATATTTGACGGATGATGTTGTAGACTGAATCTTGGTTTGGAAGTGTTTTAGTTTGTTATTTATGTGGGTGTATCCAAGCACTCTGAAAAAAAAAAAAAGATAGAATATATAGCATATATTTTAATAGATAGTCTTATTTGTTTTGTTACAGAATAATAGCACTGAAGATAATTCTTTTACCTTTCTTTGCTTGGTCTTCTGCGATATTGAAGAGGAGATTGAGTAAGCTTTGATTGCTCTCGTGCCGGTCTATCTGATCTCCCACTTCATTGGACACTCCAGCCCCACCTCCTCTTTCTCCCACTTCTCCTCCAGCTCCGCCCAGCTCCCCGACTGCGACTTCGGCCGTGACGGACATATCAGTGACGAGCAGTGCATGCTGGGTGTCACTGAGGCCAACCGAGCGCTGAGTGCTCAGGGCAGTGATGTTCGTCTCGGCCAGACGGTCTGTCATGAGGGTGTTGGAAGAGGGGAGGGGCACTGGATGTTGACGCTCTACGTCTCCCTGGACTTCTGTGAAGATACAGAGAACAGCACACTGTCATTGTAAGCCTGTCTTTCTTTTTATCTTCTTCACATGCTTCCTTTACTCACTTTCAGATAGTTACCTCCGTCAAGGGAGGAGGTTATGTTTTCATTAGCGTTGGTTTGTCTGTGTGCAAAATAACTCAAAAAGTTGTGAACAGACTTGGATGAAACTTATAGAAAAAGTTGAGAATGACACAAGTAACAGATGATTAGATTTTGGTATTGATCCAGGAATTTTTATGGATTTTATGACGGATTTTCCATATTTTTGCAGGTAGGGTCAATGAACATAGGAGTTCAAGCTGCGCATTTTTGAGGTTTTCATACACGCACTAAAGTGTGTGCTCTAGTTTCTGCTAAGGTGAGGCGCGCCGCGCAGCTGGAAGTTGATGATGTAAAAAAAAAAGGCTTTGATATTGGGAAATCAGGCGACTTTCAGCATGCATACACATATGGGTGGAAATCACTAATCTTTATGGAAGAACAAAATCAGTGGTGGAAATGAGCTGCTTGGCGGAGGTCTGCGCTCTCAGAGTGCTTCTCTAGTTAATCAAGAAGTCATAGTGCTGAGTGCACAATAGATGATTGGTAATATTTGCTTCACCGTGCATCTTTATTGACACAAAAGCTTGCAGCCATTTGTAGCATCCTGTAAATATAGATCTCTCTTCCATTCAAGTTAATCATACTTTATTTTGCAGAAAACATGGATGCTAGATGTGAAAAAAAAAATATGAAGACAGAATAACAAACACCCTTATTATCTAGATCTCTCACACCAAGTGACATCAATCTGAAGTTTCTGTTTCTACAGATCTGTAATGGTCACAAGTTGGCATTACCTCATTTGCCACTGATGACAGACATATGACGATGCTGTTGACTGCTTGACCTTGCAATTTGTGGTGATGTCTGAGATCTTTATTAATGGAAAATGTATGTTTTATGTATTGCAATATCATCCGTGGGAACTGTGCTAAATCTCTTTTGAACCGTATTTATATTTTATAAAAACATACAACAAGAATTATTACCCATTCTCAGCCCGAAACCCACAAAGAGCCCTTGTTTAAAAAAATTAATTTGTTATCAGTATATGAAATTAACAAATTTATTACCTGTACATTTGCATATTCCTACATCAACAATATCTTGCCAAAATTCTAGACAACTGTTTCATTGAAAACAATACTAGAGTTGTATACAGTGCTCTTCAAAGTAATGTTGCATGGGACGCTTAAAGCTGCTGTGATTATGTGTGTACTATATACCGCACGGCGAATATATCGAGTTGCGTTATGCAACACTCCCCCCGGCCCTATAGATTGGCAAATATGCTTAAATTTATAAAAACAAACCATTCAGGCCATTTGCCAATCTCAAAACAAAAAACAAAATTTACTTAATACCCAGACTTTCGGGAAAACAACCAAAAATTACCAAAATACCCCATCCACTAATATATACACTATATACACCTTGGGGGACAGCGGGCCCCTAAGCATACAAACGCACAGCGTTTGCATAGGTGACCTGCATGACATCAGGCAGAGCCATCCCCCGAACCCTGGCTGGGTGCTGGCCCCACATCCCCCAGATACACAGGAGTGTTGTACTGACACTCCGCATGCAGCTTGAGATACGGAGATACAGGGAGTCGGTCTCTAGCACCAGCCGGGTAAGGGGGATTTTCCTCACTGCTTGGAGTTGGTCTTGGTTAAAGGACTGAATCAGCCCCGAGACCCCAAAATAGCAGTGAGGGAAGGCAGCTACCCAGGCCCGAAAGTAGTGTAAAGTACTAAAGTAGTGTAGATGAATTCGCTGGTGAGCGAGACACTTCTTCTTTAGGAGCCGTATGGCCAGCCAGTTTACCGTGCTGCCGCACGGGTCTGCTGCGGCACCTCAAAGGTGCATGACGAGGATACGCCCCAAGGTCCCCAGTGAAAGGATGCGGTTAAACAACTCCTCCTGAGGGTGCCAGAGATTATTTGGCACCGAGAAGTCAAAACCGACCTCACTAATGGCGGACACTCGGAGGTTGCAGAGAAGCCTGAGGAATCCACCCCACTGGGCTGGCATGTAGATTGCTGCCTTTTTGGGATGGATCCCTACTACCACCTCAAAATGGGGTCCACGCCTCGTCGACCTCATGAGGTCATTTTCAAAATCCAGGTGGAGGAACCACTCTGGATTGCAGAAGTTCAGGACCGCCCCCGTGATTGGAAATGGGTGGTTGGGTCCGCTGCCAGTGGTCATGTCGGGGTTACACAATGGCATCCCCAGCTGGTTGGCCACCGACTGGAGTTGATCGGGATGGTAATGCATATCGAACCCGACTACACGTTTAGTTCTAGGGGGTTCCCCGAGGCGCGGTTGTGGCAGGTGCCGGTGTTGAAGTACCAGGCACTGCTGTCTCTGCCTCCTCGACTGCCTCGGCAGGTAAGGGAGCCGGTGCTTGTGGGCCTGGCTCAGCGGTTACCTCCGCGACAGCAGCCCTCGGTTGTGTGGACAACCTGTCCCACAGAAATGCCAGAGGGCGCCAGTGAGGGAGGACAGTCGAGGTGTTAAGTGGCTGCTCGCAGCGCCATTTGTTGGGCGGGACGCTTAAAGCTGCTGTGATTATTGCGCCTCGCGGATCATGGGAATTGGCAGCACTTACCTCCCTTCTGGAAAACTGCTGCCAACAGAGAATCAGCGAATGTGGATGCCGGTACCAGTTGTGTGTTCTCTGCCCCCTGTTCTGGTTCTGTCTCTGGTCTCTCTGTCTGTCTCCCTCCCTTATGTACTGTAGCCCGCAGATAGCCCTCAACGGGGGACGGGTTGCCCATGCTGGGCTTGTGTAGTTACGGTGCGCTGTGCGTGCGGGGGTGCGTATGTATTTGTGTGTGCGTGTGTGTTAATTTGCACAGTGGTTTTGTACCATGCAGCATAGTTGCCGGTTTGAGCCAGGCAGTACTATATACCGCACGGCGAATATATCGATGTTGCGTTATGCAACAATAAGTTCTATTTATTCCATTTTATAAATACAATGCTTCTAGACGTAAGGTATGCTGGCCCTCTTTTTTGGACTGAATTTACCAAACATGTAAATGAACCACTAGTCTTTCGTCCTTTAAAAGGAAGTATAAACAGTTTCTTTTGATTCTGTAATCTCGCTTGACACCCACATGAATGAGTTAGATATATTACTTGCCTAATCACTCGTTTATCGTAATGTTCTTGTCATCTGTATAGTTCAATGTATTCTGTAATGTTTAATTATTTGATCGTTATTAATAATTGTACCATGTTTAATTAACAGCCTTTTAAAGGCCATTATGGCCTATTCTTGATTCTCCCACGTTTTATATATTTAATGCATCTTGCATAATGTATGTTGTGCACATTGTAACGTTTGTGCTTATTTTTTATTTACCCTGTGGAAATAAATGAATTGAATTGATTCGAATTGATATCTCACCATGTTGGCCACGTAGTCTCGATGCAAGACTTTGCCTGTGGTGCCAGAGCAGGGCTACAGATGCTGCCGTAACAGCACCAGCTGAAACCCCAACAAGAAAGGTGGACCAGTATGGCTGATTGGGGCCACTGGCATCATACATGATGTTGAAGATGCTGAATAAGTCTGTTGCTGGAGAATCCAAAAGAAGATGTCACCTGGAACAAGATGGTCATTCAAAACATGATGTCAATTAGTCTGCCTTGATACTAGAAATATCACATAATTTATCACCATGCTGAAGAGCAATTATTTAGTGTTTATGCTATCATCTCCATGAGTGTATACAAGGGGGTCGTGAGGGTCGTAGGACCCCCCCCCCCAAAAAAAAAAAAAAAAAAAAAATTCAGAAGGTCCACATTTTTGCAAAATAAATTTTTTTTTTTTCCTGAGGGCCTTTCTACAATGACCTAAATGAAAAAAAAAACAAACAAACAAACAAACAAACAAACATTGACCAGGTACCAGCAAAGAGTCCAAAAACCTTCGCCAATTGCGTGACGTAATTCTAATCCAATTCCAGCCATTCTGATACCGAGTCTGCCGTCCGCTTCAAGCCGCATTGCAATCGATTTTCGTGTCTCCCAACATCTCATCGCAACTGGCTGAAAGTTACTCGCGCTTCGCCCTGTGCCAGTTGTTTGCCGGAGCAACACATGATTACTGTTTGCGCGCGCCGCCTTTTGGCCTACTTTGTGATGAACAGCAACACAAACCTAAACATGTCACAAGAAGTTGAACTGTACCCCACGCCAGTCAGGTCAGTACTTTAGTACTGTTAGAACTTACATAGGCTACCTTACAGCTTCGTTACTGTCGGTGAGCTCTAGCGCTATGTAACTCCATAGACTACAAAGGCACACACATGGAAAAAAAAAAAAAGATGACAGATTCCATGTTTTAGCCATTCAGATTGTCCCTCAATATTCATCTTCTAACCTTTTTTTATTGAAATGTTTCTCAAAATTCCACCAAAAGTGTGCACCAGACCGTTTAATTACAATTGTAAAAAAAAGCAGAAACTCCTTCGTGTGAGAGAGGGACCCCTCCCATCCCCTCCCCGCCCTTTCCACCTCCGTATACAGTGACTGGGAAAAAAACACAATTCAGACACTCTCATACATGCTGAATATTTGTTTTCACCCTTTTTTATCAAAAAATAATAATATTCTTAATATCCCCCCGGAAAGTGTGCAGCAGATAGTTGAATTCAAGTATAAATGATATGTAAAAGCTCCCTCATGTAGAAGGGGGGGAATAACACCATCCCCTCGGTCTGTCCATCTCCACAGACTTGGTACACAGTGAAGACGCAGACACAGAAAAAGAGGTGAAAGATACCATATAGATTAGTCTTGAACATTCCATGAAGTTTCTACCTTTTTGATTGACAATTATACAAATATTCCATCAAAATGTGCACCAGATAATTCAATTTTAGTCCTAAATATATGAAAGAGCCCTAATGTGGGAGAGAATTACCCCTTTCCACCCCCTCCCCCCATTTGGTCTATCTTCACTGAAAAAGTGCAGACACACATGCGAAAACGAGGTGACTAAAAAGATGACATTTACATCAATTGTTCTTGAACATTCAGTTTTCTAACTTTTTGATTGATAAGGAATTTTCACGAAACATATTCCACCACAAGTGTACACTGGATTGTTCAATTTCAGTTATCAAAATTCAAAAAATTTTCTCATGTGGGAGGGAGATTCCCCCTCACACACCCTCCCCCTTCGGTCCATCTCCATAGACTTTGATAGTACACAGTGAAAGGAAGCAGACGCGGTGTAAAGAAAAATGTGTCAGACACCACAATTTAGCCCTTCACATCGTTCTTATAAATAACAATTTTTCTTACTTTTTGATTGAATGTTAAACCCCAAAGTATGCATCAGATCGTTAAATTCCAGTTCTAAAAATGCAAAAGCTCCCTGTGTGGGAGGGGGACACTCCCTCCCACACCCTCCCCTTGTGTCCATCTCCCCTGACTTCGCACACAGTGAAGACGCACGTCCACGCAGATTAAAAAAAAAATGGTGACAGACCCCTCAATTTAGCCATTCTGATTATCCTTGAATATCTATATTTCTTGCTTTTTGATTAACGATTTTTCCAAATATTTCCTGCTTTTTGATTAACGATTTTTCCAAATATTTCCTTCCAAAAAGTGCACCAGATTGTTGAATTTCAGTTCTAAAAATGAAAAATATCCTTCGTGTGGGCCCACACCCTCATCCTGCTCATCTGCTCCCCAACTTCAGTCTTTTCCATAAATATTGAACATACTCTTCCCCCTCCCCTAGTAATACTATCTTTCATTGCAAAAAGGTCCAAAAAATTATGATTACAACCCCTCCAGAAAAATCCTGGATACACCCCTGATCTCATTTGCAGACTTGCTCGACAATGAAGACAGTGTTGAAGACTTCTGCTAGTTTTGTGCAATGCCAGGGAATGTTTCCATCAAGATACCATTAAGAGCACACATTGAGTGAATAGACCTGGAATCTAATCTGAATTCTTATACTTATCTCACTCATGAAGGGGGGGGGGGGGGGGGCTTACTTGAACAGTAACGTAAAAGATCATGACATGACACTGACTGCTGACTCGACTAATGGGTGGATTGGACAGCTGTAATTTCTTTGTAGACACAACACTAGAACTAGTTCTAGTCACTAGAATGTTCGGCAAAATTGTGAAATAGGCCCCACCGCAGTGCGCGTGCACCCGTGCGTTAGCAAGCAAGGTTAGGTTAGGGTTTAGGGTTAGGTAGGGTTGTATTTATGGTTAAATTGGCCATTAAATTAGTCAAGGGCCTAGGGAGTCCTTCCGAGAATAAAAAGTAGAAGACCAAAGAAAAAAACGGGAGAAAGGGAGGACGAAAGATGCTATGCTGTGGAAATCGGCCCCACCGCCGTATGCATCTCGCGTAAATGCTGTTTGATGGGGCCGCATTCACGAGTAGACTATTATAAATGAAGAGTTTGTTTGCAAAAACCGATAAGTCCATATTTGCCAAATGGAGATATTTGCGATTAAAGGTCAAGAAAAATATAAAGAATAATAAGAAAATTTTTGCTTCTTTTGACCATATCTTCAAAAATATAGCTTTATATGTAGTAACCAATATATCATTTAAAAGGTATTATTTTGTACTTTATGACAGAGATCTTACTTCAAAATCTTCAAAAATGGACTTATCGGTTTTTGCAAACAAACCCTTCAAATATACTGTGGAAGAAAGCCCCACCGCCGTGCTTTATATCTACCGATGAACGCCACACGGTGGGGCCTATTTCACGAGTATGCCGAATGTTCTTCAGACAGTCAAAAAGAAGTAGATCAACTGAGTGATACAGAAGTACCCAATCCAAGCCAAGGCAATTCAATAATGATAGTAGATATCTAGTGTAATAGCGACACTGACATTCGCACTACGTGTACTGTAACGTAAGACTCTCCGACTCGCTAGTCCAAAGTTAAAGAGAAGAGCGTAGTGCAGCTATGCAGCAGTGACTGCATTCTGTCGCAGCAACGAAACGGCACTCGACTTCACGCCCACACCTGCGGGCGGCCACGTCGGACGCGGCTGCATGCACTGCTCCCCATCACTAGCACAACGTTTACGCTGGCACTCTGATCAAAATAATAATGAACGAATATGCAAGGCAAGGCGTCTTTTGATTGCAGAATAGTAACGTGTTCGATTTATGCCATTACCTGACTGCCTGCTACCTTTGAACCCAGTTACGTCGTATTATTTTGCTCGTATCAAGATCTGTTAGTATACAAATGATGCACAGGATAGAGTGCATTAGTGTAGGCGTAGTGCACTCGAGGGTATTTACAATTGTGAAACATGCACGAGGCGAAGCCGAGTGCATGTTGCACTACATTGTAAATACCCGAGAGTGAGCTACGCCTACACTAACGCCACGAAATAATCCTGTGCATCATTTGTTTTATAAAATGGGTCGAAAATTCGAAAACTAACATCATTTTTCAGCGTTTTTCACGTACCTTTGTGGGTCAAGACGTCCGAAGATGTTCGCGTCCCAAACTTTTACGCACGTCGCACTCGCGGAAGTCCCGCACATACAGTATAAGTATAATGGGGGGTTGGGTTTCCGGACACCCGCATGAAAACTTACTTATTTTACATAGAATATGCACCCTTTACCCTAAAGACTTGATATAGACTCCTCATATAGGCCTACTAGACAACATACTCTGAAAACGGCGTGAGAATTAACCTGCTAAATCGTTGGATTTGCTCTTCAAAGTGACTCCATGTACGCGTCCGGTCCCATAACGCTTGGTCTACTGTACTGTACAAAGTGTACGTATATGTATAGTATAGTACAGTATACGTACGTACGCCACATATGTTATGCACAAGGGAAGACAGGCCGGCCGGCCGGCAGCCCGAACTAGAAGTTGTTTACAGGATTGACAGCGCGTACGCGTATGCATGCAATTCATCAAAGGAGCCGCCGCGCGCACAGACGATCGGCAATCTACCATAGGATTACAGGCAGTGCAATAGTACTGAAGTAAAGGAAGGAGGTGTGTCTCATTTCAGAGCTTCCTATTGGCTACATTCTTGAACCCATTTTATAACACTCAATGTCCAGTCAAAATGCCTCGGCTCTGGACTTGCTGCTCCTTTATCGCACTACCGCAGTGCATTATCGGTATGTTCGGTTCAGAAATGGCGGCTCACGTTTAGCCTTCCCACAAGGCGTACCGTACCCGTCTCTCCCAAAGATGATAGGGAATACTAGGTACATGTACTAGTACAAAATGGAGCCTTTGCGCGGCGCTCTCACTTTTTTTTTAGTATTTTTTTTTGTAAGTATGTGCCAAACTCCTGGATCTTTCTATTGTATAGCTAGAGAAAACAATTCATTCATGCCTATTTCCATAGTGATCACCAGCCATTATAACTCTAGTAGGCCTAGAAACCTATATTGCCATCATATTGCAATCCCTCTTGTTAAAGAACAAGGACACGAGATGCACGAAAAGAAATTGGGCGAAGATTATTAATTAAAAGATTATTAAAAAAAAAAAAAAAAAAGGCCTAGGGCTTACCCGACTGCAGGGCCGGCGGAGCGTTTTCAAAAGTGTGGGGGCCTACTTCCGGGTTTCATGAGCTAACAAGGAAAAACAAAACAAAACAAAACAAAAATAAAAAAACGTCCTCAGCTCATCTGTCTCCTTCCATTTCCGGGTTTCTTCAGCTGACAAGCAAAAAAAAAAAAAAAAAAAAAAAAAAAGTCCTCAGCTCATCTCTCCCCTTCCATTTCCGAGGTTCTTCAGGAAAGGTCTTCAGTGGAAAAACATAACCTTACCGCGCTCACACTTCAAGATCTCTATCTATTTCTATTTAGTGCCACTTACGTACTTCTGGGTTTAAAAAAAAAAAAAAAGTGTGGGGGCCCAAACTCATGACACCTTATATGTATTCCTTTGTATGGTGCACAAAAAGTGTGGGGGCCCGAGCCCCCACGGCCCCCACGGTTCCGCCGGCCATGGACTGGGTTGAAGTGTTTGGACACTATAATCCGACATATCTATTTATTAAGAACTGTACTTGAAGATTATACCATAGTATAGCCCGGTAGGCCTACCATAACTGGATAAATCAGTTTTATTTGTCGGAATTAAGCAGAAAAGAGATAGCCCCTATATTCAAGATCAACTTTCATGGGGGTATTAGGTGTCAAACACGTTCACCTCGGTATAGGCCTATGTAGCTCTGATTTACACTTTTGCACATAATCTAGGCCTATTTCTGGACGGCCGGGGTTGACCTTTGTTCTTGATTATGGTTAATCATTGGGAGAAATTTCATTTCATGTTAAATGAATAAACCAGCAATATATATTCCCGACATTAAGTTAGGCCAGATGGTGACGGTTATAGAATCGTGATTGCGCAGTATCAAGTTATTCACGCATGGCTGCATCGAAAATATAGGCATGCCTATACCTGGTAATAAAGGCAAAATAAGTGCATGGCGGTGTCATTATTTATCTATTTATTTATATTTTATTATCATGATAAATTACAGAAGTGACTCCACTGAATGGAGTTGTGAAGGAACAATAGATGTTCAAAAGACAGAGCACGCAGTTTGGGGCTATGGCAAGTCAATTGGCCACAGAAGTGCACAAAATAGTACAGGATACGAGTAATAATAATTAATATTGACCATTAATCAAAAGTCATATTTCATCAATTCATGCAATTAGGTGTTTTAAGTCTGTGCTTGAACAACTAGAAGCAGATTTAACATCGAGCAGTGTCGAGTGGTATATCCATTAATGTATGTAATGTAATGTAATGTACTTCCTGGCTTTTGATGGGAATAGGAAACCCCATTCATTCTAATTCATAATAAAAGTGTAATATTCCAATGTCTTACAGTGCAGTCTTGATCAAACTTCGTTCATCCTATATTCATGTTCACCATGCAATCAAGTCCGTGCATAATCATCTCTATTTGCGCTTTGACTAAATAGTTTGCCATGTTACATGCCCACGTCCATATCCTGCAGGGACGGATCCAGGAATTCCGTAAGGGGGGGGGGGGGGGGGGGTTGCCTTTACAAAATCAAAGGAGGCGCACTCACGCGCCTCTCCATTTTTATTTCTATTTCTATTGTTTTCACAAAAATAAAGGGACCCCTTCCCCCATCCGCCACTCTGATCCTGTCATTATGGAAGATCACATTCTCTCAAGACAATCCTACACTTCATGAAGATGTTCATGCGAATTCATGGGAAACTCTGAAACTAATGTAGATAATGATATTATTTCGGATATATTATGATCCGTTTGTTAATTTGAAGAACAGTTCATTTTCGGGTTACTGAACGTTCGGAATGAAGTATACCTTTTTTAATATTCGGCATTACGAACCTTCGGAATAACGAACCTTTGGAATAACGCCTCATCTCCTCAGATTAATGAGCCATTCTTTATTTTCAGATAGTGTGTAATTCGGACTAACGAACCTCGTTTCATTTTCGGGTCAACAAACCTTCGGAATAACAAACCTTATCAAAATTTTCATTTTCGGATTAACGAACCTTCGAAATAAAGAACATCACCAATTATGGTTCCAGTTTCAGGCCTGGACGAATTAATTTACAAGCTATTTATCGTACACGGGTGTGCGTAAATTGCCACCTTCCGGATATTCTCCTTTATTGAAACAGAAGGAGAGTAGTGGTTGTTAAAAGCATACTCAATTAAAAATCAAATTAAAAAGGGGGCTGCATAGCAGTGGCGGATCCAGAGGGGGCGCACAGGGCTCACGCCCCCTCTTTATTTTTTTTATTTTCTGTTAAAACAAAAGAAATAAAAAGAAAAATTGTGGGGGTGCGTGCGCCCCTTTAATTTTGCAAAGGCGTCTCCCCTTCATACGGAAGTTGCTCAGGATCCACCCCTGACTGGAGCTATAGCCACTTAATTGATACTTTTAAGATACCATTAATATGCGTAGTTTTATTCACATAAGATTTCTTAAAGGCACTCTTGTGTGGAGAATAAAACTTACTGAAACAGAAACATAGTGGAACAATAGCTAAAAAAAAAAAAAAAAAAAAGGTTTCCAGAAAATCCTACCTAACATTCAAACAGGCATTGTCTCAGGACACCCCTCCAAAAATTCAGTCATTGTCACGCATTAAAAAAAAAAAAGTCTTTCATGGTCCCTGATTTCTAGCAATTATCTATTTACAAGCAAAAATAAAATCTGGATCAACATACCTCCGATATTTACGAACAACTTTTCATAAGGGAGTATAAAGAGTATAACACTAGATGGCGCTTTTCCTTTATCACTGCGTCGATTATTGCAGCTAATTCGATCGAACGTCGAACTTTGGTTAAAAAAATTGTTGCAACCAGTGAGGTGGAGACATTCTTTTACACCTCGTTCATTCAACTGTACTTCCTCCAAACCCAGTGAGATATTGGTACGAGAATTCCTATGATCAGACGGTAATTTTTGGTATGTTTGTTTTTCTTTGCTACTTAACTTTGGTATCTTTACCACCATCGCCATTTCTACAGTTTTTTTCCCCACAAAAGCATAGACATTGCATTCCTCAATATTTAACATTCTACTTATACTTTTCCTCCATATAAATAATATTCAAATCGCCTTTTTTTTTCAACCAGCATAATAATGATAATGATGATATTAATGAGAAATATTGTAACTCATGAAAAAAAAAAGGGCGGGCAAATCGAAGTTTCTCCTTCTTCCTTGACGTTGCTAATGTTCAGTATAAAGCTATACGGTAAAACTTCCAATTTTTTGTCACGTACAGTGCACACTCCTTAAACAACATTAATCCACCAAAACATATCTAGCATGAATATACACTCACATCCATATTCTGTTTGAATACCATAAGCGAGACCAAAATGCAACGCAATATTTCAAAATTTTACTATTCATTTCTCAGTAGGTTCATAATCATGAAGTTTTTTTTATCGCAAAACGGGTTCCGTGTAAGTCCACATGATAGAGCAAAATAAACATTTCCAATGATGCCTCACCTGCTGCATAACAAATATAGCAAATATCTAAAATTGATAAAAGTGGAGTTAACTATTTTGCAATGAAAGACTTTATAATAACAATCTTTGTCTCTTGCTTTTCGGATAAGAATTCAGATTTCCATTATTAGACAAAATGGCATCATGCCATCATGCACTGCTTTCAGCCGTTGTACGATTTTATAAATAAATGCAATTCAGAGGTGAGTCCAGTCCCGGGACCCAGTCACCTGTATAAAGGTGTATAGCTATAGCTGTTTGTTTGTGTTTCCTTGTGCGGGGTTGTTCACAACTTGATCTTTTAGTACTAAAAAGCTCTTGATATTGTTATCGAATCTATTAACCGGCATTATCCTATGTATAATTTCTGTATTTTACTGTTCCAGTGCCACAGTAATGATGACCGTTTTTTCCCACTTCACTTCAATTCAATCTAATTCAATTATCATTCATTGTACGGTGCTCCTGCAGCGTTCCTTTCTTGACCCAGTTTGTCTGTTTTCCTTTTCCACCCTGTAATCAGGTAATAGATTAAAGGTCCAGTTTACCTTTGGGAGCAGTGATTTCAAAAATTTTCAAGATATCATATTTGATGCATATGTGTAGGTCTGTTGTATCATAAAACATCCTACCATATGAAATATTTGCAATAAAACCTAAAATATAAGGAGATATCAGGGTTTTTCTCAATAAACCGTAACTGTATACGGTTTAGTCTGGAAATTTTTTTATTATAACTATTGTTCACATTTTGTGTATTTAACAACACTTAACATCGATTATACGGATTCAAATTTTGACAGTGGTTGTTTCTATCCCTAACTCACATTTAAGAACTATTTTATAGCACTAATGCTTTCATCTGCAAATGGTAAATTATGCCTTTAAAGTTCCCATGTTCAATTGTTTGGAATGCTGATCCATGTTCATGCTGTAGTAAAAGTTTTAGTTCTATTTTTTTTTTCTCATTTTCTCCTTACTCTTGTCTCAACCCTGAAGGGCAAGTTTTTACTCTTTAGGACTCTTAGGAGTATCCACTTCAAGTCACGCTTGTTTGCATTTTAGCGACTATTTCTAACCCCTTTTAAAATTCACAATGAACACTGCACTCAACGGCGACATGCATTACCACTTCTTTTGAATATTTTTTCTTTGTCAGTATTTGTATAATAAACCGTTGGTTCTTTTTCTTTTCTGGGCCGTATAAATAGCATGTCTATTCACTGTTGTCTTTGCTATCAGTTTCTCACTGAAATGATGGCAGCGCTCCTACCACGTTTAATTGGGAATATCTCGACGGTGCAATTCAGTACAAAACAACAGTGGTGTATAAAGGAATATTTATTGATAGATGTAAGAAATTTGTGGATATGATGACAAAATTGCAAGCTGCCTAAATCCATATCTAGGTGCATCTGAAGAGAAATGGCAACTGAACTGAACATATTATGTACGATACAGACTTCAACGAAGTGGGAGGCAATGAATAATTTTCAGTGCCTCTCCAAACGAATGTTATAACTCACGTAACATAAAATTATGGAAATCAACAATTATGATCATTACCACCGCTATCGTCATCATTATCATTATCGTCATCACCATCCTAATTACTTTTCAACATCAATCTCTCGATACATAATGTCATCAAAATTACCATCATCTCATCTTGAAAAAAAAAAGAAAAGAAATGAAAACAGCATTACAGTATATTGTATTTATTTTGTGTGTCACAAGCTATAGGTAGGGCCTACTGTAAAAAGAGCAGTTGTCAGTAATGATAATATTATTTTTCTGTACCATTAAACTTTACATAATAATCGGCTCTTCTGACAAGATCATGCGAACAGGTGCAGAGCCTATTACAATACACTAGTACACTGTATCTCTTTTCTTAAAAAGTTCGTATCAGTTCGCGCGCCACCTGTTCTATGTTGATGCCGCAAAGTGGTCCTGTGGTTGGAAGTGAGCACTCTTCGTATCCCCATTGCTACGTTTAGGCTTTCTCGTGGTGCGTGCAGGCCACACGCTGTTTATGCGCCCACACACACACACACTCATATTTGATATTCCCACGCGAAGAATGGCGAGTGATGTGACAGACGTCTGCGAAAAGTTACAGGTACGTCTTTAATTCATTACTTTCCTAATTTTCCTATCTTTCAGCCAAAGCATAAGCAATAGGAACATTTTTTAGTACTATCCACATCTTTGTTATGGAGGCAGTGCTGGTGTTAAGTATGTCTGGATATGTTGTTTTGGTTTCGAAAGTTGGCCAAACTCCACTAAAATGCGCTGGTGTTCGGGTTTTCGCTGTTGCATCGGCGAACGGTGATGGCCTCTGTACATGGCAAGGGCAGTGTGATCCCATGACAACAACCAACGCTCGCGCTCTCGCTGAGCTGTTGGTGAAGCCCTCGCTGTACACGCGTACGGAATTCTCCGGACGGAGATGAGAGATTATATGGCTATGCGATGTAAATAAGTACTTGGGCTCAGGTCCTTGAGTTTTTTGTCTTGCGCCTGATTAATGCCCCAATACTGGACCAGGAAACAGTAAAAAGTGTCAAATTGACTTTAATACGCAGTAGTGATTGATTGTCTAAATGTTATTAAATTGACAGGCCTATCAATACCTTGACACTTTGTGTATGGCAGATGTGGTTACTCAAACTTTTGAGTATTGCCTGGTAGTGGTAGGATATAGCCACAATCACTTGTGACAGGAAGACCAACTTACCCTGAACATTATAGGCCTATGGTTTGTGATTTGGGAAATTGCATCTACATTTATGAAAACCAGGGGGGTGTTTCATCAACGCTTGTCAGCGCCGACAATTGTCGGCGCTGACCAATTTCAGCAAAATCTTTGGTTTTGATTGGCTGAGGTGCTCTGGTCACTGACTGTTACTATGGTGATTCAAGTTGTCAGCACCGACAAACGTTGATGAAACACCCCCCAGGTCTGCATACAAGTGTAAGTTCATTCATTGCAGTTGGTAATTTATACCAATATTAATTTGCTTAGAATGGGGAATTAGTAGATCACTAGCAAAATGAATGCATTTAACCTTTTCTTCTTTTTTTTTCAAAGGTTAAGGTGACTTTTTTTTTACTCTTCAGAGAACATTTATGCCTGGCATGCATGAAGTTATTTCATTTGAAGGGAAATAACTTCCTCTGAACAAGTTTTTTTTAATATAAAAAAAAAAAACTAAAACTAGTTTGTTTGAGTCAAAAAGAGCAAAAGCAAACAAGCAAGCATGCAAAAAAGAAAATCTATATATATTTCTGGATTAATCGGCTGACAAGGAAAAAAAATAGTTATAAATAGAAATTATAGGCCCTATTCACTTATGTTTATGGTACCACTTCCAGTTTCATCACCTGACAAGCAAGTAAGTGAGAAAAAAAAAAGGGGGGGGGGGCCGGGCTTCTACACAATTTTCTACATTTTTCTGTTGCCACCTCTGGAATGCCAGTTGTGCCAACCATGAGATGTACTGCCTGTCTGAACTTTCAAAATGATATCGCATATCAATATATTTGGGCAATTCCACGTTATTCACGTTACACATTTTAGGCATCTCTGCATATTGTATTCGTCATATTTTTTATACTGGAAGGTTTGACAGACTCTGTTCTACAACAGATGCACAAGTCCTTAGTCTACCATGCAATATTAATAGAACTGTACTAACCACATCCATATAGGAAGTAAAGACAAAATACTTTCGTTACTCACATTACTTTTTTTTTGGGACGACATAAAAAGCCAACATGCCTTTATTAAAAAAGTGTCCTCATACTGGGTAGTATTTCAAACAACTGTTGTATGATTTTAATAACTTACATTGCATATTGTTGTACACAGATATAAGGGGTCAAAATTTTGAGAGCATTGGAAATATTTGACAGCAATAGCAAAATCATTGTTACTCATGTTACACGTTACTATTAGCTCATAATCACTACCACATATTTGTAATTGACCATGAGAATTAGCTGGAAACTAAATATTTTTGATGTATTTAACCTCCATAGATATTTTGTCCCTAAAATAAACCAATATTGGCACTCTTTCATCCCTTTCCCACTGGGAAAGGTCGTACAGTGTATGGCACATACAATATTAAAGTGTAATATCTGCTGGAGGTATATTAATGGAAGAAATGGCTGTTCCACATGCCCAGTAGTATATTGAACAAAATAAGATAGGTGACAAGTTTCAACTTAACAATTTAGGTTTTCACCTCATGACACCCATCTCATGGAATTGCCCATTTGTACGTGTACATCTACAGTACAGTATTGCATATATTCTACAAATGTGTACAGTATTCCATTCATGTGTTGCATTAAATGACATCTGGAGATCTCTTTTACCAAAGAGTGATATTTGGCATTACCACATAGTATACTGCATGTGAAAGTAGACGAAGTGATGATTTTATCAACTCACATCTCTTCTATTTGTTCTGACATAAGGGACTCAGCAGCTGGGGGGGGGGGGGGGGGGGGGTATGCAATGGTATTAGAAGCTTTGGCATTTTTATACTGTAAATTGTCCAATTTTAATGCAGTTGAATTTGGGCTCATTCTGATAGAGAATATTTTCTCAAAATATGACTCTGAATGAGTGAAAATCCATGTTCTTTTGAGGTATGAGTCAAAGCTTGTCAGGTGTGTAATCATGAGAAAGACCCCTGAGGTATGAGGTCATGCCTTGGGTATGAGACTTGGTAGGCTTGATACACTTGTACAAATGTACAGTCCCTGTAAGTGTTAATATTCTTTGCGTTAATTAATGTCATTTTTTTTTTTTTTTAATGCACCATATGAGGAGGAACACTGTATTTTTTTCCAATCTAACAAGAACATGTACAAAAGTGTATACCCAGATTATGATGTCGAACAGTTGTGCATTAGATCTAGTAGAAATAGCATTGTGCACAGTGTGCAGTGGCAGATCCAGAGGGGGGTACACCAGGTATGCGCCCCCTCTTTATTTTTTGTTTTTAAAACGAAAGAAATAAAAAGAAAAAAATGGGGTGAGGGCGCCTGCGCCCCCCCTTTAATTTTGAAAAGGTGCCTCCCCTCAATGGAATTCCTGAATCCGCCCCTGGTGTGTATCATATGTTTACAACAGGCAGTATTTCATTCCTTTTGGATGCATTCAGTTTCACAAAATCAACATTTCTGTGAAACAATTTCAGCATTTAATGAATAGGTTCTTGCTGGCTTCTTCAGTGATAGCTGAATATCTTCTTGAATGCCGAATAAATAATGATGATAATAATAACAATGATAATAATAATAATAATAATAATAATAATAATAATAATAATAATAATAATAATAATAATAATAATGAGAATGTTGCCTTCATTCAGCCACCATTTTTCAAAAGTGCATTCAAAATTTAGGTTCTGTGTACATTTGGCACATGTATCATGCTTGGTACTGTATATCAGCTGCGTGTGAAAATTAAATGCCAATATTTAGCAAGGTTGCCAAGATACCCTGTGTGCTTGCACGTAAATATCGGTTAACAACCTCGCAGAGTGTAGCATCATGACAGAAGTAATTTCAGTGGAGCACTTGTTGGCAAATATTCATTACAGAAAAAGTGTCATCTAGTGCCTCTTGCCGTGGTGTGCTATTGTTTGCTTGAAATGCAGTACAATGTAGGTCAACCTTTGTGCATGCCTCCAAGCCTTTGAATTTTGATACTTCTTCCATTCCCACTCGATATATGTCCTTGAGCTATATTATATTCAGGAATTGTAAATTAGTCCTACCTGTAGATGAAGATTAAATGGTGCAATTTTTTGTTATTGTAAAACTTTGCATCGGACTGTCCTTTGAAAAAACAACAACAAACAAACAAACAAACTTGAGGTATGTTTCCTTAGCCAGGGATTCATATAATGAAAATCTGTGTATTCTTTGTTTTATTTTGTTTTGTTTATAAAACACAGAGGAAATAAATGCTAGTATTCAAAGAACAATACTTGTATTTGTCATTGATCTGGCAGGATTGGTCACAGCAAATTTGCCAAGAAACTAGGCGAACTAAAAAAATGGAAAGCATTGCCTGTCAGTGTAAATTGTACTGACCAGACAAGAAATATTTCTGTACGAATGCTAGTTATTCCTAGTTATGGTAAATTTATTTTGAAAAACAAAACAAAACCCAACATGAACAAAAAAACAAACCAAAACAAACAAACAGAAAGAAATCCCAAACAAAAATAAACAATCAGATATAAAGTAACATGATTGTGAATTTTAAAGCAAATATTGGACAAATAGCAGTTATACAGTGTTGAATGTCATCAGGAGGGCATTGTATCAAGTGTTTTATCTGATTCCCCCCCCCCCAAATAAAAAAAAAATTGCTCTATGCTAATCAAATGCAAGGATTTCAATAGCTTATAACAATCTGTCAGAGAAAAATATCCGACAAAAGGCTTGATGAAATGCCTACTAGTCCTTGTCATGTTTGACATGCTGTGATCACCTTGACATACATTGTAGCTACGTTGTACATGTATTTTGGCGATGTGACTGTGATGATATGCTACTTCTCTTTTTTTCACAGGGTGAAATGCAGCTAGTATCCATGCTTTGTTTTAAAAAAAAAAAAAAGAAGAAAAAAAAAACACCCTTGCCTGAAATCTTGTAGAGATAATTCAAGGATATCATGTTCATAACACACATCCTCTATGAAGAAGCACAAGACACATCAAGGCAGTTAAATCATTATCATTTTATATGAATCTGACAATTATACAGGACTTGGACATGTACAGGACTGGTATTTTGATATAAGATATGGTATTTTTGTAGAGTGGAAACAGCAAATGGATAGCTTAAATTTATGCAGTCAAAACTCAGAATTTTGCTCAAACTCAGACTAATGAGCTGCTTTGAAATCTTTAATACTGTACATTCAACTACTTCCTCACTGGGATTTAAAAAAAAAAAAAAAATTCCCTTCCATATAGGTGTGCCCAATCAAGTTAAGACTTTTGTATTGTAAGTTTACCTACAGCTGTCTGCAGGGAGAGAGAGAGAGAAAAAAAAAACCCATAAATCTTTGAATTCAATGAATCGCTCGAGCAATGATGATAGGCCCTCATTCAAACTCGCATGTAGGGCTATAACACATTACCAGCAAATCTCATGTACGTGTATAATGTTAGTCCGTCCTTGGTACGTTTTATGAGTCAGAGCATTGAATATAAAATCAAAAGGCAAGGTACTGCTTTGTATTGCACAAATATGTACAAGATGTAATGAAGCAAATTCTTTGATTTTGTTTCTTGATTATAGTTTCCGTGATACCTTCAAGCTTTCTTAATTTTTTTCTTCATACTTAATCACATTTGTGCATAGCCATTAAAAACTACATGTAATAAAGTGTACAAAGAGTTTCTGTTTTTGCAGTTTGGTGCATACCTGTACCTTGTACACAATTCCTGTTTACTGTAAAACGAGGAATGTTTGCGTGCATTTTGATTTCGCGAATTGCACGAGCGGCAACATTCATGAAATTAAAAGCACACGAAAGTTCGTGACTACACAATATTTATTGGACGCCAGTGGCAATTCGCAAAAAATTCATGCCGTGAGAAAGGTCATCGGCTCCAATTCACGAAATTCTCATGCCGCGAATATACCTTGTTTTACAGTACAATATATGTTGAAGACTTGCAATGTGATCGTACTATTTGAACCGTGCAATAACACAACATCTGCACATGCACATATTGTACCTCTGCAGTGTTGATGTGGGAAGCAGTTTAGCAGATTCTCATTGCTGATATTGTTTCTCATACCACCTCGTACAGTAATTCAATGTGTCATCAAATTGTGTCATCAAATTTAAATCATGTCAAATTGTGGTCTATTATATGCACAGGACAGAGTGGATCATTGAGAATTGGATGCGCAAGTTTAACTTTGGAACTGTTTAAACCCCGAGCGCAGCGAGTGGGTTTTAGACTGTTCCAAAGTTAAAGGGACTGTATAGTTCTGGTTGAGGTGAGGATTTTAATAGCTTTTAATGTTTTGCGAGATATTCAGAAACCACTCTATGAGATGTCAAAGAGCATACAATTCTAAGGGGAATCAAAAGTTTATTTGATGAAAATCGGTTTTGAAATGACCGAGATATCCAAAAACAATTTCAGGTGAAAAAAAAAAGAGATCCTAATAAAAGACATGGCCTGTCGCCTTTTATTATTATCACTTTTTTGGGGGGGATATCTGAGCCATTTGAAAACCAATTTTCATCAAATAAACATTGAATCCTTCTTAAAATTACATGCTCTTTCATATTTCATAAGAGGTTTCTCATCTCACTTAGGAATGTTACATTGTATAAACCTGAATCCTCCCCTCAACCAGTACTGTACAGTCCCTTTAAATGAGAGCATCCAATTCTCACAGATCCACGAATTAGGCCTGTGCATCATTTGTGTTATAAAATGGGCCCGTAAATTCATGAAATACAACCATTTTCCCCATCATGCGACCGGAACACCTACAACACTATACAAGACTTGAGCTATGCATTTGGATTTTGCTGGACGCATGGCTCAGTGCGGATCAGTATAAATCAATGCATGACAATTGACCAATCAGACTGCAGAGATTCTAAAGCCCATTTTATCATGTGCTGCTTTCTGCAGGGGGTGCAGCTCCAGCTCTCCTTGACCTTAACAAGGAATGAGGAAGTCCTCAAGCACCTTGAAGAGGCCGAGAAAATTGTGGAGAGCAATGGATCTGCTGTTGACAAGGAGCGGTTCAAGAAAAACATGGAGCTCTCGAGAGCAGTCAGCAAAAAGGTACAATGTAGTTATGCACTCTTCTGAACTAATGTTAAAACATAAAACCGAAAATTATTTAATAATAATTTGTCAGAGATGCTCAAGTCAACAATTATAGTTGAAAAGTTAAATGAAATTTAATATCAGAAGTTTCTGTTATCACATGCCCTCAAGCCTGCACTTTTTCATCAGCTGTACCATTTTTTTTTTCTTCTGTTCAATCATTTTTGTATTCTTTTTATAGCAAATACTTAATATCTCATTATAAATAGAATTGAGTGGATATTTAAAGTGTATTTTACATTTTATATCTCTGTTGCATACTGCTGAACTTCCACAAAGTAGGAGAATTAGCAGGGCCTTTTATGCATACTTTTATATTTGCCCACACAAGATTTTCCATGTTAATTTCAGCTCATTTTCACTGTACTTATTATTATTTTTTTTTATTGTTTATGTCACCATAGCTGGAGGAAAATATACGTTTGCAGTGTGAGTCTTTGAGCCAGGCTGTCACAGAACTGGAGACGAGGACAGCAGAAAGCCAGTGAGTACCAAAAAACACCCTTCTGGCAAAACCAACTTTTGAGAAGTTTCAGCTGAATATATTTTAACTGATAAGCAAGATGGTCCAGTGGTTGGAGCATCTAACTGTCAATCAGTTGCAATAGAGTACTTAGTATGCCCATTCACATGCAAGAGTTACCAGCTTTTGGATTGCCTTGCAAAGTTAGATTTTGTTTGTCATTGTTCACACATGGTAAGAAAGAAAAAAATACCGTTTGTTTGCAAGCTATTCACTTGAAATCTCTGAATTGTGAATGCGTAAACAATGACCCAAGTGTGACCCCCAGCACCCTACTGTGTTGCAATGTGGGACATTTTTTTTTTCTCACTTGTATTTCACACAGACTATGCAAGGAAAATGATTGTGAGGGTACCAAGAAAAAAAAAGAAGAAAATTAAGACCGACTGATTTTTCACATCATGATGTGGATTGAGAGAGTTAAACTTTTTTGTAGTCCATACACAAGAAATAACAGTTTCTGTGTCACTTTGCGGATGTTGATTTTTTCAGAGTCTGTTTGTGTACAGGTATGTGTGAATGGGAATGACAATGACTATTGGCCCTGAAATTCTTTAGCGGTACAAAGTATGATTCCCTTATCTCCAAATTTTGATGTGCCATGTGATTCAATGCCCTGGCTCCCTGGCTAACGAAATAGGCAGACAAGAACTCTGTATTAAAATGGACTCACATTCCTTTCAGTGGGTAGTTTACCTGTTCTCAGCCTATTGCTTTTACAAATACAATTTGTATGTAGAAAAGTTTTTGTTGCCCAAAAGGTTTTGGTAGACACATAATTACTGTCTTCATGGGCCCACGTTTTTCAGGTATTTTGGATGATAAGGTATTAATAATACTTTATGACACCAACCAGCCTGAGAGTGTTGATTTTCATCATAATGATTATAATGACAACTCTGAGTTTGATGATTATGATGAAAAGTAGGTCCTACATTGCATATTTAGACTGATGAATTTATACAAACCTCTGATCGCACATGGTCTAGTTAGGTTTGCTCAGATTTCTGTAAGCGTAATGTATTGATATTGCAGCTGCAGTGCTTACAAGTTGCTTTTATAGCTGTGCATTTATCCATTTTTATACCTGATTATGCCATACGTCCAAGAATTGAGTTTAAAGTGATCTTTCGTTAATGCATTCTCAATTCTGGTGCTGGAGGAGTGAACGAATCTGGAGCATGCCTTTCTTCATTCACATTACGATCATGTTGCTGTCCACTATGTGGACATGCAGCTCTAAAAGTCCTTGGTGTTAGATTGAGTTCACATGTTTAGTCGGTCACCTCTTCCTGAATTGTTGAATATGATCTATCTCAATATAATGGAAGTAGAGACAGTCATGAGTATAACATGTCTGATTGTAAGAAACACTGCAGCCAGGTACAATGTAATTTCAAGCAAATTCATGTCTCTTTGTAGCATTCCATTAAACTCCAACGAATTTTTAGCATTCCAGTGCCTACACCGTTGATGAATGTTTAATTTTCTATGTGCTATTTTGCTTTTGTTTTGTTTTTATTATACATTGCATGTCATTCTGCATTGTAGACTTTAGTGGGCTTTCTTTCTTTGTGTGTGTGTGTGTGTGTGTGTGTGTGTTTGTTCTTACCAGGGATTAGTTTTCAGGTAGCTTTGCTCAGTTTGTGAGCATTTACAATGCACAGGTCTTAAACCATGTCTCACCAGTATTGATTTATTACGGGGAAATTAAGCTTGCATACAGTCAAACAATAGGTGTGCCCTAGTTTTCATCAAAGAAGATGCATATCCAGTCTGTAGATTTGGAGGGAATTCTCACAAAGATGTCGTTGATCTGTATTGAGCATGAGGTGCTTTGGGGAGACAACAAGGTTTTCTTGGATGGACAAAATCAATAGGGTCGAATGTGTAGCAGAAAAGGCTAACTGCACATCATGGGATAGAAGCCTTGTGTGTGTTTGTAGGCATACTATATATATACAATGTAAATGGGGTGTGTGAGAGGGGGTAAGATGTATCGACACTCACACATTGCATAAAAACACAATATTGACATTTGGAAACTCATTCATTCCGTTAGTATGGGGCAAGAGTTTCGATAAAATGTTGCACTACACTTGTATGTTACAACTGTATGTGAGCAAATGAAACACAAGGCTACAGTAATACAAAGGCACATCCTTCTTAGTTAGCGAGTTTAATTTCATTGTAAATTTGGAAGATTTTATTTCAATAGTACATGTGAAAATCTGCACCTATGCATTGAATATAAGCCCTAAAGATTCTGACATTCTATGGAGTTCTCTTCCCCATGTTGAAGGGAGAGCCCAGTGGTATCCCTACAACTCTGATAAGGGTGCAAACGATCTGACTCCTTTAAACGGATGGTATAGTATTGGTGGGGATGAGGATTGGGCTTTTAACTTTTTGCAAAATACCAAGAAAACACTTATGAAATAGTACAGATCATACCATTCTAGGAGGAATTCAAAGTTTATTTGGTGAAAATCGGTTTTGGAATGGCTGAGATATCCAAAAACAAAGTAAAACAAAGCGATCGTAATAAAAGGTGGGACCCATCTTTTAGTAGGTTCGCTCTGTTTTGGCAATCTCAACCATTTCAAAACCAATTTCATCAAATAAGTGCTGAATTCTTCGTAGAATGACATGCTCTTTGATATTTTGCAACAGGTTTCTCATTATCTCACACAAAAAAATGTTAGAAACCTGAAGATAGGTCTCAACCAAAACTATACGATCCCATTAAAGGCATACAAGGCAGTCCTTTAAATCTTGTAGAAATCTGAAATTATGTCCAGGTCCTGTTCTGTTCCTCACTGTAACCTCTCTGGTTTTGAAATCATAGACACATGTCTAGTCTGACACCAATTGCTACTGCCAGAATACTGAACTTGATCGAGGTAAGGGAGGCTCGCCAAAGAGGGGGTGTCAGTGTTGATCTTTAGTGTACAAGGGGGACTTGCTGTCACAGGAATTTTTATGTTCTTATGAATTTCTACCTCTGAATTTCACTGCATACAATGTACCAAAATCTTTAATACACACACATTGTACGATTGAGAGATACCAGTTTGAAGTACCAGTTAGCTTTAAATTCATTAACTTTAGGCCTACACAAAGTCGACAGAAATGTTATACAAACTATGCCAGTTTTAGAGAGATCATCGATATTGGAACTTTCCACTTCCATTCAAAAGTTGATGCAACGTTAGGAATTAGGTCTACATTAAAATAGCTTAGAAACTAAGCTTTTGAAGATTCTGTAAGCAAGATGGTATAAACAACAAAAGGCTTTAGTTAAAAGAAAGGATTTGATAACTCTATTTTATTGAATACCAACAATGAATAATAAAACTTAGTGAAAAGACTGGGCAGAGGTAGCAGCAGGAATGAGGTTTCTGGTGATGAAATTGCTCTTGCCTTGTTCCTTGTGTGTCATCATTGGAAAGGAAACATGGTCTTGCTGAAATAGTATGATGAACTCTGAAAATATTAGTTTTATTTCTTGGCTAAACCCTTTCCTGACATATGAGATGGAAAAGCAATGCCCTTACTGCACCAGACACCGAGACTAGACACATAGCTTAGGGGAGACAGGAGTGCATGTAAATGTCAGTCTCAATGTTTAATACAAAATTGAGTTTTCTGGCCTTGGAGTAGTGAGTCAGGGCCTTCCACGCCTGGTTTGCTGTGGAGTCACACTGTATTACCCATTGAGGACAGGCTGATTTGGCTATATTAACATGCATTTCCCATAGAAACCTATTGGAGTACACTCAGAACTACACTGGTCTTCAACGGGTTAATGTAATATAAGCGCAGTGATGAGAAATCAAGTACTGTATCATGAGTGAGTGGATGGTGTAAAGATGTTATCAGTACACATGCACTGTAGACAGTGTCTAGAAATTTGAAGGACCTGAAGACTGAGTCATTTCAAGGTGATTACACAATTCCGACTTTATGTAGCTCACACTTTTTCATAAAAAAAAAGAAAAAAAAATATTTGAGTACTGACTTTGTTTTAAAGGGGGTAGCTCTGTGTCACAGTTTCATGTTCCCAAATTATCATCACACAGGTGAGTCAGGACAGTTCATGACAATTTCTAGAATTGAGGCACTACAGTTGTAGTTTGATGACAAACAGTGTTTTTAACCCGTTGAGGATGGTTTGATTTTGCTACAACACACATTTCCCATAGACACCTGCCCGAGTATACTCGGGACTCATCAGAGGTACAGTGGGATGTATGTGTACATGTATTATCTTTTGCGCAATAATGCTGGTACAATGTATGCGTTTAATTGTTTGAGCCGTCCAAATAATGGAGGCCCATTTGAAATGGAACATTGTGCTGTATGATGTGTTCTGAAATAAGGTGTTTAAAGGAAGCAAGTGTGTAATCAATTTTTTCTTAAATCTAGTAAATATGCAAAGGTGTATAAATGGGTACCTGGCAAGGCTAGGGTAATAATAATGGCAGGGCCCTCTGGTAGAGCAGTGGCAACACTGAAGAGGCTACCCTGGATAAATAAGACATTATTATTATTATAAATTGAAAATTTTCCTCCCATCCCACCCCCTCTGGTCATCGGGCAGTTTGAAATCAATTTTGATTGATCCACATTAATTCTACTCAGTGATTAGTCATTTAATGCACGATAATATTGCAGTCACCTGACTGATGCAGTGAGGATTGAAATCGTTGCATTGGGAGTAGCAATGTTACATTACGTAATATAATTCCAGAATCTGACTGACCGCTGACAGGACGAGAATGAAAGTATAATGTGTATTCTGTAGACCATATAATGTAAAAAAAATGTTGCCTTTCTATCATTTTGATATAATATGTGACAGCCTCTTGATACTTATTTTTATTGACTTGATTGCTATACTTTCCCCTCAAGACAGTATTTTCCCATGGGACTGCACAGTTTGAGAAAATATGATCTCTTTGGGAAAATTTAGTTCCTGCGCGGTTGTCAAGTGTTATATTACACCTCTATAAAGGCAATACAGGCAACTGCTGTTATAACGAAGTCCTCTGGACTGGCAGTTTTCTTTCATTATGTTGAAATTTCATTATAGTCAAACAAAATGATACATTCTTGTATGTTAAGATAATGACTGAACCTTATTTTTTTTTTCATAGTTGTAACAAAATTTCATAGTAAATGTGTTCATAGCAACAGGGATGTCCTTTATCCTGTATAATGTTGCATTGTACAAATTTCCTTGCACCTGTGCATACATGGCAAACTTGTATAAAACTGGCCATTCATGACACATATTACTGTTTTTTTGTTACATGATACCCCAAATTACATGTGGTTACATAATGCAAAATTGTACTTAGTGTATGAGAAATTTACAAGTGCATGTACAGTAAATGTACTGTGTATATTTCCAGTGGCAGTTTATATACTGCATAAATTGTATGCATGACATTACGTACATGTACTGTGTACCTGTAATTTTATGCTGTCTTACCTTTGCATTTAGTAGAAGGAAGGCCATACCAAGCAAAGTAAGAGCCATTTGTACAATTTATGTATTGTACGCAGATTGTACATACCTGTTAACACAGTGGTGCATTATTGCTTTTTTTTAATGAGCAAAACAATGGGATTCCCAACTCTTTCATGCTTTTTGTTTCCTTGCATACATATTGTGCAGTGTGAATTACAATGTACAGTTGTAAAGGCAAACTGTTCAAGGGATGGTACAGTAATGGTGGAGATGAGAATTGGGCTTTTAACTTTTTGCGAGATACCAAGAAATAAATGAAATAGTACAGAGCATACCATTTTAAAGAGGAATTCAAAGTTTATTTGATGAAAATCGGGTTTGGAATGACTGAAACATCCAAAAACAAAGTAAAACAAATCAAACGTAATTAAAGGTGAGTCCCACACTTTATTAGAATCGCTCTGTTTTGGATATCTTGGCCATTTCAAAACCAATTTTTATCAAATAAACATTGAATTCCTCTTGGAATTACATGCTCTTTCATATTTCATTAGAGGTTTCTCATCATCTCACCAAAAATGTTAGAAACTTGAAATTATAGGTCTCAACCAAAACTATACGATCCCTTTAAACACTGTGACGATTCAATTTCAGAAGTTGTCAAATGTTGCTGACTACATGTTAGATGATATGTTCAAATTCAATAAAAGAAAAAAAAAAGCAAAGAAAAACTAGCTATTATGTAGCCAGCACAGTCAAGGTTTATTTTCAGCTGTCTTCATTTCATATACGTATAAGGGGCCGTTCACAATTATCAACATTTTCACAAGCGTACAAACCGTACACTCGAGGGGGTCAACAACCGGCGTACGCTTTCGAAAAATATTGATCCATATTCTCGCGCCATCCTGTCTCATCACAGCCTCTCGTCTTGCTCACGCGCACTAGTATGCCCGTGCGCTCACAATGCAAGAAGTAGAACACAAATACGCAAGTGGAAACAATGTCAAAGATGGCGGACGATAGAACTAGATTCTAGTGACCTGGAAAATCTCACGAAATTCCTCCTTAAGCGGGGGTATATTGTGCACAAAAATCCACTGAAAAAAGGCAGACCAAGCAAGAACTGAACACAGTGAAAATAATGCGAAAAAAAAAATCAAAATTTTTCTTCGTACACTTTAATGGGGGAGGGGGGGGGGTCTTGAAAAGTGTATGGTTTGTACACTTCTGAAAATGTTGATCCCTAAGTGTACCTTGATAATGACATAATATCAGACTTTGGTTGCATACTGGGACCATGCAGCCCAGATTTTCCAAACTGGAAACATGCCTTTAATACCGCGAGTGCAGTGAAGTAAGTAAATTCCATTACCGAGTATGTGAATTGAGGTCGCCCTGAGGTTATATCCATCTGTTATTGTTAATAATAGAAATTAATGCAATTGCCAGTGTAATCCAGGAGGCCATTTTCTTTTTTTTTTTGGGGGGGGGAGGGAGTGGGGTTATTTATCATTGATGGTACAGTACTTTGTATTCTCACATATTTCATTTGATGCAAAAAGAAAGAAAGAAAAGAAACAAAAATCCTTGATTTGAGTGACCTGAAAATGCTGTCAATGTGTTGAGCAGGAAAAGCTCAATAGTATCAACTCTGCATGTGATACTGACAGGTTGTACTGTTTGTAAGGCCAAATCATTTAGAGCATTTCATAAAAGACAGGAAGCTGTTTCACTGTAGTGTGTAGAGGTTTCTTTCCACAAGACCATCATCTTGAGTGCCTACATTTTATGACTTATTCGTGATCAGTTGCCCATTATATGACCTCAAAGTTTTGCTTCTGCCAGTCAGAGGGTAAAAAAGCATGGAAGAATTTACAATAATAATCAATTGCTCTTAAATCTCTCCATTCTGCCATTCAAAGGAAAGTTGTCAGGAAAACAAGCAGGTATTGTTGTTTTCATACTAGAGTTTTGGTTTGTTCATTCTAATTCCCTTTTTGTGTTTGTTTATTTGTTCGTTTTTGTGGTAAATCGAGCCATTTGCTGTAACAAGCAGCACCACACCAAGTATCTGCCCCTTTTCAGTTTCACCACTAACCAGTAACAAGCACACCTACATCTGATACATGTATTAAAATAGCACTGTTTGCCTGATGAGTAACATCAAGGTTTGATTGTAAACCATTTTCTTTTTTTTTTACTTCGTTTTATCATCCATTAATTTCAACTTAATATGTTAGAGCAGCTTCCACTTCTGTTTAAACTACTACACTGAATATGTTGGGAAAAAGAAATAGACAATGAAATTAATCGCTGTCAAGTTTGTCAGTACTGATACAAGCTGAATAATTCCCCTCTGCAATGTTTCATTTCAAATACACACCAGAACATCAATATGTTGATGTTTTCACAGCTGCTGTTGATAATTGTGCACGACAGTCATCTGGTTACTTGACTGTAGCATGACTTTACGTGTAGTTCTCACATTTGCACTTCAGTACCTTTCTTCACTGCTCTACTCACATGCACATGAGTGATTTTTGCACGTGGACAAAAGAGTGCCAGGATGGGGGTTGCAGATGACAAGAATTGACTCCCTTGAGCAAAATTCAGCTGAAAAGCAGAAAAGCAGGTCTTCAAATATTCATATACAAATGCACAATAGTCTTTTTTTTTGTGATGTGATTATGATAACACAACAAACAAACTCGATCTTCACACCCAAAAGAATTTCAGCTTTTCAGCGAGCTTTTACTTCGCACATTGACTTCTGCATACCATCAGTTTTATCCAAAATATCTCATCTTACTGCGCAAGCCTAATTTAGCTTGGCGATCTGTTGATGTGAGATTTTTCATCTTAGCTGCTTCAAATAGCAACAAAACAAAATGAAATGATACAGAAATTTAGCACCAAATAAATGGATTGTAAATGACCAATATTTTGTGTGTACAATGTTGTGGATCTGACTACCATGGCACTCAGTGAAGCAGGCACAGTGTACATGTATGCAGCCAGATATTTGTTTATCTCCCATCAGGGTTCGTGTCTTTGTCATTGACAAACAACTCGTACTACAGTCATGTACCAGCACTCTCAAAAGAGCGTGCTGGTTGACTGCAGTGGAATTTGGTGCACATAAACATCACGGTTACAGCACAAAATTTATCGCACATATATTATATACCAGTATATTATTTATGTGTGCATGTGTGTGTGTGTATGATGTGTGTCTCTGACAAATGCACTAAGTTATCGAGAGGCTGACAGAATTTTGCTTTAGCTTGAATTCCTTTTTTTTTTTTTAAAGCTTTCTAAGAAATTGGTGCTATAGCTTTTAAATGCCCCTTTTGCAATCCTATAATCTGGCCATATGGGTGTATAATGTTCTGGACAAGATTAACCACATTGCACTAGATAGAACTTTGGAAACCATTCCACAAGCAATGAAGGCAGTAATTAATTTTCTGATGGAAACGTGAGCCAGTGCCCTTCATGATGAGTTTAATGTCTGTTCTTCTATTTCCTATTCATAGTTATGGCATGGTATGCATTCCCCATTTAAGAGCCACTGAAACTTGCTATCTTAGATCCATGATTGTTTCCATACACAAATTTTGTTATTGTATGAGGATAATGAACAGGTGATATTTCATGCGTTTACAAGAATCTCTTGAATTCTGTACCACTCAATTGGAGATGCCTCTAAAGTTGCCCTGGAGTCGCCTTCTTAGTGAGAGTGCAAGTCTTTTTTTTTTTTTTTTTTGTCTTTGAGTTGCCCAGGTTGTGGCAACTGGTCAGCCCTGGCATTTGCAGAGAAGTCTCCTCCAGTGAGATAGGCCCTTAACTGTCAAGACTTCACCTTTCTCCCCTTGCCACAGGTCCAGCTCGCTGTCGGAGCAGAAGTCCACGCTGGAATTCCAGCTGCGGTCGCAGCTGAACCACAACGTGGCGCTCCACGAGGAGAAGGCGGAGCTTGAGACGCGGCTGAAGGAGCACATGACCACCCTGAAGGAGTCCGGCAGACAGGCTGACAAACTCGAGGAGGAGCTGGTGGAGACCAAGAAGCAGATCAAGGACCTCCTCGACCTCTTCGAGGGAAAGGCACTGGAAGGTGAGGGGTCAGTCTTGTGACCTAATGTGTCAAAGTTCAAGGGTTACATGGAAAGAAAATTTAGGTGGTAGGAGAAAGTGTCTTTGTAATCAGCTGTCTGGTTGTAGAATAGAATCTTGCTTTTGGAGAAAACTCAGTTTCTTTGAAAATTCTCTAAAAGATGACCTAGCAGAATCTCTGTTTTCTGCAACAGTTTTAATTGAACTGACAATAGGCCTATTCTTGATTTTAGCTGTGAGAGCAGCAAATCATTGTACTAGTATAAAGTGGCAAATGATTGAGTTGTAGTACATTATATGTAAGCCTTACCATGATTTACATAATGGGTATACTTGATTCATCAAGTCTTGTAAAATGCATTTGACCATCTTCTGTTCATGAAACTCCCGTAAGCATTTTCAAGTAGAGCTCACTGCATTTCTCATCTTTCGCCCAACATTTGAAATCATGCTGCGCAGCCGAGAAGAGGATAAGTGAGCTGCATGTGGCAATGAACGGCACACAGGAGCGGGCCCAGAAGTTTCAGGCCATGTATGAGGCTGAGAAGGAGGCTAACCTTCGACGGGAGAGGGCTGAGAAGGAGAGGATGCAGGCGCGAATGTCACTGGTCGAGGAGGGCAATGAAGGGGACAGTGAGGATGGAGGACTTGGTCCAGTACTGGTCAGTAGCAGGTTAGTATCCCTCAGGCTGACCATTCATTCCTTGAACTTCTATAGCTTGGATGATAATGTGTTAAATTCCACCACATCATTGGTTTGTAGCTGATTCTGATTCCGGTGACTGACTATGATGAAAAGGATTTTCGAATATATGTAAATCCATCAATGATTTCTGCTATCATTGATGATTTGTTGTTGTTGTTCACCCCTTTCTTGTCTTATCATTATCATTATCATTATATCATTCAGAGGACTGAAGCCTTTCCTGTGTAAATATTGAATTAGAATGACCTTTACCTGTCTAAGAAAGTTAAAGGTGATCCTATTAATCACATATTCCCCTATCGGAAATTGAACATGTGACCCTTCAATTTATTTCTCATTTTGTTTTAATTTTTATTTTGTGATCCAAATAGGCCCCAGACTTCAGTAAAGAGAGCAAAGTCAGCGCCAATCAATCCACAGAATGTTGATCCTTTGTATCTGGTAAGTCATGTTGCACTTCTTTCATGTGCACTTGCTGTGATTGCTGAAGATTGCATCCTCACAATCAAAGACAACGATGACCTAAACAGCTCCGGTTATTTTTGTGATATTTGAAATTTTGTGTATAATATTGTTTTTGACTTGAAAGAAGATTCTAAGAGAGTATCAACTGTTAAATTGCTAGGAATACCCTGACATATTCACAAAGTGGAATGTCCTCATTCTGTAGATGTAATCTGTGATAATTTCTCTCCTAGAGATTTGTGACCTGCTACAGGTTAGAGTAGTACCTTTCAAGTGGTCAGTTAACCCATTCCTTACAGGAACCTGATATACCGGGTTCCCCGTGGCATCAACTGATGGGAACCTGGTAAAAATGTAGACAAGAGTGCAGCATTTGTGGCCTAAATTCATGTTTATTTGTGTTTGACTTTAATAGTATGCTGCCCAGAAAAATAATATGGCTTTGACAGAAAGATTTTAGAGTTTCTTCTATCAATAGGCCTGTCTGTTTTCTTTCTGTATGAAAACTGCACGTATCACAGTATTATTTGTCCTTTTTCCAATGTACAAGTGTGCGCTTGATTTGCTATAAAACTTGCATGAAGATGAATATAGTGATCAAGGCTGAGCGCAGTAGATTCTGACTTCGCTGACCCCATTTAGGTGCTTCTTTTGTGTATAACAAAAGTGTTTGTGAGCCCATCAGTGTACGCTCTACTCCATACCTCACACCCAATCAATATTTTCATTGTTTGATGACACATGTACACTGTAGTTGACCATGGAAAGGAGATGCATGTACCGCTTGACTGCTTTCATACAGGTGGATTAGCAACCCCTCCGTTCAATGTTGACCTGCATATTAAAAGAATCTCATTTGGGAGCGTTGAAGGCTCTTAGAAAATTGTGAGAGGAATGGGTTAAGGGTATTTGCAAATGCCATGGTTGATGTGGAGTCATTGTGTAATACTCTTCCAACGTAAAATAGATTTAGCTGTCTTGCATTTTTGGGTGTAATTTCAGCAATGTAAATGTAGAAGTCAGCAGTTTGTCAGCAAAATTGTATTGGATTCTCAAATTCATCGAGTCGAGTGAGATGTATCTGAAAAATGTCTTTGCTGACATCAAAGGGAACATAGGGGAGAAAACAAATGGCAAGGTTGTGATGAATATCTGAATATGATAGAAGAGATACAACATCTTTAAACCTTGCTGTACTTCGTTTACTGATGAGCATGCACATTGGAGTGTCATCTTTGCCAATTGGCATGGAGTCGGGAAACTATTACATTGCCAGTGAATAGAAACTGTGTAATCCCCCCCCCCCCCCCATGAAATATCTATTCATGTCATTATGGCCTTTCTACCAGACTATTAGGCATAATGTTACACCAGAGTGGGGCTGCTAAACTTCACAACGAGATCAAGTTTAGAGGGATGACTGGATGATGATGAAAAAGCTTGACAAGTTAAACTAAGTGCCTGGGTATATGCAGCGTTAAAGGGATCTATAGTTCTGGTTAAGCCCTAACTTTAGGTTTCCAACCCTTTTTTTTTTGGGGGGGGGGTGAGATAATGAGAAACCTCCTCTGAAATGTGAAAGAGCAGGTACATATGTAATTCCAAGAGGAATTCAAAGTTTATTTGATAAAAATTGGCTGTGAAATGGCTGAGATATCCAAAACAGAGCAATCCTGATAAAAGGTGGGACCCACCATTTGTTATGATCGCTTTGTTTTACTCTTTTTTTAAATGTCTCAGCCATTCCAAAACTAATTTTCATCAAATAAACTTTGAATTCCTGTTAGAATACTATGCTCTGTACTATATCATAAGGGTTTTCTTGATATCTCGTAGAAAGGTTAAAGCCCAGTCCTCACCTCCACCAATGCTTTACAATCCCTTTAAGAGCTGTGAAGTGTGAAAGGAAAGGGCAGTGTAAAGTACTGGAGAACAGTTGAAACTGATTTGTTGAGCATCGTCTTTCTCTGACTTTGCAGAGTGTCATTGAAGAGAACAAGAGGCTGAAGGCAGAGGTGGAGAGGTTACGAGTAGACAATGCAGACCTCATGATCAAAAGCAAACGATCTCAGAGAGATATCGAAACAATTCAGGTGAGTTGAAATAGACCATCTTGTTATCCTAACAAGTGCAAGTATATAATTTCTGGGGTGCCATTTACATGCTTTCATTTCACCTCAAATATATCATTTATCTGTTTCCTTCTGGTCATCAAATTGTGTTCATGTACAAAAATGTTGGAGTACATTTAACATGAATGATTATCATGTATTTTTTTTATTCTGTATGTAGTGTAAGGCTATCTGCACATTTTTGCTTATGTTTATAGACAGCAAAAGTTATTTATTTAAAGTTAAAAGACAAAGAGGGAAGTGGCAAATAATGTGTTTGTTTTTCTGCGTGTGAGTGAGTGTGTGTTCATGTCTCATAATGATGCTTGTGAGCAAAACAAAAGAGACCTTTAGAATAAGAACTTTGCAGTTGTCACAATTTTAATGGGCTATGCTGGTCACCACTGCCTCAAGAATGATAACAGCAGTGGCCACTATAAACATGCTGACGACTTGAATATGTCAGGACAAAAATGTCATATGTCCCTACATGTCACTGATGGTCATGGCACCGGTTCCATTTCAGAATCACGTTGCAACCTGTTCTAGCCAGAGAGAGGAATTGAGGAGAAGATTAAGGAAGGAACAAGATGAGGTAAACAGATAATTCACCAAAGAGATTTCACATGTGCTTTGTACTTCTGATTATCTCTTTGTGTGCCACGTTGGCATGCCCCACCCAGTAAATGGCTAGCAAATATCATGTACTGAAAAATTGGTTTCTTTCGCGGTGGTTTTATTTAATAATAATAATAGTGAGACTCTTATAAAGCGCACATTTCTACCTAAAAAAAGATTTTCGTGCTTTTCGCACTTTGAGGTTGAACCGCAAATTTAACATCACGTGAAAATGTTTTGAAAAGTCGCGCGAAATTAACCACGCAAGGAAATGTTTTGAACTCCCCGCTTGTTACAACGCTATTGCGCACATGCACACACAAAGATTCCGTGCATTGAGTGTATTGATGGTCAACACACACACAGCGATACCGCGCAATGTTATAAAGTACTCGAGAGACGGGATTTCAGGTAAGCCTGCATTTAATTTTAATTTCTGTTTAATAAATAAAAGAATAATTGGATTACATTTTGGGTTTTCATGTGCGAAATAAAAAAGTTTTTGTCGACTGTGAATTCACAGATTTTGCTGACCGCGAATTTAAACACACGCAAAAAAGTTGGCACCGATGGAAACCGCAAAAGTATCTGTACTTGAAAGCGAAAGAAACCACTTTTACAGTACATTGTATTTTCCTCAAACGCACCATCACTCACAAACCGATTGATAGAGTGCAATGTGTCATGATACATTGAAACACTAATCTCAGTTCCATTCCTGGCACATATAGCTTGCAGTGCTAGGTGATTGAATAACAATTTTTTCATAGAAAAATTCTGATAAATCATTGAGGTTGTGTCCTGTAAAACTCATGCCTCTTAGATTAATTCATGTAAGTATGTGTAGTTGGGACCAAGAATACAATTTTACAGTGTGCTTTGGGGTTATGCTTCTAATCCTGTTTCGAATTTAAAATTTCATTTGTGGTATATGTAGTAAAAGAACAAATCATGACTGCCACATTAGAAGCTTTTGTGTTTTTCTCCTAGTAAAATTTGAAGTCTATACTGTAAAGACACAATGATGACAAACATACCTGCAAGGTGCTGTGTGTGCTATAGTAGATATCTACCAGCAGAATATTTCTTTAATATTGTTTGCAGTAAAGATATGGCTAAATATAGCATATCCATTGGGAATAATGGATGGATTAACTTACAGTTGTACGTTGCTTGTTTTTCCCTGTTGATTGTGAGTTTAGATGCAGTACACGCAAGCACACTCTAGTTCTTTTTTTTCACTCTTTTCATTTTCTTTATTTTTGTGAGGGTTTGATTTTAATGAATTTCATGAATCACAGCTGGGCTGTGAATTCAACCACACACAAAAATATTGCCACCTGATACTTGTGATCACAATAAATTTGCGGCCCATAGATATTAACATGCTCATTTTGCAGCCTCTTTCTCTAGCTGGGGTAAAGCTATGGCCATGGCTGGCTGGATATGTGCTCGCTGGTATGTATAATGTTTGCATGCATCCCTCCTTATCAACAAACCTTAATACAATACATTAAAGTTGGGGCATGAACAGACAGACACGGTGCACCTACAAAAGCCTTGCCCTTCGTGTGAAATCACAAAAAAAATTTGTCACAAAAATGTCTCTGACCTCCTCATTCGCTAAAATATACGTACACAAAAATAACAGCTTTTGCAGTATATCAAAACAGTCATACACAGTGAGAAGAAGCACCCTTTACTGCAAGCATACCAGCATGTTTATCAAGCTAATCATGTAACAGAGTATGACTTTTGTATTTTTCTTTTCAGCACCGCAAGCTATCATCATCCATGACGAGGCAAGCGTCTGACTGGATAATGCAAAAGAAGATGGTGAAAGAAATCGACCACCACACCAGAGTTAGCAAGGTGAATTATCATTAAAATGTTTTTAAAGCAAAACAAACAAAATGTAACTCCTTTGCTATCAGAGGAGATGCTGAAGATTCATTGTAGATTATTTCTACAGTGAATTTCCTGGTCACAATATTTCAATCATTTACTGACAGCTCTTACACTCTCCTTTAGTCTCACCAGCCGTGCCAGTGTTTTGTTTTGTATGTTAGTGTTAGGCGTATGTCTTGATTAATGAATACACATACTTTAACTCTTATTTGTAGTAACACTAGATGTAGTGAATCTATAATTGTGCATGCATGATTGTACTGCTGTTGCTTTCTTTGTTCCTGTTTGGTGATGCACAAATTGTATTCTCCTCTAGACCAATGGTAACATAGAAAAGCAAGCTGCAGAATGAAAAGGAAGTCTTTGCTCATTTTTTTTTTCAACTCTTTGTTCATTTTAAAGAGATGCAGAATCTTGCATTACTAGTTATACAGGAATGCCTTAGTGAGTCTGAGAAGTCTGTTTTGTGTGCAATAAGAATTCTCACCCCTTTTTGAATACTCAATCAAAAAACACCTTTGTGAGCTGAGAGTTTCATCATTTTATGTGCCAGAACAATCCATCAAATCTGAAGTTATGAATTAAATCCAGTTGTAGTGTTGTTTGGTATTTAGAAATCAAATGAATTGGAAAATATTTCCTTCTGTGCAGAAATGGTTAAAGGTCATTCCTTAATTTGTGGTCAGGATGAATCAACTTTATAAGAATGTAAATGGACACCCATGTAGACAAACATAGCATGTACAACGATTGTGTGAGAAGTTGAGGCACACTAGTCAACTGCATGGCGATTAGAATTGCTTGTTTTGAATGTGTGTTCTGTATTTTCCTTGCAGCTGCAATATGTTGTCTGATTACACAGAGTAATTTCTACATACTGTATTTTCTAACTACAGTGGACTCCCTTTACAACAAAGTCCTCGGGACCGGCAGTTTTCTTTCGTTATATCGAAATTTCGTTATAACCGAACAAATAAACAATAGAAATACATAGAGCGGATAATGTTGTGGCCTGAATTTTGACTTTGTTGTAACCGGAACTTCATTATAACCGTGTTCGTTATAACGGGAGTGCACTGTATCCATTTCTGACTCACTTCTCAGGTTGACGTCCAATCTTGTCTGTACCCATTAACTTAAGTAGAGGTTTACTCATAGAAACTAGTTTTATGACAAACTTATGCCATTTTTAAATTGCCTGCACTTAAATTTGTTAGGATGGCGAAGTTTTGACAAATTACAGAAATATTTCAAGACAAACGATGACATTAGACGCCAAGATGTTGAATGTTATAGCATGCAATATTAGAATGGTACGGCATTTCTTTTTATTTTCCTTTGGAATTTGATCTCAAAGTAGTTTATTGCCTTAGTCATATTTAATCAGATCATGCATAAATTAAGCATTCTTTAATGCTCATAAAAAGAGAACAAACCTAAGAAGACATGTTGATAAAATATTTTCCAGGCTTTTTTTCTGAAAGAACTATTTGGCTTTACCTATCAGAAAATATTGTGTGTCTTTTGTAAACTTCATTTTTTTTTTCTGTATCTATTTCTTTGAAGGGATGCTTTTTGCAGTGAATAGCGTAGGTATATTCCAAACTTTACAGAATACTTTGCTGAAACATCCATCTATAGACAAAGCTTATCACAAATGTTTTGTATTTTCATAATTCAGATATGTCACTGTCAATTAGGGGTGTGATATTTAAACCATTTTGGAAGGAAGGGATGGGCACAATGTGTATTTATCAAATTTGGTGGAACAAATATTGTTTTATTTATTATCATCATATTACATCAGCTTCTATTTGCTTTTTGATTACTAAAGGAGATTTCCTACTTTTTCTTTTTCATTTGTCATTATATCCATCACCATTGTTGACATCACTTTTACTTTATTTTTTTCTATCATTGGGTGCACTTTGTCAGGGGGTAAATGTGATATTTGACATATGAATATGACAGAATTAAGAAATCTTGAGTGAGTATGCATTTTAATGTCTTGAAAGAACAAATGTTGATTTTGTGCCCGAGGCAACAAATTATTCATACATTGTGGGTAGCTGTGTTGATATTTTACACCACATATGTATACCAGTATAGGTATTGATGCACATATTTATTTTGGGTGTCGGTATGGGAAAAACTGCAATATTTAGTCAGCACTTAGATGAGTCATGTGAAAATCAAGTAAACCGTCTAAAAAGTAACTTTAACAATAAAAGAAAAACAGATACATGCACACAAGGTCCATCCATTGAAGAAACTTGTGACCGCACCCCTCTCAGAAAATTTCAGCATCGGCTATATGTGTTATAAGTCATGGCAGTGTAAAGATTTTTAATTTTTGTTTGTTTTACACCGTATCAATCATATATGGCATCCCATTATATATTTGAGATCTGTAATATCACCTTTATTTATATTGTTGGGGTGTGCATTCTATGTTCCGTCATTGATTTTGCTTGCTTATTTTACAGAACATATGCTTTTTTGTTTTGTTTATGTTAATCTAAAAGTGAGAAGCTTGTGCTGACATGACATTCACAATCTACATTGTCTCATTAAATCTCTCACTACCATGTCCCCCCCCCCCTCAAAAAAAAAAGCAAAAACAATGTCCCTCTTCCAAAAGAAAACAGAACATTATTTTTTCCCCCCATAATGCTAATAGTTTCATTTGCATTTTCACTTTTGTGTAGTTGAAAATGTAGTTGTTCATGTTTCATTGTGTCTGTAAGTTGGCTTGTGTTTTGTTAGGATTGAATACTGAGCATATTACACGTATGTGTGTAATATGTGTTAGCTAATTATCGCAAGATTTCATTCATAATTGCAGTGAGATCTTTTTTCTTTTTTTTTTAAAAGATCACACATTTGCATCAGTAAATTATCAACCTGTTAGTTTAGTTTGATTACTGGTAGGTGGGTATTATTAGATACCAATTATCTCCCAGTTACATATTTCCTGATATGCTATTTTCTAGCAAGTTTTTGTAAGCTTACTGTCACATTGCTCATCCAGACAATATTGCAATATGTAAATTTTGTGTTAATTTGATAATAAATCATTTATGGTAGATTAAAGAGATTATCACATAAAATGTAATGTCTACCATAAAGGTTCCACATAGCCTCAATAAAAAAAAAAAAAGAATAAATGAATAAATAGAAAAAAAAGATGTGGGAATCACTTTTCTCCCTGTTGGAATTAACTATTGCTGCAAACTGTGAACAGTTCTCATTATGTTTTTGTTTTGTTTGTTTTGTTTGTTTGCATCATCCTTAAAAAAAAAAAAAAATGATCCAGGTCCATCCAGAGTCCACGTTGACGGCCAGCACGAGATATCGCAGCCACCCAATCAAAACCAATGAGGACAAGCCTAGGAACATTCCCGTCGAGAGCTGGTCATCTGACAACCCACTGAGGGCGGTATGAGAGGGAGAGGGGTGGATGATTCGTCTGTTACCGTGCAGCTGTGTATCCGTTCAATCTCTGCTGTGTTAAGGCACATGCTTGTACATGTAGAGTAACCCTTGCGTGGAAGTTAGCGATGTGAGAATGTCCGTAACAAGGAGATCAAGATTAATGTACATCACTGTCTACAGTTTATCAAATTTGCCTCTTTCTTGATGTTGAGAACCAATTTGAATGTGTTCACCAGAGTATCAGTAATGCACCTAAGATGATAATCAAAATAGGCATTTCAGGAAAGTCAGGTTAGCAGACTGATGCCAACTGTTACTTTTTTGCAGTTTTTAATAAGTACTGTTTTTTTTTTTTTTTATTGCCAAAAATACTGCAAGTTTCATGGATAATAATGTTTTCCCCAAATTGTATTTAATACTGCACATAATGTCTGTATTGCAGGAAGGGTGGAAATAAATTCTTTCCCACCAAATATATGCCGTTTCAGCCCTCACAACACTGCAATATTGTTTACAAGGTTGGCATCCCTGGGTTAGATGCACTAATTTGTGAGTTCAAGAATCTTTTAGATGCTTTGGTGATATGAAGAATTAGGGAGCAGTTGGTTATCAAGTGTTAACCCATATCGGGCCAACGCACCTGTGTAAACAAACACCGCAGTGGCCCAGCACCGTTTACATACACATGCCGATAGGCAGACAACTCGCCAAACAATCGCTCTTCATTAGCAAACAGTAAACAAAACATAGACAAGTTATATATCATTTGAAAAAGGATAAAATCTTTTAAATGATATATGACATGCTGCCATTCAATGCACAGTGCAGTCATAGCACTCAGCAGAAGTGAAGTACAGTCATCCAAAAGTTACAAAATCAATTTGTTTGTTTGCTTTCATTCATGGATTGAAAATAGCAAATGTTGTAATTTGAGACATCCAGTACCGGAAATGAAATGAACAGAGGGTCAGCTCTCAGGACATATAAATATCATGACCATTTATACAATAATTGCAGGTTTATGTTTATATCAATGACGATGAAGCCATTGCAAGTGCACGGGAAATCGATAGTATAATGTTTGCATCCTATAGTGTGTTGAAGCAAAACTCGTCACGATAGATACAGCTACAGCTTTTCAGATTGGACTGAATTATACCATTATTGTACATACATGTGGATGTACATGTGGGACTATTATCACAGTCGAATCGTCGCCCTGCAAGTGTCCAAACCTCCTCAAAAATTGCTGCAGAAAATCCAAAATCGAGCACTCCGTACAGCTGTACATAGTACCCACTGACGTTTCGTGGTTATTCGCGTTATTCCATGTAAACACACATTTTTTTCCGATGATTTTTACGATTTTGATGGCGTTCCACTGACAAAAAATTCTTGAATTATCGCAGACAGTGTAGCAAAGCATTCTGGGTTATGTTGTCAAAGGTTCGAAGGTGAAAGAACTTTGGAATGATGTCGTTTATACACTGTATGCCAGCTCATTTCCTACGGGATATTCCTTATGTGGCCCCTGCGGCGTTTGAACGAACATGGAATATCCCGTAGTTGGCCCGATATGGGTTAATTTGCTTGACATTATGTTCCATGTGATTCACTTTTAATCAGACATCACAAAATATCTGTCATTTCCATGCAGCTGTGTGTACACATGCATAGTTTTTTTTTTCATGATCAAATGCAATCTGGAGCAGTTATGTACTAGCAAATTCTTTTTTTGCAAAAAACTATATTTTCTAGAGGCTGTGTTATTTATTTTTGTCTCATTTATGCTCTTTCAGGAGAAATTCCCTTAAATGAAAGGAGCATTATAGAATGCTGTCAATTGTTCTTGACATAATTCCAAGAATTTGAATCATTTGACTCGCATGCAAGCTTTTTGTTACAGTCTGAGATGTGGCTTACATTGGCTACTTTATGACATTTTGGATGGATTATATGTGAAGGAAGACCATTGTGCATCCTTTATAAAATGCAGATGTTATACAATGTAGCACTTGCTATTATTGCCTTATTATATGTACATATGGATAAAAAAAAATACTGTTATATTTATAATCTTTGTTCGATATGTGTTCATATTTCACATGTGCTGGCTATTTCCACAACTTCATCAGTATTAGGAATCATCTGCTCTTACTCTGAAAATAATATTGCAGTGTGCATCATACCCTCATAGGTCCACTTCTAAAAGCACAAAATCCACTGATAACACTTTGTCTTCCATTTTCAAAGAGTGATATATCTATATTTCAATATCTTTTTCAGTTTTAGCCTTTTGCTGACATCAAACAATGTTTTTGAATTCACTAGTGATCCACATTCATTGATGTATTTATTTATTATGATCTCTAGAGTTTGTTGTTAGTCATTACCATGCAAGTTTTTTCTTTCTCTTTTTCCTCCTCCTCCTTTTCTTCTCCTCCTCCTCCTCCTCCTCCTTCTTCTTCTTCTTCTTCTTCTGCTTCTTTCTTTTTCTTCATCTTCTTCTTCTTCATCCACAGTTCAGTTTTAATTTTTTTTTTGATGTCCAGATTTGGTGGATCATTCTTGAAAAGTCTAAAGGGCTGGATATTTCAGAGCTGTTGTTGACACAGAAATTTGCATATTGCTATCAAGAGTCAAATCCCCCATTTGCCAAATGTTCCAGCAAACTTGATGCACAAAATAGTTTGATACCAATTTTTTGTTTTGTTTTGTTTTGTTTTGTTTTGTTTTGTCTTGTCTTTATTCCCAAGGCAAAATGTGCTGAGATGATCTTAGAAATTGATCTAGGCTGGGAATGGGAGAGGGTTTCTTGTGAAGAAGAAATGACACCAAATTGAGTGCCTTTTTGTAGTTGCAAAATATTTTATGATTGTGCTTTGCTTTTATGTGCAATTTTGTTTTTGTTTTTTAAACACACAATGCACATTTGCTGGAGAGAATCTTCCTTTTCACGATTAAAATATTTCTTTCCTCTCTACATACTGCAAATGATGATTATGCAGCACAGTCTTGCAACCCATCTATTTCATTTCCGATAGATGGTCATGATATCATGGTAAATTGAGCACATCCCAGCACTTCAAATTAAAAACTTTTTTTATGCACTGTTGTAAACATTGTTTACATTTACCATCGTTATAAAGCATACATTGAATAGATTTGTTTGGATTGATAATGTCCAGTGTGGTGCCAATTATGTCATAGTAATGTTACTTCAGTCCTGTCCTGCTGAAACTGTGTATTTGCTTTGATTTAAACCATCATGCCGTCCTTTTTGTTGAGTAGCTTTGAAAGATTCTATTTTTATGTATAGGTTGTGCATTGTTTTGCTTTTGTACAGCTAGTACTTGTACATACACTGTACTTGATTATGTTCTGGAAGCAAGCTGCTTTTCCTCAGCATCTGCATAAGGTTTAGATAATAATTTGGTTATCCGTGAAGTGTTAATGAGTTTACTGCAAATTGGTTTACAGTTGTTAAACTTCCACGAAAAAGAGTGAGTTCCCTTAAAAACATAAAAACACCAGACTGTGCTGTGTTCATGCTATTTTTATGTGCTGTTGTAAAAACTATTGACCTTGCAAAATAGGCATAAATATTTTTCCTGTTTGTGGAAGTGTACAGTTTCTTGTATGCCTGTTCTTCACATGATGAGAGAAAGGAAATCGCTAATGACTAAAATGCTTTGCCCACTTTTTTCTTTTCATATACATGCATTGCTCAGTGCTATATAAATTTGTTGTACTGTACCTCATTTTGTATATTTGTTATGTTATTCCTTTTTGTTTTTGTCAGTCATGAAATGTTGATGTATAGGAATTTTGTATAGGAATTATGAAATGCTGATTCATGTACATACCTTGCCTTTTCTCTACTTCATGTGTGCCCCCTTATGATAAATCAAAACAGAAAAGACTCGAGTTCAATCTTGGAAATAATTTTATTTTCCTGTATTTTTTTTTTCATTGTGTGTAACTACAGGTGTATTTGCTTTAATATCACAACTACATTGTATGTATTGCAAGTGTCATGAAGGACAAAATAAAAAAGTCACAGTCTTTGTGCACTGAAGGATCTGGAACTCTGTTACATGTATCTTGTTGTTACTTGCCCGCTGTGCATAGTTAGTTTTGTCCAAAAACTTGGGCTTCTTTAGACTTGAGGACGGATATCCCCACAAGAAAATGCTACTGAATAATTTGAGTCGACTTCAGTTAAAAGAATTGAACAGTAGTCTGCATAATTGGATACTGCTTGGTCGAAAACTCTGCTGAATTGATATACAGGGTGAACAACAAATTGATGCATTTTATGTATTAATCTCTTTTTTGATTTTTCATTCGATGGTTTAAATGAGTACATTGTAATATACTCATTTAAACCAAAAAAAAAAAGTAATTGTAATTTTTCAGACAAACCCTATTTATTTTCATATTTTCCTGCAGAAAGTCTTTAAAATGAGTGGAAATACAAATTCTGAGAAATAAAATTGTGAGGAGCCGAGAGGCTACAAAGGGTTTGACTTGCGTTGGGAAATGTTAACTATGTGGCATGCAATGCACAACTGATAAATTTGCCGGATCACTACACATAAGACACAGCATGCGTGCTATCGACAAACCCTTGTACAAGTTACACACACTACCCAAACACCACACATAGTAACACACTCGTCACTATATGCGTCTCATCAGTTCTAGAGAAACTAGATCTGACATGGTCACTCTACTGAGACTCTTAACCTTTACTAGTTTGCTAAATTCCACACTGATTGTTTTCCATGGCAAAAAAAAGTCAGCAGTCCCACCATGCCTTTTCTACAATCTATTTTGAAATGCGTGGAATAAAGATATCAATTTCACAGCAAATTTTGTGTTCGTTTGATATGAAACAACCACAGAATATTTTTACACATTAATTTTATTATTGCTAATAAAACAGTCCATGCAGTTTTTATTACATTCCAAGTTAGCAACTGGCACAATGCATATCAGAATACAGTACTTGTAAGAACAGTGGACACTGGTACTGCACACGTAGGTACTACAGATCTCGGAAATGCTCATTTTGCATAAATTTCAAATTAGATTGCACTATCTACACATTTCATTGACAAGAAATGACCAATTGCGATGCATTACAGAAAAATGACACAAAGAACATGAACAGAAATGAGAACATTTTTATCTGCAAAAATCTGTTCGGTAATGAAAACATCAAAATTGTGCATAAATTAATTAAACCTGTAAATTGATCACACTTGGGACAGCAAAATGTTAATGCCACTACCGGTAGTCTTTATTTATTTATTCATTATCATTATTACTCCTCTACGTATTAGCCGTTTTATTTTCCAACATGTTCTCATACAGGAACCGAAGATTACAAGGGGAAATGGGGAAATGGACAGTTTTGTTTATTTATACATGTAGTTATTCTCATTTCAGTTATTTATGTAATGGAAATCACATGTCCAAGAAATAATATCGTGCCAAGATGGGCTGAATAGAGTGTATACATCTCTTGATATTCCATGTGATTCTGTAAAAGTTTTTCTTTTAAATTTCACTGACATAAACTGAAAAAACAAAAACAAAAACATACATGACCGGACGGTGCATAACATAGACTAGGGAGGGCTCACTCCCTGCACAGATATCTATCCATTGGCCAATGCTTTCTGAATGCACAAAAAACCTCTGAAGCAACAGGAAATAGCACAGATTACCGGTAGACTTGGTGGTGTGTGTATGTGTGTTTGTTCATATAAAATGTATGTTAGAGTTGTGGCCTATGCATGTGAAAGCACCAGTACACTATTGCACTAGTGATAATAATTCCCGTAGAGTATGAAACATGGTTGTAGCATTCCTTTGCACTTGAGAATTAAAGACAAAAAAGAAAAATAACAGGTAGAGGCTACACCTGGGATAGGTTAGTCTGAATTAAAGTAAGTGAACTCTATAGGGAGAGATCTCAGATGTGATTGAAGTGTTCAGTTAAGTTTGTCACATTCAAATGATGGAATGGGAATTCCACAGGCATGAATGACTTAGAGAGAGGGCTCTGTAAGTCATCCATGCCCATAGAGGTTTCTGCACAACACAGGGCATTGAAGTACACTCAGTAGATTTCTCCTTTGTGATCACAAATTTGTAATCAGAGCATACAACAAACAAACAATTCCTGTAAAAATGATGGGGCATTATTTTGCAAGCATTGATAGATTCATTTGGAACATTTTCAAATGAGATCTGAGATTGAATTGTCAACCAAAGCAGCTGTTTTAACCTGTTGTTAATATAAAATAAATGTCACATTGATATAATCTCTCTTTTTCACCATGCATAAATTAGATTAACAAACAACTTTAATTTTTGCTACAGTTCTGTATTTTCATATCTACAGCTGTATTTCAAAGTGCAAAAAACATACCATAATTATGTGATTGCATGCATCAATAATTCTTAACATATACATCACAGTTTTGTTGACAGTATCATATGCATGCAATTAAGTCTCTTTGTAGAATGTTCATGAGGGATATCATACATCATTTTGGGGATGAAACACAAACAACCTGAATTTCCCCATGAAGTATTCAATTGACTCCCACACACACTCATATAGTGTACACATTACAGAGTATTGCTGTGGTGGCATAAGCGCGGAACAAAAGGTCTAAATTGCATTAACAGACATCCATACTTGCAGTGTTTTCATTTCTTTCTTTTCTTTTCTTAAAGTGAAAACCTAGTTCTGGTAAGGGTATGAGAACCCGTCTTGCACCATTTCATATTTGCTTGCAATATATCGAAGGAGGCTACCAAGAAACTTACCTGGCTGAAGCGATTTGCCGGGATGAGAGTTGTTTTGGAGCATTTTGAGATTAAAAATAAAAGTCGGTATACCGACTTTTATCCCAGAAGGATACGGGTTAACTCGGTCACAGAGACAACGCGGCCCTATTTCAGGCAATTTATACACAGTTCGTGATCGCCATATTTTATACATAGGTGCATGTTCATTTGGTAGGCGCGCCAAAGACGTTTTTGATGCGCGCGTTGTATCAACACGGCCCATAACTGCAACAAGCCAGAACGCGAAGCGCTCCCATTGTATACAAATAGTACAACACTGTACAAGTCAGAGAGACAACTCAGCCTCGCCGTCAAAGTGAGGTCGAGTTGTCCTAGAGTCCGAGTTAGTCTGACCCCGATCGGGTAAGTTCTGAGATGCAAACATTTTTGTTCGGTTAATATTTCGCATTTTCGTCGTAACCTACATGTAACAAATATCGTTATTACAGCGTTATTCCACAGATTTCTCAGGCATACATTGTACGTGTACATTTGGGAATGAAATTTGACAACTTCTGCAAGTGTACCAGAACTATGTTTTGACTTTAAATCTAGAAACAAACCAAAATTTTACATATATACTAAACAAAGGATACAATTAGAGACAGCAGTTTATTTCTTCTTTGAAGGAAATATCAAAGACATATTCTTATGTGTATGCAAGCACATTTTATATTTGCTATTAATATATATGAACGTACCCACATATTATCCACATTCATGTGCTCATGAAAGTTATCAAAGATGTATGTATTCATCATCACATTTCTTCTGGTATTAATTTAAGTAGAAGCAGGTCATGTTATATGGATAATAATAACAATTAATAATAAAGAAAAAAAGGTTTCAAAAATGTTGACGCAATTTCAATGTGATTCATACATCCGATTAGCTGAGTTGTGACAAATTCACACTCTAGCCATTTTGTGTGTGTGTATGTGTGCCTTTAGAAAAGGTCTGAAGTCACTACCACACATGCATCACATTATTGGCCTTTTAATAGTTTGCTAACACAGCAATACCTACTGGCAGAAAATGCATATTTTTGCATAGACAAAAGATTCAGAGCAATAAATGCTGACTTCTACAACCCTTGAATCACAAAATTTGACTTAATAAAAGTGTGTCTACAACACCTCATGACAGTACAGTATTTCCTGATATAAACTCTAATATACATTGTACATACATGTAAATACACATGTGAAATCTGTTAATAGCAAACTACAAAGTGTAATGACAGGCAATGAACTATTGACAGATTGGCATGCAAATAAGAAATTAATGCAACCTGCTATTCAAAAGTGGGGAGGCACCCAAGCAAAATAGAACAATAATGCTGCCAAGCATGATTACGTGCGAGCTGGCTTAAAATAAACAAACAAACAAACAAACAAACAAACAAACAAACAAACAAAGAAACAAAGAAAAACCAGACAAGCAACGATTTAACAACTGCAAACACAAGATCATTACGGTAATTTTTCTTTTCTTAAACATTAAGGTTTATTCTGAGGTATCAGTATCTGATATCTATCTTCTATCTCCGTAATCTTTTGCAAGATCAAAGGAAGCGACAATCATGCCTTTCTTAGATATTTCAAGTACTGATTGGTCACTACTGAAATATCATGAGTTACACCTCATAAAGATGAAGTGGAAATTATGCCGGTCCTACATACATTCATGCTGTTACACAACACAATATATTAACCTTGTGAGACTAAAGAGATTTTTACATATATGTACTGAGAGACGAAAATATAGCGAGCATTTACACATCTACAACCATATGCAGCACAAGCACTTTGCAGAATAGAATAAAGTGCTTTCTGAATGTCATAGCATGGACTGAGGATGTGATCTACTGTGTCCTTAAGATTACTAAGTTATGACTTTTTACAAAAGCAGAAGTGTATCAAGAAATTGGACAGAAAGGGGATAATCTCTGCATTCAGTTTTTTTCCTTTTTGTGAAGTTCAAATAATCATGATGGCAACCTTTGGCTCTACTGAGGAGTACAAAGCCAAGGAAGGGAACATGGTCCCAATAATTATGTCTAATGCTTGTGGTAAAACTAACAAAATTCATGATTTGATCAGGGGCCAAGTTTCCTGTACTCTAGCCAATTCCGATGTTGAATTTGTGTGCTACACAAAAGCCAGTAGAACTGATTTATGATGCTTTAGTTAAGCTGGCCAACACCCAACATGAACCATACAGTACAGTGAAATTAAATTCACCAAACAGAAACAGAAACTATTTTCAAATGATTATGCTTTTGAAAGCAGATTTTTTCTTTTTTGTGTGTTCCATGTCTTTGGCATTTAAAACAAAAAGAAGGGGGGGGGGGAGAGGAAACAGGAAAAAAATATGTTACAGCACATCTTTACCTCTCTGAATAATCTCTTTTATTCATCTATGTCTAGAGCTAAATATCAGGAAAGATCTAAAGCTTGGCAGACAACTGTGAGTATGGCAGTGTGTTATAAGAAATGTTGAGAGACCATAATGGTGTGGATTTGATGTCTACTGTTAGCAGACTATCAACTACAGCCATCTTGCTGTTGCTCAAGTTTTGGTTCTGGGGCTTTCTAGAATGTTATTTCTCTACAAAGCAAAGTTCAAAGAAATTCAATAGAGATAGATACCTTATTTACTAAACACTGATAATAATGTGCCTTTAGAATGAGTTCACATAAGCGCGCAAACTTAAAGTTGTTGTCGTGACTGTACATGTATGCTTGGCATATTAATGAATACAACGATATCCTATGAAAAAAGAAAGAAAATAGACAGAAACACAAGTTCAAAGAAGACGCTTCCTTGAACAAAAGTAGACTGAGCAAAATGCTGTTTTTTACTTGTCCTATAAATCACCAGTCATTACAGTACAATATAAAATGATCAGCTTACGTAGAATTCTACTGGAAAGATTTGCTTGGATACACACATCAGGTTTGATCATTAAAATTTGTCAGCATGCATGGCTTCGGTTAGTTGATTAAAAAAAAAAAATCAAATCCCTGAACAATATAAATAGCACACACGTAAATGTTGTGATGATATATAACATGGCAAACAAAAGGCAACTGAATGCTGACCACACCACTCCTGTCACGAGTTGAGATTAGTACTCAGCAAAGTTTGTGTGTCCAGTGGCCATGGCGTGCTGTTGAGCCTGTCTCTGGCCGCGCAGTCCGTCATTGCACACAAGGCAACGTAATGTGAAGCCGGTGAGGTCGGTATACTGCCGGCTGCGTTGCGCCTCCGAGGCCAGCTCCAAGGCCTGTGACAGGACCTCGTCATCATCTGCCAGAAACACGGTCTCCACTTCCTTCCCATCATCCCCCAGCTCGCGGACGAGGGGATCGTAGTGCACATTATCATAGATGAGATAGACACGGTGTCGGTACCCACGATTCTCCCCAAACTTATCCACGCGCACGCTCTGTGTGTCGACGACGGCCATCTCTGTCTCATAGAATTCACTCAGGATGGAAATCTCAATAGCCCCGCCCCAGGAGTCGGTGTTTTTGATCCACTGGCAGTATTCTAGGTTGGGTTTGCCCAGAAAGGCCTCATTGTAGAACTCTGGGTTGCTGCTCACCACGTTCACGATGAGATTCCGCAGTTCCAGCGCTCGTGACCGTTCCGTGTGTCCTCCTTCCATCAGCAATGCTATGCTGACGAAGAGGCAAGAATTGTCGGCAGGCACAACTCGACGAGTAAGAATGCCTTTTGGGGGCTTGCTCTTCAGTTCCCCACCCCCACTTGTAATTCTATCTGATCGATTCTTGTCGCTGTCGCTACCGGCAGGCAACGCTTCCTTTTTAGTGGAGTCTTCCTCCACAATGACCATGTCTCCCGACTTAAATGGGAGCGACGAGAGCTTGAGGGATTCGTCGGAAGTGTCCAAGGGCTTTGGAGGGTACCCGTGCAGGAGCTTCTGTGACTTTCCAGGTATCCTGGTGAACTCAAAGATCTTGTTCAGTAGATGGCTGACCGTGGATTCCGTCGTAAGTCCTTCCAGCTTCTTCCGTCCATTCCTGGATTTGATCATGACTGCCATTGACTGGGAACTCATCTTAAGTGCTCTGCCTGATTTCTCTTTGTGATTAATCCTGAAGATTAAAGAAAAAGTGTTGATGCATTTGTGAAGCCACTACTACCTACTCATCATGAAACTGAAGTGCTGTGCATTTAGTGCCAATTTCCTATTGTGAAATAGTGCATTGAAAAAATAAATAGAGTTTGTTTATTTATTTATTTATTCAGTCTTTTTTCAACAGGGTAGCCCCATCAGTAGGCAGGTACTGTTCTTACTGGGGGCCCTGCAAAAACAAACATTACAGTTGACAAAACAAAGACATATACATCAAATACAACACACTGTATGTGGACAAGTACAATTCTTCCACCGAGTCCCCTACATACAGTCACACAATAACTATACATTGACAATTACACGCTTACTAGTCAAACAAGCAATAATAACATGGTGGGCCTACTTATCTATCATAACCAAACAATTAACCATAAATTTCATTAAAAATTAAAGCTGTCACTGAAAGTTATAAATACCCCCACCCAAAATGGAAAGAAATGAACCCAGCCAGCAACCATCTTATTACATTCTTACTATAACAAAATTATCAACATAACAATATATTGCTCAACATTAAATAAGTATATACAACTGTACTGCCTATTTGGAGCCAACGAATGTTAAAAACTGACTCTCCGTGTATGCAAGCATATTTCTGAGTGATTGCATAGGAAAAGATTGCACAGAGAGTAGGTCGAATCCCCTCCAATGCAGACCGAAGCCTGTCCTCCTGGCTCCTGTAGGGGTGCTCTGCCCGCTGTCATGTGTGGATCAAATGTTGCTTAACCCTCGTTTCATACAGCCTTTTCACCTTCAAACAAGTTTGACATGACAGGACATATTGGTAGGTACTATGCTGCAATATTTTGGGTAACTTTCCCATATTGTGCAATCGAAATACTCTCAGTATTAGATTAGATCACAATAATTTGTTTCCATATTGGCGATATCGCAACATCACCATTCACTAGCTGTACGTTGCCATTGTATGTACGTACATAAGCTGTGCTCTAATTGGCCGAGGAACCATTAGATTCCCGTTGCACATACATCACATGTGATTGGCTAACAGTTTCATACGTTGAAGAGCTGCTATGACTGTATCGTTGGACTAGTAGTTGCGTCTTTTTCCATGAAAATTTCACTCAAATCTAGGATATTTCAAACAGCTGTGAGCGCATTGTATTAATGAGATGTTGATTTTACTACATAAGTTCAAATTTGCATATCTACACGTAGGACTATGAATTAGACGGTAAATTACCTCACTCAATCCTCCATAGCCGATAGGGACAGTGGTTAAGAGTCCATCTACAGTGATGTTTACAACATTTGCTTCTGACTGTCAACGAAGCAGAGCCGTAAAAGTAAAAAAAAAAAAAAAAAAAAAAGTAAAAAAACACCTCAAGACAGATTTTTTTCTGTCTAACGTTAGATCCAGATTTCTAGATCTAGTCTGGCTAGAATCTATATTGACATATTATGACCCTCATACGTATGCGTTGCAGTTGGTAAACCGGTGGCGCCGGTAATGGCGCCGGTAATTTAAACTTTTTTTTCTTTTTTTTTTTAATCATCATGTCTTTCGACATTTCGTGGTTCTGTAAGACTGTACAGTTGACAGCTACTCCCATTTACAACTGCTTTTTACGTATTGTGCTATCAACAACTTATTCATATCTCTGGAATCCTTTCTTTTTTAAGTCTAGATCCAGAAGATTCTATTTTACTAACGTCATCCATGAATGTATAACGCCCTAACGGTACCAACACAAATTTCCACATATGGGACTAATCAGTCGTTCTTAAGAGATTCTTGTTTTCCCCGAATCACTCGATTGACTTTTCACTCGCAACAAAAAGATATTCTGTTTGAGGGAATAAAAATGCCTTCTATATGTACACGGAGGCGAATCAGTCACGTTTCTCTTACCTCGTAATTTACCGAAAGGATCCTAGGAAGTAGGTCTACTTTGTAGCCGTTGTCAGTCTTCTGCTTTACTTTTCTATTGTGCTTAGATCTAGGGGTCAATACACTTTTCTTGGTTCTGTCGCTTTGTTTACTGCTTAGTCTTTGGATCAGGCGGTAGGTCTAGTGAAATTATCATGTTACGTTGACGTCTCGTCGGAAAGAGGAGGCAGGGAAAAGGAGGAGTGGAAAAAGAAAGAAGAGGAGAGGAAGATGAAGAGGAGGGAAAAAGGAAAGAAACCAGAAGAGGAGGAGTAGATAAAGAAGGCCAGTAGGAGAAGAAGAAGAATGAAGAGAAGTTCAAAGAAAAAGCATTGAAAAGGATGAGGATGTGACGCCAATATACGAGGAGGAGGAGGAGGAGGAGGAGGAGGAGGAGGAATGGATTCCGCATGACACTGGTAGTTCATTTAACATGTAGAACTTGTTTACTTTCCAGGGAAATTAGATATTTTTAATTCCTGTATCATTAATAATAGATATCCTGTTACTGCACAATATCCATACATTGCAGAATGTCATTATCATATATACCTACATCATTTTACAGCTTTCATTATTCTCAATTAATTTTTCTCTTCTACTTTAAAATCAAACCATCTTGTATCTGCATCATTCACCATGACAGACATGAATAAATATGTGTTCTCTTGTCCTTTAAGATAGACTAATGGATGGATGGATAGATAGAAAGAAAGATAGATAGATATATAGATAGAAAGAAAGAAAGAAAGAAAGAAAGATAGATAGATAGATAGATAGATAGATAGATAGATAGATGATAGACAGATAGATGGATAGATTGATAGATAGATTGATTGATAGATTGACAGACAGGTATAGATAAATTCACATAAATAAATGTAGATACATATTTTTATGTATACATGTATTCTTGCATGAATGTTTGTTTGTATATTTTTGTTCATGCATGTTTCACACATTTCTGTTTTTTTTTTTATTCACATAAACAACCACCTAAATGCACATCACACATACTGATATGCACATGTGCTATGAGTCAGATGCAAGTAAGCTGTAGGACCAATGTAATTTACATATTTGACTTTTGATTGCTCTTAAGAAATGAAAGATAGAAAAGGAAAGTTTATCAATACCAAGCACTTGAGGAAGAATAATGCTGAACTTTTACAGAGTGACCTGCCACAGCCAAGTCAATTTAGGTATTTGATGACATAAATGGTATCCCGGGGTACCAAACAAAAACCAGCCATTTTGTTGAATTATAATTTTTTTTTTTAAAGGTTGTACCCTGGGTTGCCAAAAAAGTGGAAATTATTTTGATGCTGGAGCTAGCACGCGAGCCACTGCACTTCGCTGCACTGCACTGCACTAAAGCACACGCTATTGCTAGCACAGCGTACCATGCATCCATATAGCATGCAGTGGCATGGGAATGACTATATGTACATGCACACACAGTGCATGCATTTCTCTGCGGCTGTCCTCGAGTGGACGTGAGGTGGTGCTACACAACGTGGTACCCTGGGTACAACAAATTACTAGAAAAGAGATTGTGTCTTGATTGGTGAACACAATGAAAATATGTTTAACTAAATAACATCAATCATACACCTAAAAAGAATGTAACTATCAAACTGGTTGATTGCTCATCATGTGAGAAGCAGTTAAAGTTCCTTAGCACTGGGTGACTGTCAGCTGTGTAATTTTGTTTGAGCAAAAATGGATATCGCATGGCTGACATCCCCATTCCCATTGACTACCATGTTAAACTCATGATTGACTCAATTTTTGGTCCATTGCACCATACTAATGTCACAATATTAAAGGACAAGTTCACCTTCATAGACACGTGGGTTGAGTGAATGCAGCAACATTAGTAGAACACATCAGTGAGAGTTTGAAGAATATCGGACATTCCATTCAAAAGTTATGAATTTTTTAAGTTTCTGCTCACTCAAGGCTGGATGAGAAGACTACTATAGCTTGTGATGTCACATGTGTACAACGATATAAAGAAAGAATAAAGAAAATTCAACATATTTTCACTTTTCTTGCATATTGAAAGAACACTTGACTTCTCTCTTTCACAAGGCAGTTGGAATGATACTACCCTTAACATATGTCAGTAACAAGTCGAAGAAATGTGCACTTTATTCAAAAAGTGAAGTTTTGTAAAATTCTCATTTTATTTTCTTTATATTGTTGTACACATATGACATCATACACTGCAGTAGTCTTCTCATCCAGCAGTGACTGCACAGATACTTAAAAAATTCATCACTTTTGAACGGATTGTCCGATTTTCCCGAAACTTTCACTGATGTGGACTACTAATATTGTTGCATTCACTCAATCCACATGTCCTTAAAACACATGCACACACTCAATAGTTACAAGCCTGTATATGGTACAAGCACATATTTTTTCTCTCATTTTACTGTAAACGGCTTCACCTGGTTGGTTTCACATAGGCACACATACACATATGACTAGACCGATTGTGGCTGTGCTATTCATTCGCCTTTCATGAAAAATTTTGTAATTTCTGTGCTAAATTCAAGAATCTGTGTGGACCACACCTGTTGAATACTGAGGTGTTGTATAAAACAAAATCTGTAATAGTGTATGGTCTTTACTTGTGCCATGGAACAAGATTTCGCACTCGGTGAAAGATGAGCCACTCTATTTAACTCAGCTTCACCTCATTGAATAAGTGCCTTTATCCTTCACCTCATGCAAAATTTTGTACCATCCCACTTGTTACAGTTCCATCATAATACTAATACCTTGCTAATCAAAGCTCATTGAGGGACACAAGATTGAGAATCAACAAGCGTAGTATACATTTATTTGTGCAAAGAGTATTTATTGGATTTTTTTCATGTATCAACCACAGTGACATCCCAAAGCTACATACAATCTCTGTCCGTGCCAGCAGACCGTGTACATAGTAAAATATTGTACTAAAAGGAAAGACAAAATGAAAATACAACAGAGAGAAGGGAGAAACAGGCTCTGACGACTAAATCAACAGAGCTGATCAGACATTCATTAGAAAAGACATGAGGTTATGTTGGGTAGATAAAACTCAGCCTGCACTGCTTCACAGCTGCAGCTTCATGGCATGAAAACACAAAGACTAGATCATGACCATCTTTGGACTGATGTCCAGTAATCTCTTGTCATTGTGAGTAGACAATGTTTAGAGGTGATATGACACCCAGTAGAAGCTGCATCTACATAGTTTCTCTTTTAAATGACCTGCATTGTGGAGGTGACATGATATCAGATTGGAACAGTCACAAAACAATTAAACAGTTTTAGAAAAGTGAAAGGAAGAAAAAGGAAATGAATCACTCCATCAGCCTGGACATGATCAATTTGTTTCTCAGCCTACGATGATCTCTTCTTCATTCTGATATTCCCTGTGTTAATGAGCAGATTATATCAATCAATAACAACAACAACAACAACAACAACAACAAAATCAATCCAGATCACATAGAAATTCCTTGTCAGCATGGTCATACACTGGACACTTATCAAAAGCACCAGACTGGCTACTGTTAAAACACTCACGACACATCATGAAGAAATACCCGATACTATACTCTTCACACCGGTGGTAGAAACATTCATTTGTTATATCATCAAAATGTAATTTACAGATCAAATACTTAAATTTAAATGTCCGTGGAAAAATATGAATGTGCAAATGCATCCTATACAATAAATGTATCATCCTTGAAATATAAATCTTGTTGGAAATACATATATAAATTACTTGCTAGGTAAATGTACAAATAAATTTTCCACCAGCATGATAACATTTCAACCTACCATCAACAGAGAAATAGAGGTATGCATATTGTCCAATTACTGTTAGAGAGTATTATGAGGAGGATCAGCTAACATTGTATATGCACATCTATTGCATGGATGATACACATATAATTCTGCGTATCCTGTGGGATATGTTTGCATACATCAACACATGGGAATGAGAACTTTCATTTCCCGCCTTGTATATCAAGGAAACAAAGGAGAATGATCACACACAATACACCAAATAAATTCCTATCATCTGAAAGACAGTCATATACATCAATCCGGTTTTATTTTTATGATGCATCAATCGACAATTTAACCCACTGTGTGCTTTGAGTGCAGATCATGCTGTAAAGTCTCTCTAAAGTGCCTCTCCGGCACAGAAAGGGTTTACCCATTAGATATGGGAATCAGGTGGACTTAAAGGTAGGGAATCCCATTTGCATGCCTTAAATGAAGAGTTGCATAAATACAGTGGTATGTTGAAGAGAGTATCATTTTAGAAACTCCCATAAAGTATTGAAAGTGGAAGGTAACATTTAGTACATTTTTATTGACCGTTAGATTTTGAATTCAATTTTTTTCGGGGCTCACCGTAAATTCCAGTACATTACTAGGCTACCTTTGCAGACCCATGCACCGCATGTGTGTCCATCATGTATATTTTGTGAAGAAAGTTCATCAAAACTTACAAACATTTCTATATACATTCTTGCCACACACTCTATGTTATTACATCAGCTCTTATACTTTTAGATTTGTGTTTATAGATAAAAAATACAGAAGACTGCAACAAAAAGGCTTAAGTGTGGCTGACACACAGAACTACTGAGTAGTTGAGTTTTGTGCATTATTCAAATTGTAGATAACTGTAGACTTCCAAATTTCTCAGCAGTGGTCTAAACAAGTCCCCTGAGGTTCATATTTAATGTTTTGCTGCATTTTGGGAGGTCTATAAAAGGTATCCCCTACCTTTAAAGTCCACAGGGGTTTCAGAATTTGGTAGGAAATGGAGTAATTGACAGATGCAGAGATTCAAATTGTTTAAATGTCAAAAGTCATGATTGAATGAAAACTGTTCACTCCACCAACATCTGGACAAAAACATAATATGCTGTAGAGAATATGGAATGAAGTACTGGAGTAAATTCTGTCATCAAACATCCACTCTTGATATTTTCATTGTCGTTTCTTTCTATCTCTGCCTCCTTAAACTTTCTCAGTATTTGGGGGAAATTAAAAATATAAGAAATGCCCAACACGGTGGAATTCTTGCTGGCAATACCTGATATTAGAATTCCTTTCTGAGGTCATGCGAAGTAAGGAAATATACAACACTGATCACTTGTACAGCACATCTACAAAGTACTGTGATTGGTGAATATCAAATGTTACGACATCCATACATATTGCAAACCATTTTGTACCAAGTATTAGTATTTTGTGCTGTATAGGAGTCCATATCATTATCTTGCCTTTTAAACATGAAACAAAAGAAGAGTACTTTAGAACAAATATATCAAATATAAAACTCTTATTGACATCCTAAAATGGCGCTCCATTCTGAGCCAAAATATCTTAAGTTAACCGAACCATTAGATCTATCAAAACATATCATTTTTCAATTATTTTTGCAATGCATGTGTATTTCATGATACATACTTCACAAGTGTAGTTAAAATGTTCAAGATCACAAACATGCATGCTTTCACAGTATACACACAGATGACAAATTCTTTTTAAAAAAGGGGGAAAAATCACTTTAATTGCTCATCAATATTTCTCCTAAAAAGTTCCAGTGAAAGTTTTTTGGTCTTGAAGTGTTAAGGTAAAATATATCAGAGAAGAAAAAAAGCCTAACTAAAGTTGCATACACATTCCTCTTAAGGCATTTAAGGCACTTCACTATTGCAACATCAGTTAACTAATGTAACTCGTGTAAGTGCACTACCCCTTCACTTTACACTGACAAACTTTGGACAGTAGGTAGATCTTTGATTTCGCACCACTCTTGATTCAGGCAGCCAGTGAGTGGAGGGCGCAAGAGATGTTGTCACATCTCGAGCCATACACTCAATGTGATGAAACCGAATAATACCCAACGACGATGTAATGGTAATGGGCAGCATATCATCATTCCCGACTAATCCCTTTCCGTCGTACAGCACAACTGGAAAAACTGTCTTCACTATCTAAGAGAGTTGACGGCAGCAAACTGAAATGGGCTGCCTTTTCATTTTCTCAGTTTCAATAATAATTCTTCATGCTATCTCTTGTTGCTGACAGAAACGATGAAAGGAATCCTCCACTTTATGCTGGGTTGACCTTAAGCATTCCCTTCTGTGAGCGGTTGCTGAAATTGTTGTTGCGCGTGCTCATGTAGTGGTGCGTCCCAGTTGGGAACTGGATGAGTGCTCCCTCATACGATGGTGATGCATTGTTGAGGAGATTATTCAGCTGGTTCTTGGCCTGGACAGATTCGCCTCCACACGTAGCTTGGGCTTTGCATCTGAGGGAGAATTGTGGAGGCACAAGGGATTAACTTTAATTAGAACTCAAAGCAAACCCAAACAAAATACAGAGGCGACATCAAAACAGTTGGAGACATATGTATGTCCCACTTCATATAGCAGCCTAGAATACTTGGCAGCTTGCAATGATTGCAGTTTCTAATGCAGCAGCCCGAGCTACATCCAGTGATGCGGAAGTACCGGTATTTCATCTATTTCACCCTATGGTAGCTGTAATTATCTCATCGTTCAATAATCCTGAATGTCTCTAAAAAAACAGAACCTCAGAATGAGGCACATAACTCATGCTTGAAACATTTTTTTTTTTTTAATTTTCCCCACGACACACAAAACATGGTCAATCGTTATGTATTACCTCATAAATCTAACACGTACACATGCCACTTGTCTTATCTTGACTGCATCCATTCTATTTGCAAACACTTACAGGGCAATCACTAACCCCAGTAACGCACTAAAAGAGTAAATTCCAACCCTGGGAAGAATTCTTGTGAATATGGAAACAGAGGTGCTCGAAAAGTAACATGAAAATTTGAGGGAAAATGAAAAAAGGTGAAAAGAATGGATAGCCAATTAGCAAGGAATATTTATTGGACAGGTAAGAGCAAAAATACCAGTCAGAATGGGATAAAATGCAGTGATGTGATGGTAGGGATATTTCACTGAGTTAACAAACTCACTCGTAGTATCCCGAGCTGGCCATATTGATGGCCAGGTCCTCGGCAGTGGGGTTGCGATTCATGTACGTCCAGTGCACCTGCGCCCCTGTCCACATGCTGTTGGCATCGTTGAAAGGCATGGGGTAGTTGTCCAGGGCATTCTGCATCTGCACAAAGTTGCTGCGATCCGTTCCTTTGGGGATAGAGGCAAACAGCAAAATAAATGACAAATAGTGTGAAAATTTTGTCGAACGGTGAGCAAACAAAAAAAAGAAGAAGAAGAAGAAGAAGAAACTGTTGCCACTCTTTTGCAGGTTGAAGAAGTTCACTTGTGACTGAACTGCCTAAAATGATGTTAGTAAAATTCATGTTTCCTCACAGAAAACTGAAAAATTTACTCTTTCCAAGTACTTTTGAGAGGGAAATGCATACTGCAGTGTAAAATCACATCTGGTCTATATAATGAGTTCTCTTTGTTTTTGGTTTCATTTCATAATATGACACCACTATCTTGCTTTACCTTTCACAGGTAAAGCAAGCGATGTGTGGTCACGAACTATGTACACTTATGTACACTGTTGTGACTCACTGTAGTACGTTGTACGCCTATGGAATTCAGTATCAACGAAAAAAAGAAAAAAGAAAAAAAAACCTCCACCCAGCTTTTGCCAAAGGGAGCGCATTTAAAGTCAGCTGTAATCATCGCAAGGTAAAGGTCAGTGAAAATGCCGTATGAAAGACAATCCATAGCCATGACAGTCGGACGACCCTAAGAGGTAAAAGGACGCAGTTTTTGGACCTACCTCCTCGTCCTTCCCCAGCATCTCCCGTCTGTCCATCTCCCCCAGGGGCATTGTTATTGTGACGGTTGGAGCCTGAGAGAGAAGCGAAACATTCAAGAATGGATATGAATATATTTCTTCCGATCTGTCTTCGATCCCTCAACTCTTGATGGCACAGTAAAGCAGCAGTTATTCTGATAGCTCCCTCTCCAGATCTTAAGTTTGTGCATAAAACACTAATGACATAATATGCATAATCATTAGGAGCTGCTAAAGATAGTCTTTATTGCACTAAAAAAAGCAAACCCAATGAAAGATCAACTTTCTCTCAAAATCTTCGTTCATGGTGCTTGTTTTCAAATGGTTCTTGACAATTTCACTGGATTTTTCATAATATTAATACCACAATATCAGTATCATTTTATGATTTGGCATCCTATTACTCCCACTGATATCCATAATCACCAACTAGCTTGTCAATATCAACAAAGTCACCATCATCATTATTGTGATCTTCGTCGTCATCGTCATCATCATCATCATCATCATTACTATCATAAGAAGTCAATGTGTGAGTATTATCCATGCTGTGATCATCACTGTATCAACATTACCAACATCTTTATCAGTGTCATCATCATCACTACCATCACCATCACCATCACTATTATCACCATCATTATCATCATTTTCACTATCACTGTTTTCATCATCAACATCATCATTATCACTATCAATATCACAACAAATGTCATTATCTTGGGTAAATCATTTTCGATATCCCTGGACCACTGCAAAAGCCATGTCTCAAGGTGCAAGTACTGACCTGTCCACTGGATGTGCACCATATCATTAGCTGAGACTTCCAGCCTGTTTGGCATGAAATCGTACTCCACCGCCGGGTAAGTCTGCACAATATTGCCTCGTTTCCCTCTCACATTCAGGTTGAAGATCTTGGCATTCTGGACGGCTGCATATCCAAAGAGAATTGCTTTTCAAATAATGTTTCAGTCTTACAAATTTAATTGGAACACCTTACTGGAATACTGATGTAATTCATAAATCATTACAAGATACTTTCAAACCTTATACCCATGGTGTAGCACTATACGCAACATCCCCACAGGAAAAGAGGTGATTAGAAAGGCTCACACTCATATCATAGTATCAAGAAAGCGAGTTGTTTGTTTGTTGTTGTTTTTTTTTTCAAACAAATCACCTAGACTAGATGTACTCTTTTTGATACTAACTAAAAATCATGAACACCAAACTGCATTACTAACTTGTGATGGTAATGTAGCAAGCACTTATTGTCTCAGAAAAAACTGTTAAAGGGGATGGCTAGTAACTGATCAGTGGGAATTAGTGAGAATTCTGGAGGATGATTGTTCCAATCCTTGTGGGATTCATTTAAGAGTACATTATATATCTATTGTTGTGTGAAAATTATTTGCTTCAGAATGGTCTCATATTCAAGTAATGTGCAGTTTATAATGTTTCCAGGTTAGCGTGCCTGGTCAGTGACGGGGCATTAATCTGCACATTACTTGAATATGAGACCGTTCTGAAGCAAATAATTTTCACACAACAGTAGATATATATTGTACTCTTAAATGAATCCCACAAGGATTGGAACAATCATCCCTCAGCATTCCCACTGATTCCCACTGATCGGTTACTAGCCATCCCCTTTAAAGAAATGAAAAATTGGGAAAAATGTCTCAACTAGTCTTTTATGAATACCAAACATCACCTGCAGGTGAAATCTCATGCAGCTTGGAGGGTTTTCACAAGCATTATGCACAGCCCTCATATGATGTTTAAAAAACGTTGATGAGAAGCACAGTATCTCACCCTGGGTGTTTGCGCGTGGCATGATGAGGAAGGCATGAGACCGGTCCTGGAATACGCGTCCAAACTGGGCGGTGTTGATGGCCAGACGCAAGGGGGTGTTGTCAGCACCAATGTTTACATAGGGGTTCTGCTGGACGGGACTCTGGACATTGTTTGCCCTACATCATGGTGCGAACAGAAGAGAGCGAGGAATCAAAATCACTCTATTACAGCTCAAGATCATAGCACATATGTGTTTCAGATGTGGGGAGGGGTAGGGCTGAATGAAATTTGTAAACTTTGCAAGTTTTGCAAGCACTAGAAATATGTGTAGAATATTCACTCTATTACAGCTCAAGATCATAGCACATACGTGTCTCAGATGTGGGGAGGGGTAGGGCTGAATGAAATTTGTAAACTTTGCAAGTTTTGCACGCACTAAAAATATGTGTAGAATATTAACATTTCCCTGTGCATGCCTATATCATATATCTGTTAGAAAAGCAAAGAATAGAAAGTCTGAGGTTATGCGGGATAGACTATGATTCAACTGAATGCCTACTTTCTTTATTTATAGATATATTTCTTGAAAGATAGTCAGCACGATGACATAGCATGACTGCATTTTCACATTCTGAAACTGCCTACTGTATGACAATCAAATGCTAATGAAATTAAAAAAAAAGCTGACAATGTCCTGTTAAACTACATGTGCCATATTTCTACAGACAAATTTCTTGAGGTTACCATGAGATGAATAAGGTGTCTATGGGGGTATGACCTGTGGAATTCTCACTCTGAATACTCTTCTTGAGTGATGTTTAAGGCCTGATTCCTGGACCATGGACAGTTTCATGACCATGTGACAAGCTTGGATCAGTATTTCATTCCATGTTCAGATTTGCCTCAGAGACACCTTGTCCTTTTTTTTCCTTTTTTTTAAAAACAAGATTAAGTATGCTGTCTTATACTTACGTATCTTGGTTTTGTGCAGATGTGGTGTTCCATGGATCATAATCATCAGTTGAGATGTTATACCTAGAATGTGGTGGAAAAAAAGAAGAAGACAGGATTATGTTCATATATATATATATATATATATATATATATATATATATATATATATATATACATATTTCTTTTTTTTTTTGGGGGGGGGGGGAAGTATCATATCAGTATCACCTGCATATAGTAGAATTAAGCTGGAGCAAACTTCTTCAAAAAAAACACAACAACAATCCAGAGCCATTCAATGTACAAACACCTTAAAATGAGAACCTCCCTGACCAAACCAATTGCAAAATTCATGACAGTTTCACGCACATGAAAATTTCTGGTTTTACAGTATACTTCTTAGTGGAAGTGAGAGAGTTTGTGAAGATGAAAAGGCGAAGGAAACACTTACCTGAGACGCATGGCACACCTCTGTGTTGTGGCTGACGGGAAGAATGGCAGTGTCATTGTGTAGCGGCTGGCTTCTCCGCCCCGTGCATTGCCGTTGTGGTTGACCCTGGTCCAGGGGGCCCGCTGGCAGTCGGGGGCCTTCAGGGCCACCAGGCACTGCATATTCTGCTCATTCCAGGGACGGCCCCACTTGTAAGTGATTCCATTGCCCGTGGCTGCGTTGCACTGGGCCTCTGTGTTGAATTCTAGGTGGGAGAAGGTAGTTGAAGTGTATTAAAGAATGAACACCATCCATCGTGACAAGGAAAGATTGTGAAGTAACAAAAACACAAAAACAATGGAACTGAAAACATTTGTAATACTATAAACTGTCTGCTGGGAACCAGAAGGCTGTTATTGCAATCGTTGGGGGTATTGAATTATTGGTTCCAGTGTTCCACGTCTTACAAGCTTGGCTTTTTAGTGGAATACTGTTTTCCATCGTTATGATTATTTACTATTTTTGTTGCCATGACAAAGTGCATTGTTTCTTTTTTTCATGACATCATTCATCCATTTACTATATATTGTATTTGAAAAAAAAAAAATGCCCTTATCAGACGAATGGAAGACAAATCAACAACTTGTAACGCTATGAATCATATTCTCTTTTTCTTTTCTTTTTTGAAGATGGAAATAAATAAACTATTGAATTGAATTGAATTGAATTGGTATCACATTGTATAGCTTGATCTCCTCTACATTATGGCCTAAATTTTAGATTATTTTCATTTTCAGTAACATGTTCAAAAATCAAAACCAAGAAGGCACTCTTTTATCTGATATATGGAACAATGCTTATAAATCTACCCACGTTTGATTAAATAAACTTTTTATTTCATGAAAATTGATTGTTTCGTTTTTGTTTATGCTCGAATCTTAGAACCCGATAGCACCCTTTTGGTTCTCAGACGACAATATGTACCCCATTCACTGACTTTTGATATTAGATCAATGCTATTTGTAATGATCCTCTCTGCAAAATAACTTGAGGTAAGTCGACTTACGGGGTGCCTTCTCGAGGTAGTTGGTGAACGCCAGCCACTGACCATCATTAGCAGTGCAGTCAGCCTCATTGTTGTACCTTGAGGCGTGCTTGCGCTGTCCGTTGCCATAGAACTCCACACACTCGTATTTCTCCTTGACGTTGAAACTTTCAGCTTGGTAGTACCTTCAGGAGGGAATAGGTAAATGAGAAACTGATTAATGACCTAGCTTAAAACTCCTACAAGTTGGATGGAGGAGGCGTTCTATTTACCTTCAAGTTTTTCCAAAAAAGCATGCAATTCATTGTTTTCATCTTTTAAGTGACTCACTAATCTTGCTGATCTTTTTTTTCCTCTCTCTCTCGCTCTTTGAATTTGATCTAAATGCCCAAAGATACAGAGTTCAAAATCTGATTACTTTGGGGCATATCATTGGTATGCTGTCATTGTACATGTATGCTCTATTTGTGATCCCAAGAGCTCTACAATAAGGACATGGCCATTTCAGACCTCTCACAATAATAATTTGCATTACGAGAGACACGCACCTTCAACCATTGAAATATCCCCTCACTTTAATAGCTATGTCTTGCCAAAATATTCTATTGGCATTCATTGAGTTTCTCCCCAGTGCTTGGCAGCGACGCCAGTTATGCACACCCATTTTGCTGCAATCATACATGAACAGCAATGCATTAAAGAAGGGATTACCTAGATCATGTGACCCCTATTTACTGATTGTCAGTCCAAGGACATTTAGCCAATAGCTGGAGGATGAACGCAAGCAGCTGCATCAGCTGGCATTTTTCTTTCTTTTTCACTGCTCGCTTGCAATGATCACTTTGCCAATGCTTTCGCCTATTCCTGTTAAAAATACTGTTTGACCCACATAGTGAGTAAAATTTCAAAAAGTTGTTTTAATTTGCTGACTGTGCTCTGTAGTGTTCAAATGAATACAGAAATACCCAAGCATATGAGAGTTACTAAAATTATAGTATGTCATTATCACGAATACCTCTGAACAAATGTCAGCTTTGAGAGTAAACTCATTTGTAAAATGAATTATTTAGCATTACTGTCCACAAAAGAATTGAGCGCGGCACAAATTCCTCTGAGTACTCACCATTCAAATATATTCACCTCTACAGAGCTTAAAAAAAAAAAACCCACACATTTTTGAAGAACCACATCATCTTTACTGTGGTTTCATTTTCTCACAATGCCAGACACACTGCCACTATGCAGCACCATACAGCTCACTTTTGTTTTGTTTTTCAACTGGAAATGTTGTTAAATAATGTGACCTCTTGATATTCTCAGATATTCCATTACCATGAAGGTCTTCTACTGAAGCACTGAATAGAATCAAGACCAAGATAATCAAGACTTCCCTGGCTTTCACACATGATTCTTTTTTTTTCTATACCCAAGTTTGTAAAGACTATATAAAGCTCAACAGGGAAAGCATTTTCCCCCCTGTGTACATACTTGCTCAAAAAAGTAATTTATTGTGTAAAATCAAATACACCACAAAGCTGTCAAGTCTCCCAGATTCCTATAGGAGGCTAACGGAAAATCATAAATCTCTTTTTACATTGACAAGAGAAGAGGATGCGTACGCCCCTATTAATTGGGAATGATTGTAAACCTCTTCAGATACATGTAACATGCAAGGGTCTCCAGTCCCCAATGCATTTTTCCATTGCCACCTCCCTGACTGTGGTGTATGAATTTTGGCAGCCATGACATCATTAATTAGGACATAGTTGGATATCTGCTGCACACTAAATAAACATAAAGTATGAAATATCTGTGGTATGAAATTTTTGTGAATTGGAGCCGATGGCCTCTTTCTCTAGTAGCATTTTTTTTTTCGAATTGCTGCTGGCATCCAATGCATTATTATCTTGACGAGAACTTTCATGCGCATTTTAATTTTGCAAACCTTGGCTCACACGAAATTAAAATGCACGTGAACATTTCTGCTTTTACAGTAAACCAGAACTGGATCTGTGCATTCATATCTCAGATACTTACATTAAAACAAAAGGAGAAACAAAATGAAAGGACTAGCGCCTTCACAGGTTTCTCTGAGCCAACTCAGTCTGTACTCACTCGCACTCGGACATGTTTCCAACCAAGATGGCAGCATCCCTCCACTGGTTGGGGTGCCAGTACGGGTAGTAGTCGCGCTCCTCGGGACACTCGTATCCCCTACGCTGGCCGTTGGGGTTCTGGCGGGTGAAGATGGCCGAGCTGTAGCCCTGGTTGTTGTTCTTCAGCTTCTGGTCAGCGGTAAACAGACCTGGACATGGGGGAAGGAATCGCGGACAATCGTTCTGAGTGGTCTTTTCAAATTGACCGCAGTGGTTGGGGCAATACATCCACAAAATGTCTTTCTTTGTTGTATGTATGACAAAATGCAACGTGTCACTAACCATGCTATTAATATTTGCTAATGTTATGGAGACATGGTGCAATGAGGATACAAATCTGTTCTAAAATTTTTGAGACATTTTGCAAACAGACATTTTGCAAACAAATAAATCAATGCTGACAAAAATATAACCTCCTTAGTGGAGGTAAACTTATTCCACTGTACTAGAAGGGTGGATGCAATGTGGAAGAAGATAATGAAATGTGAGAGAAGAGTCAGGATATTCTTTGTATAGTTAATGATAAATTAGTATAGGTCAATTATACTGTATGTACTATCATAAGTCCATGCACCATTAATGTGCCATTGACCCGCTAACGGACTGATTTTGCTACACACCCATTTCCTATATACACCTACCCGAGTATACATGGGACTCATCCTCAGTTTAATGGTTCCCGGCTAGCATGCTCGTACAGTGATGGGGCATTAAACTGCACATTACTTGAAAATGAGACCGTTCTGAAGCAAATAATTTTCACACAACAATAGATATATAATGTGCTCTTAAATGAATCCCACAAGAATTGGAACAATCATCTCCAGCATTCCCACTGATCAGTTATTAGCCATCCCCTTTAACCATGAGCAATATAATACCTACAACTGTTGAAGTCTCGGGTAACTAGAAGTATAAGTGATATAAAGGGAATCGAGAGGTAAGGATGGTGACAAGGACAAGAGAATATGGGAAGGAGGAGTTTCCATGACAACCAGCTAGGATGGGGCTGCCATCACTCACCGGCGTTTCTCTCTCGGATGTAGCAGGCATCATAATTTTCCCACTGCTCTTGCAGGAAGCGGTTGGCCTGCACATTGTTGTTCTTGCGGTTGGCTGCCTGGTTCTGGTTCTCGTTGGCATTGTTGCGCGGAGTGTGGTTCTGCGTGTTCGTGTTCTCACCATTGCGGATAGTGTCATCATTGCCTGGACAAACGTGCAATAGGTAAATGAGACGAGAAAAGTAATGAGCATGATTTATATACCCACGGCAAAGTCTGCACTTTTATTGTAAACATGCTCACCAATGCTATGCTGCAGGGTTTTTAAAGTCTGTTACTAAAAGACACAGTGTATTATTTCAAGCCTATAACATAAAAAAAAAAGAGTAGAAAAGGGTGTGTGTGTGTGTGTGGGGGGGGGGGGGGGAGGACTCTGGTTAAATTTTGAGCATTGAGCATGCTTACCTCCCACACCCATACTGCAATTTCTTTTCTTTTTTTCTATATACCTATCTGATTATATAATTTTCACTAGGTTTCATCACTATTGGTAATGAACGTTGGCGGAGAAATACACAAGTGACCAAAAAGTCTAGTTTAGAAAGCTATTAGGCATATCACATGCAAAAATTACACTCCATGCTAGTCAAAGTCAGACTACATGTCTACGTGTATATCCTTACAAAGGCGCAGTTCACCAAACACAGTTTTGTTTGGTTTTGTTTTTTCATGCATTCACAGACACGTTCAAACACATAACGTATAAAGCCATCTATCAATGCACATACACAGACTGTACCATAAAATATATGTTTGATTTTTAAGCAAGAACAAATAGATCTTTCTGCCAGCCTCGCCCAAACTGGTGCTGCCGAAATAAGTGTGTGAAAGCAAATGCTATGAAAAGTGACAGACACAGACTGTAGATTCTGTGCGTCAGTGTCTAAATACAGTACCATTTTTTCTTGGTAGCTAGTTCTTTTGATAGTACACATATAGATATGCACATTCCTCTCAAGCGTAAACATGAAAGCACAAAGGCCTTGTGATGAATAATCAAACAAATATATGATCCAATACCATTTCCTAGTCAGAGTAATCAAACAAATATATGATCCAATACCATTTCCTAGTCAGAATAATCAAACAAATATATGATCCCATACCATTTCCTAGTCAGAATAATCAAACAAATATATGATCCAATACCATTTCCTAGTCAGAATAATCAAACAATGATCCAATACCATTCCCTAGTCAGAATAATCAAACAAATATATGATCCAATACCATTTCCTAGTCAGAATAATCAAACAAATATATGATCCAATACCATTTCCTAGTCAGAATAATCAAACAAATATATGATCCCATACCATTTCCTAGTCAGAATAATCAAACAAATATATGATCCAATACCATTTCCTAGTCAGAATAATCAAACAAATATATGATCCAATACCATTTCCTAGTCAGAATAATCAAACAAATATATGATCCAATACCATTCCCTAGTCAGAATAATCAAACAAATATATGATCCAATACCATTCCCTAGTCAGAATAATCAAACAAATATATGATCCAATACCATTTCCTAGTCAGAATAATCAAACAATGATCCAATACCATTCCCTAGTCAGAGTAATCAAACAAATATATGATCCAATACCATTTCCTAGTCAGAATAATCAAACAAATATATGATCCAATACCATTTCCTAGTCAGAATAATCAAACAAATATATGATCCAATACCATTCCCTAGTCAGAATAATCAAACAAATATATGATCCAATACCATTCCCTAGTCAGAGTAATCAAACAAATATATGATCCAATACCATTCCCTAGTCAGTCTAGAAAGCTCAATGCAATCTATGATTGATTTAAACATGTTTTTCAAAAAGATAAAATTCTTCACTGGTAATTCAACCCTGTACTGAATGTATACTTGTCAATCTCTATCTTGCCTCTCTAAATTTTATCATCTATCAATGAACAAACAACAAAAGCAAATATGAGGAAGCACATAAACCGCTAAAACTGGGCCGATGACGTCTACCAAGTTTGCGGCAAAAGGGTATAGGTCACCTACTATCTGCATGTTCTGTTTGGCAATACACACACACACAAGCATTCTCTCAAAACAAAGCTCAAACTCTGACGAGGTATCCTATCACATACCATACAATCAGTGGGAGAGATTTCAAGATTGACTGAAACAGGATACAATTGTATCTTCAAAACATGATAGCATTGCACTTTACAACATACTTTACACATTACAGTCCTAACATTTTTCCCACCGTTAAATAAAATAAAAAGAATAAAATGAGTCAATAAGAGAAAGATGTATCAGAAATCAGAAGGGAAAATGAATAAAATAATTTGTTTGGATTATACTTATAAATAAAACCATCGGTAAGCACGCAGCACTGATGAGTGAAGCTGCTCTGTGCAGTTTTTGCTGTTTTCCTCAAATACTTAGAGTCTATATCCATCCGCGACAAAGAAGTCAAATTTATCAACAAATCTTGATTTTTTGTTTCATTCCTGAAATCACTATTAATATGTCGGTCTTTTTCATACGAGATGTAAAACTACTTACAGTAATAATGAGGCAATTTCACCATAAGTCTTGAATGATGCGAATAGACAAATGGATGTTAACCGTTTCTACGATTCGTTCACTAATTGACATGTCTGTTCTGAGCACTTTCTGTCACCAATAGACCCAGATGCATGGAAACCGATAAGAAAGATTATCTTATCATCCCGATTCCTATTTTGTCATCTTGACCTTCCTATTGGACAGGAAATTATTGCTATACCTAGGTGGGCTTGCTTACTTTTATGCAGATTTGGGTTGGGAGATCAACTGCCTGGCAGGTTACAGTAAAGCACCCAAGCACTCACAGGGTTAAGATGAACTATCTCTAAATTAACTTTATCAAAACCAATTTAGCAAGGTCATCGGGTGCCATGGCAATAGAAATAATCAGAACAGCAGTGCTGAGTGCGTTAACTGCGAGCCTGGTGCACTCTTGACAGAGCTGCGCTGCACTGAGCACGTGCAATATGTACCTTGGGCGGTGTTCGCATTGGGCTGACACATGTACTGGATGACGATGTTGCAGTTGAGCTTGTGTGGGTCTGTGTCCTCATCACCACCGCAGCCGTGCTGGTTGGTCCACTCCACAGTGTAGAAGCTCTTTCCCTGGTCATTTTGCATCGTCTCAAAGTTTGCACTGGCAAAGAATTGCTGTAGAAAAATGCAAAGGCACACTTGCTCATTAGATATTTCATATTAAAATCTCTAGAAGGGAATTCCAGCTATGTTAAAAGCTATAGTCTGATACAGAAAAGGTAAAATTTCATAAGCACAATATTGAAAATTTGATCAAAATTGCATAAGAATTAAAGAAGTTATGAAGATCAAAAGCAGTTTCCCTAATTTTTCACAAAACACTTTTCAAATCGTCGATATGAATATGCCAATGAGTGAGTCGATGCTGTCATCCCTTCACAACTTGTCATATCATTTGTGCACAAGCTTTTTCGTTTTTTGCATTTATGCCCCAATTTCAAATTCTAATATGTACAAAATTTGCCTAATCAGTATTGCCAAAGTTAGTAAGCTCAAGGAATATTATTGTTTTACTCTTTCATTGGAGCAAAAAAAGTACACATTTTCATAAGTGATCAATGGAAAACTCTGAGGTGATGACATCATCAGCTTATTTATGGATGCATTCATATCCACTGTTTGAGAACTGCTTTGCAAATATCAACCAAACTTCACAATTACATAACTTCCTTTATTGCTATGTGATTTTGATCAAATTTCCATTGGTGCACTTATAAAATGTTACTTTTTCTTTTCAGACTCAACTTTGAAGTGGACAACACTTTCATTTCACACTATAAATTTCACATTTGATATCATTACAAACAGTCCATAATCCTTCATTTCTTTGAAGGCTTACTTGAGATCTGCAAACAAAATTGCCTTCGAGACACACTTCCTATCTTCGCTTTTTAATTGGGGACAGACCTCTTTGTAATCTCGGTCTTGTAAAGAGGTATTAAACAGAAAAAAAAAGTAAGTATATAGCGGCACAAAAAGATGCACCAACTGGCTATGCATATTGAACATCTTCAGCATATACTTGGGCATACTGGAGGAGTATGGATATCTCTCGTGAAGAAGATTATCATTTCAAATACTTCAGCGTCAAAATATTAATTCAGTGTAAAAAGAGTCTTTCCAGTCTAAAACTTGCTTACAAAACTCTACTCCAGCTTAAAGCAAGATGGCATGATTCCTCTGAAAGTTCCTAACACAAACATAGTAATAATAAAAAAAAAATGGCTATTAAGACAATGTGCAATACATTGTTTGCTTTGATAAACACTCTTGCACAGTTTACACTTGCTCTATTGCCGAATGATGTAATTCTGGTATTTGAAAACATCTGTGATTACATCAAAATGAATGGATGTCGTCAAAATAAGTTCAAATGAAGACACATCGAGAACCAATTTGATAAGAAGACGTCACAGATGACGTAGTCATACCTCAATAAGATATAAATTTAGATGTGAAATTCATTGACAAAGGATGTAATGTATCATGATGTAATTTCTCTAATGAGGTACTGTGTGTTTGGGGAAAAAACAACTTCTATATTTGATCATTTTTAAATTGAAGATGATTTTTCCCTTGCATGATTGACTACCCATGGCAGACTGCCAAATCAAATTGAAAGAATAGTACCAAACCAACAAAGGAAGTAAAATCCTCGTCACACACAAACTCACAACAACCCCCAAAATAACTATACAAACATGGATATTGCGTATAAGCTCATGACTTCATGCCTCAATGATGATAATCTATGAAACAAATTTAGATAAGATCGGATGAAATGAGAGACAGGGTCAACAGGGATTGCAATTCAGGTACACCTAAAGAAATACAGAGCAAAATTATATAAACAAGATTAAATTCTCAAGGTAAAAACAATATCGACAGGCATATCTTAACGAAAGTGTGCCAAACTACAAGGCCCGAATTCATGAAGGTGGTACAAATGAAACCATGGTTTATTATTAAAACCATGGACAAAAACCATGGAGCGCCAAGTGTCGCACAGAATATTTCATAATGAAATTGGTCATTTCGTCGACAAAATGACCGTTTCGTTAACAAAATTATCATTTTGTGGACGAAATGTTCATTTAGTTACAAAATGTTGTCATTTCGTTACAAAATAGTCATTTCATTGACAAAATGACTGATTTTGTAATGAAATATTCCATGCGACACTTGGCGCTCCATGGTACTTGTCCATGGTTTAAACCATGGTTTCATTTGTACCACCTTTGTGAATTTGGGCCCAAGAGTCTTATTTCGTTGTAACCATAAACTTTCAAACTCTTTATCTGATTTTCAGGGACTTTTTTTTTCACACATTTCTTTCTATTGCCTTGGACAATCATGCCATAATCTGGCTGCCTTTAACCACATTCCTCTTATCTTTCTTTTTTCTTTCTCCACTTAACAGAATTAAAAGCAAAATTCCTGCTTTGTAATTATGCTCTTTTATTCAGGCAAAAGTCTACTCAGCATGGATGTTTCCTTGAGACCACTTACATGTGATTAGTTGTGACATTGTACATTGAAGAATCAAAAGAAATTTGCAATACATGGTATAATCCTTTGTCAAACTGCAACTGTGAAATGTTTCAAATGCAATTATACGATTTGATGGATTACAAAAAGAAAAAAAAACACTACAAAGTGATTTTTCTTACAATTTTCTTGTAAAGTAGTAACATCTACAATATTAAGAATGTGAATCATTTAAAACTTTGGAATATTTTGGGTGACTTTCCTTCAGTATATTCAAATAAAATTGCATCACTTCCATGTTTAATGTTCATTATCAAAATCAAGAGTACATAATATGTGCTGGAATGCTCTTCTTCTCTTCTTGGTTGCTTCAAGTCTAAAACTACAAATTCAGGTGGGATGCATTTAGAACATTGGCATGGATAGCTCCATGGCTAGAACTGACTACATGAATGTTGGGCTTTAAATTTGAGCAAAAAATACAACTCTTGATGTCTTTTTACAACAGGAATTTACAGTGTTTTTTTTTTTTTTTTTTTCAAGCAGTATTTGTTAGAACAGTGACTCAAAATATTTTTTTCCTGATTTTTTTTTCTCCTTCCCTTTAATTGGTTTTCCATTGTAAGATGAAATCATCTCCTGTGGCTACAGAATGACTTTCATTTAAAAAGTTTATATATTGTATTGGATGTGGTTAGATAAAAATGGAAACACAAGACTAACAGAATCCAACAATCAATGAACATTATACGATGTACACTGAATCAATTTACAACCACATTAAGGTGGAATCACACTGAATCACCTTCCGCAAAAGCTGTGCATATCATCCGCACATATTTCTCACTACCTGCCCTTTGGAACACACACTTATCGACCCTCGACATCCTGTGCGACATCCAGTGAAGGCTGGCGGATACAAAACCATCGATCAAACATCAGAATTCCTTGCCATGCAATGACTACCAACTTCCTTTTTCCCCCACCACAGCGTAAACTAGGGATTAAGTAATAGCGCTAGGAGAAATTAGAAATTACTTGAAATCAAGGTGGGTATGTGCCATTATGAGAGCCTAATATCTTTACAAAGGAAACTGCCGATTATATTCCACACGTCAGTTCCCCTTGGTACCAGTATCTATCTCCACAAGTGTGGCTTCCCTTGTTATCTTGGTGTAATCACTTTAACTCACAAATATTTACACTGAACACACTGCTTCAACACTGCTACCCTTTGAGTGCATTTCAAATTATGGTGAAAGCATAACATCCCTTGATTTCTGTAAGCAAAGAAGCAGAATACTCCTATTCGTTGCATATTTCTGGAGCAGACATGTGCAAGATCCTTTTTTCTTTGTTGCTTCTTTAGTTGGAGAACATACTTTGTAGTTATTTTGAATTTGAAGAGATATTTTTTTTTTTTTTTACTAACTTGAATACTGTTACGTAACAAGTAAATTGCTGGTAGTCTGAGGGGTATCTCTTTCTTATCATGCTAGATGCAATTTGGGCCATTAGTACTGCTACTGCAAGGGGACTTCAATCTGAGATTTAATCACAGGTAGAGGTCAGAAGGATGTTCACTAAAGAGATTTTGCAGGAATGGGCGGCAAACTGTTCCGTTCTTTCCACTTCAATTCCTCTACATGGTAAACTGATGGGGGGAAAAAAGAGACTGTGTATGTGTACCGCACGCACGAATTTAGAGCTAGGAAAATACTTGATTGGGACACCACATGTGAACAATGTTAATGCAGTTCTTCAAACTCTATTCCCAGCATTTTTTTCTGAATTGCGTAGTTTGCAATGATTGAACCCCTCGCATAAATCAGGTCGCAATGGCCTTTCATGCAGAACAAGAATTGTGTTTAAACATCCTATGACTGAAACTAATTTGCTGCCGAGTTTTGCAGAACTTTGTAGTTTGGATTGTCTGCTTTCCACATTTTGATCCCATTCATTAGGTTTATTTGCAATTCAGTATAGTATACTATACACAGAATGGATGTGACTCTATTCAAACTATCCTCGGATAAGACGACGTAATAACAAACACACACAAAAAAAAATGAAGGTGATTTTAGTTTATGACGTGTACCGGTACTTAATCACCTGTAAAATTCATTGGAATTGCGTAGTTTGTATTGTTAGTATCAACACTGCTGTTCTGTATTCATTCCACTCAAATTGATGCATTCATTGGCATATCTCTCTAAGTTGTAATAATAACAGCACTTTATGGACTAAAGATTGAGGCAAAAATTCCCAATTTCTACTACTGTAAAAGTGGAAATTTTCGCGCGTTTCGCGCAACCAGAAACTAGCGCGAAAATAAAAACATGCGAACATTTTTGCTTGCCATACGTTCCTGTGCGTGATGTCTTGATTCCGCGGAATTAAAAACAAGTGAAACTCTTCTGACCCGGCTTAGCGCGAAGAATTAGTCGCGCGAAAATATCCACTTTTACAGTATCATGTACAATTTTACTGACAGAACTCCAACAAGAGTTTAAATAATAACATGATGCAAGTGAGAATAATTTTGATTTGAATGGTTAAATTCACAGCATACACACTGTATGGACAGGAAACAAAAAGGATATCTAGTAATATTCCCTGCCAGAAAGTAGTTTCTCTAAAAGTCTTAAACATACACTGTAGTGTATACTTAGCTGGCAAGTTTGGCTTATGAGAGGATTTTTCTATATTATGCACTTTGCACAGATCTTTTAATCATTCATAAGCAACCAATAATGTAAAGGAATGAATTGCTTTTCTACAGTAAGTAAAATGTGTAGCCCTACCCCCCCCCCCAAGCCAAGTATTAAGCTGTCATTTTTCTTCCAACAAATGCATACCTTACTTAACGAGTCACACAAGGAAGTAAGACCTTCATGTACTGAGAAGGATATAACACATGAGTGACCAGGGAATGACCATCTACCTCAAAGCACAAAAGGCTATTGTCCTCTGATGGTCACATCCCCCCCCCCTCAAAAAAAAAAAAAGAAAAAGAAAAGAGAGGGGTGGGGTGAGGTGAGGGGGAAATCAAAGAAATCAAAAGGAGACCTATGTTCTCTTGTATGTCAAACTCTAGATTACCCTGTCAGGCATGAATTGGTGACAGACAGGTTGGGGTGGGTGGATGGGAAGGTATGGATGAGTAGGTGAGGATAAATGCCTAATTGTTTTGTCTCATTTCAGAGGGGTCCCCCATAGGTCTAGTTAAAGCCCAAATAAGGCTAAACCTTTGGTTTGTATCCAAGGCAGCTGAGCAAGTACTTCCTGCTTTACTGTTCTCTGTAATGAATTGGGGCCCCTGTGAGTGATGGCAACCGCTGGTCTACACATCCTGGCTCTATTCAAGCAATCTACACAATATGAAAGCTCTATTTTGTTGTTCTTGTTTCTTCATGGCAGTGTTTTCAGGCCTTGGTAATCTCCTAAACTGAGGGTTAGTTCCTGGGGCTGTTGTAAATGTCTGTGACGTAATTGATGGCATTTTGGAAATAAACTGATGTCTCTTTCTCTGGCCAAGCTCTAAATTAGTTCCTGGTTCTGCACAATGTGAGGCCCCTCCTGGGAAACCTCCACTTCACCTTTTATGCAGAATAGTCTGTTTTCTGCTTCCATCTTTGGTTGTTGTTGGGCTTTTTGTAAAGGGGGGGGGGGGGTTCGAATCTGGTGTTAGTCCTCTTTACACCACTTGGTTATCCTTGCGTAAACTAGTGAGATACAATCACCACCTGACTTCTAGAAACATGTGTTGTACTGCGCAAAGTGCATTCTATCCCCAATAAAAATATTTGTGACGCAAGTAGAACTGCGTATTCTGGGCACCTTTATGACGCAAGGATGATGATGATGAGCGGAAAGGATGTAAAAAAAAAAAAAAAAAAAAAAGAGAAGAAAAATGTTAAGAAAGAATCGAGGAAGAGTAGATGAAGATGAGGAAAAAGACCAGGAAGAAAAATGAGAATGAGAATTTGAAAAGGAAGAAAGAAAAGAGAAGTTTGAGAGAGAAAAAAAAAGGAAGTTTGAAAAGGAAAGAAGAAAGAAAGAAAGAATCCAATAGTGAAGCAAAATGCAAGAGGAGATTTAGTTTTCTATGCATATTATGCACAGGTGGAAGATAGGATACGAGCAGCAGGTCATCTGTACATGGCATTGACATTTGACTGAACGAAACTTCACTGATCATGCTCTAGGACAATTGATGAGCATTCACTATGAAAACAATAATAACATGACATATCTCTAGCTCAAAGGTTAAGCACACCAAAGAGCAGATGTTCATGGAAGGCATCAATATTTTCCCAGAAAAACATAAAGCATTTTGCCCCAAAAGGTGATGGTGTGCTAGTACTCAGCTTACTTTCATTCTGACGGTGATTAAAGAAACATAAAAGTGTTGTCACCAATTCTCAAAGTCACCACATCAGGCCCTCCTAAATTCAGGTTCAGAAAATTGTTTAATAGTGGACCCTTTATATAATGGTAATCTGGACTCTGCTTGAGGTCCCTACCATATGCCAAAGCTTTCTTCATTCTCTTCTGATGCTTTAGTTTTCGCTTTGTTGGTCAGTGGTCTGTTCTTCCAATGAGGGCACAGCAAGGAGATAGTTAAAACTGTTGGTGTCACATGAAACCATTATCACAAACTCACAGAAAGCAATAATTTGTGTTTATCTTTGTGCACTAATCACCATGAAAGTAAGATCCAGTATCCATTTTGAGTCTACTTTCCACTTTGTGTTCTGTGCTATGAAAGGAAAATTTGACAAACAATTCTTTCAACTCTGAAGGTCCTTTTTTAATGTTGACAAAACCTTGCTGAATGTACTGAAATGACATTTAAATGGGTAAAGTGTATCCTTTTTGAACCAATAAGGATATTTTCACAAGATTTTATTCTGTTTACACTAAAAAGAAGAGAGAGAGAGAGAGAGAGAAAAGACAATAATATGGATAGATCATACATGTGAAAGCTACGTGTTGTGATTGAAAACAAACTTAATGATGCAATTTGGTCGTGTATGTTTTTATGGGGTGGGGGATGGGGGAATGTTACGTATGTAGTTGAAATGCTCATGATGTTAATTCTGTCCAAGTTTATTATAGGTTTCAGTTCCTCATCAACATAAACTGTCTTAAACCAGCAAATAAATGCACATTGTAAGAGGTAACTTTTCATTTTCAACATTGTTACAAGTATCATTACATCATCAACAATATTTTCTACGTCACAACAACATGTATATAAAAAAAGCTCATCAGCAGTGGTAATGACATCATTAACTTGCAACAACTCTAATGGATTGCTTAATTGATATTTTCCATTGATCAGTGATTTGGCAACACCAACTCTTCTCCTGTAAAAGACATAATTAAAGGTGCATGGTCCCGGTGTTTTAGTGAAATGCATACGCGGGTGCACGGCGCAAGTTTCCTATAGAGACCCATGCTATCGACACCTCCTTGGCGCTTACGCTGTGGCCCACTTCCCCGAGTCCGAAGAAGTCTGATCCACTGTAGTCAGTGGTCCGATCACAGTTCGGCTCATGATTTGGCTGAGGGGGATGACAGCTTTATCATACTTCTTTTGTGATGTCATAATAAGAAGCACATACAAGATTGTATGCACGCACCCTAGCATTACTACAGACTGCGTGATGCGCAGAGAAGACAATGAAGGCAACGTTGCTAAGCAACACCTACGCGCTTTACTCTTGATGACAGCTCAAATTCGGCAATGTTCGTATCAATGCTAACGGTGATTGGCAGTATCACCAACAGCGCTCTCTACACTTTGGGACTATGCACCTTTAACAATAGCATCAGGCATCTCAGAAATGTAAATTTTCCATCTTATTGCCCCATTTTGATAAGCAATCAAATCTGTGGGCTAAAATATTGTTTATTGTCCACTGAAGAAAATTAATGGGACTTTGCATGTAAAACAGCAGGCAATAAATGTGAGTACTGGTACTTTGCCTCATCTGTTACATGAATGCTTGATATGTAAAAACTCTTGCTCCAAGTGCAAGTGGGCAATATTGGTAAATTGCTCCAAAGTATTCTTGTTTTTCCCCCTTTGAAATGAAATTTAAGATGTGATCACATTAATTGTCCATATTTTCAAGTGTGCTCTTTCTGAATTTTTGTTTGATTTATCATTTTGTTATATCATTTGACTTGGGCAATGAGATTCTACTTCACACAATAAATGCGCTGAGTTATCCCCCTCAAGGCCACTCAATTATTGACTGGTTATTCAAGCACAACATTTCAATACGACAAAATTTTTGATCACATGCAATGGATACAAGTTATCATTTCAAAGAAGGACATTCTTTCAGCGTTCATGTGTAAGTCAATGGGATACTTGTGAGGTCATGACATTGTCATCTTATTTGCGTATGCTGGGTAGCTATGGGTATCGTTGCTTCACCAAAACTTACTCAGAACTTTTAAAGTCCATTACTTTCTACTCTTAATTAGATTATTTCAGAAACCTCTCACAGTACTGTACAGTACAGTACTTTATAGTTAGAATCTGACGCACAGCACAAAAATCTGGCCACAGTAACAGAAAATTGATAATGAATACAATATACTATGTATACAACCACAATAATTCAAAAACATCAAATCTTTTAAACTTTTTTGAATTTTAATTTCTTTAACATTCTTGATCAGTACTAAACAATACAAAGCGCTCAGTTAAACTTACCATTCGGTACTGGTTTTGTTCTTGGGTATTGGCATTCTGTTGTGTTTCTCCTACATTGTATCCACCCCTGTTGTTATTCTGTAGTACACATGGATACAAAAGGGAAGAGAAGAATTAAACAGAACAAATGCTATAATTAACGTAAAGAAATTAAGTCAAAGTGATAACTTCAAGCACATCTATATTGCACAGGAATAATAAATCATCAAGATCAAAATTATGCAGGAAGCATCATAATCGTACAAACAGATGAAGACAAAAGCTGGCAAAACAGGCCTTGCTGAGTGCTATTCCCTTTAACCCTAAAAGGGATGGGGGGGCAGATTCTGCCCCCCCCCCTTCGACGTTTCGCGCTATAATTCTGTTACGCGAGAAGGCCTCGTTGCGAGGTTTCTTGACTTTCTTTGTTGAAGTCTCACACAACTTTTGAGACCAAATTTGCAACGTCCACGCGTACTTTTTTTGAAGCCATGCCCATTTTTGTAACGGTGTGTCATCCCAAAACAGGCACAATTTTGTAATTTTGTGTACATTTCCTATGGAAACCAGTGCTCTGTCATGAAAGTCATAAAAACCTGATTATTCTTGCAATTAATCACTTTCACTGATTAATTTTAGGCTAATTACAGTAGAAAAGTGTTCAGTAACAATTTCCAATAAAAAAATTGAAAAAAACAAAGTAAAAAAAAAGAAATACATTAGAAATTCCAAAAACAATAAAATACATAAGAAATTAAATGACTCTTGGAAGTTTTTGTGATGTAAAATTGTTGAATATGTCAAAACAGATACACATACCAAAAAGTAGACTCTCAATGCTTTTAATTAGGCTAAAATAGGATCTTGTGCTTAATTTGCATAATTAATTAATTAAAATCAGAAATTGATTATTTCAAAAAAATCTAATGACACAATCTTGTAGATTAAGACGTGGGTGTCACGCATGCCAAATTTCGTTGTGATCGCACCACTGACGGCCGAGATCTAGGGAGGCGGATTCCACCACCCCCCCCCCCCTCCGGTTTTAGCATAGCCAAAAAAGCCTTGCCTGATTACAGGGTTAATCATACAAAGACAAGGATAGAAATTGGTACAATACCACTGTAGGCATTACTTTGCATGTATCTAGCCAAGTGATTTTAAATAATTTATATCCATATACAATTAAAAAAAAAAAGACTGCTTTTAAACTTCCACGTGAATTTTGACTCTCACTATAACTAGTTTATAATTTGAGCTTATTACTAGTTCTTCAACAGGTGCACTGATAAGTTTACACTGTTATCAAGAGACCTCTGAAGTGACCAAATAATTATACACATTATACATGATGTATAAAGTGACCACCCAGCTCCATCGCAGATTAGGATTCTCTGAACGATGGACCAAAATATAATTTGGATTGACAAACTCAAATTTTTAACGATTGTCTTACCTGGGAGAGTAATTTCAGTAAAAACTGAAATTTGGATATTAGCAGTTTTTCTGTAACATATATTTTCAGACAGGCACTGCTTTCACTGGGAAATTGACTGCTACATCTGCATAAAACACCTGAGTGATCCTAATATTTAAATACTTTTTTTTCTCCTTTGTCTATGAAACTACACCTCCAAGCTCTCTTATTTCAATCACTTTTTGAATGGGTTAGGATGATCCCATTTTGAGTTTTATCATGTTAAAGTTTACAGCTTTACACTCTATGTAGACAGAGGAAATTCATTTTGGCCAACTTTTTAGCAGGTTTTGTCCAGGGCATTAACACAAATTCAGCCTGGCATGTACCATGAAGCCGAGTAAGGTGTGTAAAACAACATAAAACTCAAACAGAAAAATTAACACAATTGGTTGTGATACAATACTTCTCTGTCCACAATGCTGAGAAGCAAACAAAGAAAAAAATCTGACAACCCAATCTCATAGAAAAGCATTAGAAATCATGCGAAAGTATCTTTCAAGCTTGCCACAGGAAATTTCAAATATATTAGATTACTATACTGTTTTTCATTTCCCCTTTCAAATACAAAAGCTCAGGAGACCTACCTGAGAGTCAAAGGCCCTGTTTGCATTCTGTCTGTTGGCTGATTGTTCATTGAGTCTGTTGTTGGATCCCCTGGGGTTGTGAAGGTAGACATCGGCTTGTACCCTCAACATGAGGGTAGCCACCAGTAAAGAGGTAAACCGGACAACCATTGTGATACTGGGCGGAGAGATAAAAGTAAAATGTAGCTAACATTTTGAATGTCATCACTCGTTAAAGGCATCATGAAGAGAAAAGAAAATGCAAGAGAAAACACAAATTAAATGGAAACACTTGATAAATGAATAAATGAATAGTGCAAATCTTGGAGTAAGCATCAGCATGCTTGTATGTGCGGGGGGGGGGGGGGAGGAATGGGGGGAGGGGTCTCTACAACTTAAAGCTCAATGACTAAACATTCACAATCCTGTATATGTCATGACCATTTTACCAAATCTACATCAGAATTTAGACCCTTGATCATACAAGATAGCCCTACAAATACATAATCAATGTAAAATGTGAATTCCGTATATCTTCACTCAAAAACCAGCACCAAAGTTCGATTTCCCGCGCACAAATATGACTGCGTGCAAGAGCATGATGTAGCCGGCGGTTGAATTTTTGACAACATTTGTTTGGTTGATTTATGGACGACTGCTCTACAAATGCATAATCAATGTAAAATGTGAATTCTGTATAATCTTCACTCAAAAACCAGCACCAAAGTTCGATTTCCCGTGCACAAATTTGACTGCGTGCAAAAGCATAGCTATTACACGATGTAGCCGGCGGTTGAATTTTTGACAACATTTGTTTGGTTGATTTACGGACAACTTGTTTTGCTGCTTCACATCAGCTTTGGCCTATTGTAGTATTGAATTGAAAATCCACCATCCTTCACAGACTATTATGAAGGGCCTTTTTTAATGATATGTTCTTTCTATGAAAACATCTGGCCCTCTCCTTTATATCTGTCACAAAGATTAACTTCATCTGTGCGCTTTGTTTTGGTAGGCCTATCCTTTAATTATTGTGCATTTGTTAGTGAAAATGGAAGAAAGAGGATGGAGATGACAGTATAACAGAGCATAGATCTACAGAATGACACTGCGTGCATGTATCCTAGATACATGTAATGTCATAATTGAGAAAATGAGACCAATGTCCAATGACAAATTTGTCGAACATTAGAGTCGGAATAGAGATATTTGATACCACCTATTTGAAATTCAATTCTAGCAACGTAGAGAGAGATGTCCTACACTAATCTTGAATCACTTATTGAAACATGGATAAGTTCAAGCCGAAAGTTAATGCAAATGAATGACCACTAAGAACTACAATATATTACATTATTTTGTTTGAGTTGCAGATCCCATTCTGTCTAACCTACGGTTAACTTACTAACTTTTTAACAGGTTAAAATTTGCGAGAATTGTTACGGTGAATTGAGCCGAACAGTACATCTTAATCAGGGTGTGGGACTGAGCTCTTAGGACGCTGGCATCGCCACTGCTTGTCAACATACCACCCACAAAGTACAGACTTTCACAGTTTTACTAATATAACGTTCAATTTGATTTGATGAATTGCATAAAACCTTTAACATACAAAGTTATAAGTTGTATCACACTTACCACTACTACGAGTTCTCTCTGCTTTGGCAAGTTAAGGTTTGCTTCTAACTCACAGTACGTGTTCGTTGTCGTTCTTTATCTTGGCTACGATGTCATGAAAGTAGTCCCAGTCGAATGGGCGGAGCCAAGTTAGCCACTAGCTCAAAGTTCTCAGAAGATGAAAAGAACAGGTTGTTGAATCGGGGGTGGGGTGGCTACACTGATCTCTTTGTTGCACATTGTATTCCAGCACATAGAAATCATTACCAGTACCTTATTATGTGTACGATAATTCCTCTACTTTCGACCTTCTTTGGTCAGAAAAGGCGAGTTATAACATCTCGTTTTCTCAACCTATCTGTTAAAGAAGGCAAAAAGGCCAGATGCGAGATTTCGTCTTCTACGCTACTTGTCGAGGATAACAAAATAGAATGACGTAAGCGAGGGCATTCATCAAACTGGCTCCATTTCCTTATATGGCAAATAAGTTCGCCCCACAGGGAGGGGCGTCGAGTTGCATTTGATGATATTGCTGTCTCTACGTAAGATGATTACTCGTTTAGAGTCAAATACAAAATGCTAGACATAATAATGCAGGCCTTTAGACACAACATGACAAATTACAGCCAGAGAAATATTGTAGCAAGATCCTAACAATAACGTAACAAATCATTAATTCACATCAGCAGTGTAACTGTATGGTTACATATCTAATGCGGGGATTTAATTCCCTCGCTATATGTTATTCTCTTTTACTGAAATCGAAGCGTAAAATATCAACTACAAATCTGTCAAGCGCTTTAGATAAAAATAATTGGCATTTGTATTTGTTGCTCATTATCGTGTAGGCCTATATCCATGCATTGCAGCCAAGTAGCATTTTGATGGACCGTTTCTGCGATGAATGCTGCGATGAATTTCTATACATAATATATATGCAAATATTCAATCTAATCTAGTTGATCCTCAAAACATAGTGGATATAGAATACAACTAATGCCCACTACAGGATGATTGTTTTTTTTTTTTTTTACTTTCCATTATCTGTTTGGATGCTATATATTTCTCCTTTCACATTTAGAGTCAAGCTGAAGTCTCTCCTCTGCTTTGCATTATATGTCTGTTCAACGTGACTGTGAAAACTCGTATTAGCCGCATGCCGAACAATAGTAACAGAGATCCGTCACGGCCAGGAGCTGGAATACATTCGTTGCATCACTTTTGATAAATCTTTCCGAAGCATGGCTTATAAAATTGTGTATTTTGTTAGTTTGTTGGACATTTTTTTTTTTGCACATAATTTGAGGTACCACTGTATATCATTCTCTAGACTCAAAACAGGAATCTCCTTTTATACGTTCCATGTGAACTGTTGCCAGATGGTGATGTTGTTCAGTAAGTGCAATAATGACGATGATAATAATAATGATTATTATTATCATTATTATCCATTCTATTATCATTATTATAATAATAATAATGATAATATGAATAATAGTAATTATGATAATATCTATGATTATTATTAACATCGTCATTATCGATATATGAGGAGTGATTTTGGGATGAGTTCAACGTTGTCATCCAACCAATTATCATTATTACAATTATTATCATTATTATTATCATCATCATTATCGATATGAGGAGTGATTTTGGAATGAGTTCAATGTTGTTATCAAACCAAGACTTGGTGAAATCTTTGTGGCACATTGTACAGCAATTAGCAAAAACGATTTTTTTTTTCTCCGTAATATGTATGTGTGTGTGTGTGTGTATGTATACAATATAGGCATTTACTATTCGCTCAAATCATAAAGTAATCATTTATCGCACCAACTTCCTAGTGAGATATTAGGACCGTCAAACTGTCATCGTGGTCATGGGAGATGGTTGCCACTTGTAGAGGAATGGCATGAAAAGAAAAATACAATATGAGTAGAAATGATATACACATGTATGGTACAAATATTTTGCAAATCCCCAATAAATGAACGCATAAAGCTATATAGAAAGGTATGACACTTTCAGCTCTTAAAGGTATTCGTTCACCATACTTTCTTAACTCGGTTTATATTCCTCAAAATTTTTGGAGTACTGTTTTTTTTTTTTCCGTAACAAGTCTGTTATATAAACGTATAAGTCTATATATGGTTTACAGGGCAACGTTGCAACACATGTAACTCGATTTTTAAGATCCTTAAGAATAAAACTTTCGGAAGGCTGAATTAAAAATGCTTACAAAATGACGACTATTGCAAAAAGGAAACATTTCCTTCAAAAGGTTTCCTGAAGACAAGCGCTGGATGATTCCATAAGTCCCGCGGAATCAGGAGTGTCTTTGAGCCGCGTTTGGGCCGAAACGATTCGTCAGCATAACCAAGGAGGTACTAGGCGAGCTCGTACCTCCTTGGTATAACGCAGCCAATCCATAGCACGCTGCACAGTTAATTGTTTTCTTTCGTGCCTTATTTTGGAAGTTTTGTGATACTAGGTATCATTTATATATCATTTACTTTGTTTTATTTATTTTATACTGCAGGGTAGGCCTTTTCAGTTTTGTAGAACTGCTTTTCCAAGTGGCCCTGCAGTATTAGCAATCATCATTTTATATAGATGAAAGGTAACATTGTACACTATATACAAACACAGAGAGTGGATTAATGACAAGTATACATTATCATTACGTAAATACATAATTGCATGTGCGTGATAGCACTGTTACAAGTCAGATGAATCGTTATCAAGGCTTTGCATCGCTTTTTTTTTCTTAAATCCATGAAGGGATGTACACGTTGTGAACATTTACAGGGAGTGCATTAAACCAGCTGGCTCCGACATATGAAAAGGAATGTCTTTTATATTCTGTATACATACAAAGATAAAATAAAAACTATCGGATTTCAGTGTTCCGGAAGTCTTTGTACAGTAGCGTTAAAGCTGTCTGCCAAATCATTATGGTAGGTATATACGATTTTTTTTTTCTCCAACTGAAAGTAACATAGGTATCGTATATGATAGTCCCACAAGCTAAAACTGAAGCAGGAAAACTCTTTCTCACACTATGCTATACATGTCTTTGGAATCAGCTCCTCCTATCATAGGCTGTAAAGTCCGAGACACCATCTCCCTTCCAACTCAAATAATTTTATTTCCATACAAAGTAATACAGAGCATAACGCCTATATAGTAAAGAATTTTTCTAAGAATTTCAACTCACACAAGCTTCAATAGTACATAATACAATCATAGTTATATCATCTTTGTATTTCTATAAATGAACAAGTAAGCAACTACAAATTTATCTTAACTGTATATGGAAAAGAGATAGTCATATGAGAAGTATATAGCGTGTTGATTTGTTAATCATTCATGAGAACGTACAAATATCTCTTGTAGCATTGGGTTAATTTGAGATATTCCTATCTTGCTTAAGGTTGTCCGGTTCTTTTTCATGGTAATGTAATGTATTTTTATTATCTTTGTGAGAGATCTATTTAGCACTATTCACACACAACATTGCCATGTTATATTGTATGCTATGTAAAACTGGATGGGTGTCCTTGATTTGTTACTTTGTTATTTTGTCGCAGGGTCCCCGAGAAAAAGGGGGTAAAAATTACCGATGGGTCTACCTCATTAGGTAAAGAACACAGAATAAGTAAATGAACATGAATGAATGAATAACTAACTAACGAAAAGAATTAATAAATTGATTAATAAATAGGACCTACTTACGTACATCACACATAGATAAATCAATATATAAATGAATGAATAGTGAGGCCAAATTATAAGCATTGCGTTTTACACGAATAACCTGTCATTACGGCAGAATATAATACATTTTTTATGTTGTTCTCCGAAAATCAATAGAGAGATATGAAAAACAAACATTCAAACATGTATGTGATTGTGTCAGTGTTGATATAAAGGGGGTAAATTTTGGAGAGGACCCAACGCTATATATTCGCTGGACCGATGTAATGGAAAAAGAATATCATATTAGGAAGCAGACTATACACCTCCCCACAATAATAATAATAATAATAATAATAATAATAATAATAATAATAATAATAATAATAATAATAATAATAATAATAATAATATATTTTTATTATTATTATTATTATTATTATTATTATTATTATTATTATTATAAGAAGCATTGATAGACAGTATCGTGAAATATCGCGGAATAAGCCCCACTCACCAGTAACAACACTATTTTTGTCTTGGTAATGATAAAGTTATGATGTGCTCCATATGAAATAAAAGTTATAGGTCGGTTACATTTACTTGGACATTGGAGGGGTTTATATACACTCAAATCTACATACAGTCATGACACTTTGTTGTGTTTCTTTGTTTCTTTGGTGACATCTGTCTTTGTTTTGTTTTGTTTTGTTTTGTTTTTTGTTTGTTTGTTTTGTTTGTTTGTTTGTTTTTTTTTTTACTAATGAATCAGTTTATTTTGTACTTTAGTAATTAAGAAAGACATTTTTTGTTTCGATTGGATGGGTTATCCTCAGTGTACAAGCACTGCTTTAGGTGGATCCTCTCATTTTTTTTTCTCAGAATATCAATAATGCCACAAGTTTGGCTTGAAACTATGTTTATGCTTTTAATTCCTTCATCATTATTCATCTTCACTTTGAAGTCAGCCAATGTGCACTCAAAGATCAGTTTGTAATTTTCTTATATTTCTGTTTTGTGGAAGAAAAAAAAATAACCTTCATATTCAATTGAATAATTATGTGTGTGTGTGTGTGTGTGTGTGTGTGTGTGTGTTTTGCTCACTGCAGACCTTATTAATGAGGAAGGACATATATACTACTACTTTGCGTTTACCAAGATATCTCGTGACGACCTATTCAGTTTCCCTATCCCCTGTTAGATAATGTTATATATGTCAATGCTTGGTATCCAGTTTCCATTAATTTAGTTGTTGCCGTTTTGTGTCGACCGTGTCTTGACAAAGTTCCTGGTTGTCACAGAAACGATCAAGGCTGAATGCGTCGATGAGCTCTTCTGTGTATATATACCTCCGTTTGTCTTCTTTTGTGTAACTGAACGTTATATCAATGAGGAAGCACATTCACAAAGTTTATATTCTTAAATGAAAAAACAAACAAACAAACGACGACAGCTTATGGAAGTTTAACAAAAACACACACAAGTATTTTGCCTTTCTAAGTCACGTATACCGTAAAGGGAGTTCATCACATAGTGGTTTAAGTTTTGGATTATTCCTTCGTTTTTGTTAACGGGAAAGTGGAACAGGAGTTTCAATTCAATTCAAGTTCAAATAATTTTATTTCCACATAAAGCAATATACATAACGCCTACATGATTACACAATATTTCAAGAAACCTTGAACCATAAGTTTCAACAAAACATGGATACAATCATAATGATATCAACTTCGTTTTTAGATAAATAAACAAGTAAGTAATACAATTTCATTTTGTAACTTTATATTGAAAAGAAGAATTCACAAGAGAAGCACAGCTTGTAAATTTTGTGAATTACTCTAGAAGAGGAGGGCATTTCAGGAGTTTGTTTTTCACCACTTGGGAAATTTTATTTTCAGTCCAATCTCTTAAAAGCACTATCAACATTCAAAAACTATTGTTGGGACATGATAATGAATAGTTGATTTTTCTATAATCTCTAACTTAATGCTGATGATTTTGATACTAATAATGAATATGATAATGGTAATGGTCATGATGGTAATAATAATAATAATAATAATAATAATGATAATAATGGTAATTCGACTACGTTTATACTAACGAAAATATAAATAGTATAGAGATATTCAGTAAAAATCAGGAGCAGCATCATGCTTTTATGCAAATGGGCAAATTATGTTCGTACTTCTATTTCTGGAAACAGATGGCTGGTTTCATACAAAAAGAAGAAGAGGAAGAAAACGAATATGCATAAATGCACGGTCAAATGAAATTTAAAGGTATTGTAACAAAAACAAACAGACAAACAAACAAACTTCTATCCACCAATGTTATCTCCCGACAAACGCGTCTGTGCTCCATCTTCCGATGCGAATGAGATTTTAGAAAACTCAGGGATGTTAGTGAGGTATATGTCACATGTGATGGAATTATCTTTTCTACATGATTATTGACAACGTTTACTTCGACATTTGTCGATATCGATGTAAATGTAAATCATTATGGTCGATCGCAGCATCCGTCAGTTACAGACCTTCACGTATCCATTGTCATATCGAATATGATGTTTTGTTAGTTTATTTGAAACAATAATTGTGAGAACTTTAGTCAAATCACTGCGAGACCTTTATCGACACGTTTGAAGCTGCGACATTCAAATGGATTTCTGCAGGCATGAATCAGCGAAAGTTGTCTTTTTAAAGGATATATATATATATATATGTATATATATATTATACACACACATGTATACCAAAGACAAAACATCAGAACAGCAATATACTAGTATGACTGATTCGTTCCTATATATATATATATATATATATATATATATATATACACGTACATGTCACTATAGCCTATTGTCATTTGGTCCAGACAAGAGTTCCGAAAGCGCGCGTTAATGGCACGGCGTCACACCCGGCTAAAGTACCCTCCATGTAATGACAGTCATTTGACCTTTGACGTAAGATAAGATTTAACTATACAAAGTTTTCTCTTTGACCATTGTAGTAATCTTCCTCCTTTGGCCGATCAGCATTCACGCAATGTGAATAGTTTTCCGCCATTAGTTTTGTAACGCTGTGGAACGCGGAAATGGGCAAACGCTGTGAAGCGGAGTGCGTATGGATTTCATACTGCAGCGGTGATACGGTCCTTATACTTTTGTTTACTGATGTCACCGCCCACAATTCACAAAGTACAAACGAATGATAAATTCTTACGTCCTAACTAATATAAAAGACATTGCATTATGCCAATATGTGTTTTATGCACAAATTATCTAAGAACACTTAGAAGTCCGTGATATGAGGATTTTTTTCTCACCGAACATCGAAGGGTTGTGCACTATATTCTCATCTTGCGCACGAATACAGTGTCACGGCCGACTCCTCTGGAGCATGACTGACGGCGAGTGTTTACATGACGTCCGGTTATACTGTTCTCTCGACAAATGGTACCGCCTTCGCTTCGTGTGATATATTTCTGCTGATCACAACTCCGTCTATCAGACCAGAAGGCTCGTGAACGGAGTCACTTTAGTCATAACTATCGCAATTTTTATAGCAAGATACGAAGATGAAGCTTCTTGTAACGGTGTTAACGATGTTAATAGGGGTCCAGGCGGACGTTTACATGCACAACCCAAGGTAAGAGCTCATCAATTTATGCATTTACTCTTTGTACCCATGCCAAAGCAAAGTGAGTGAATCACCTAATGGAAATTGCATCGCAATGCTCGCCTGTCCCTCTGGCGTGTTAGTTACTAGTAAGTCGGGTTGGTGTGCCGTGTCCCTTTCGTGTTGCAGGCAATATTGGTTTGTTTCACCATGCAGAAAACACAGCCACTAACCCTTGTTTTGTGCACACTTCGTTTAGCTGTAAATATACTCCAAGGCTAAAGAGTTGAGGTGATATGCAGATCTAAATAGTACTTGCGATGCGATGCATAAGTCTGATGACTAATAATCCTGCCATTGTCCAGCACAGTGATACTGAGAGACATGAGATTGTGAATGAGCAGTCGGGTAAATTATGATGATTCCGTTGTGTACGATATCTTTATCGGTGTATCTTTGGTGTGCAAGAAATGTATTTCGTCCTAAAATTAAATTTACACTGAAAAGATCCTTTGGGCACATTTCATCCAGATTCTTTGGAGCAGCAATGACTTATTAATTTCTATGGCAGCAGACACTGTAAAAGTAGATATTTTTGCTATGTTATTTCTCGTGCCTGGCCAGGTAAGATGAGTTTTGCATGTTTTTAATTATTTGGAATGAAGACATCAACTATTATAGTTCAAACATAACAGTCAACATTATTCAATGTGCTTTATTTTGTGCTTACATGTGCCTGGAGCAGATCCAGGAACTTCGTAAAGAGGGGGCGCATTTTCAAAATTAAAGGGGGGGGGGGGGGAGGGAATGCATGCACCCCTCCCCCATTTTTTTCTTTTTTGTTGTTTTCTGTTTCAACAAAAAATAAGGGGGGGGGGGTGCGCGCGGTGAGGTCCTCCCTGGATCCGCTACTGTGTGCTTATGTTACTGGTTGTGTGAAATGTGTGAAGATTTTAATACCAGTTGTGAAAATTTCCCCTTTTACAGTACATCACCGCAATCATTCAGTTCCTGCCATAATTGTCTCTTACAATGAAAGCATGTCATGTAAAGTGGAAACTTTAACTGGATGGGATTTTTTTTTCTCAGATGGGAAGTAGTTAAAGGACATGTTCACCTTCATTAACATAAGGATGGAGAGAATGTAGCAATATTAGTAGAACACATTGAAAGTTTGAGGAAAATCGGACAATCCGTTCAAAAGTTATGAATTTTTGAAGTTTTTGTGCAGTTACCATGGATGAGAAGACTACTGCAGTGTATGATGTCACATGCGTACAACAATATAAGGAAAATATAAAGAGAATTTCACAAAATTTCATCTTTTGAAAAAAAGTACACATTCCCTTGACTTGTTACTGACATATGTTATGGGTAATATTATTCCCATTGCCTTTAGAAAGAGGCAAGTCAAGTGCTCTTTTATTATGCGAAAAAAGTAAAATTATGCTGAATTTTCTTTACATTTTCTTTATACTGTTGTACTCATGTGACATCACAAGCCATAGTAGTCTCCTCATCCAGTGGTTCCAACACAAAATTTTAAAAATTCATAACTTTTGCATCGATGGTCCAATTTTCCGCAAACTTTCACTAGTGTGTTCTACTGATATTGCTGCATTCTCTCAATCCTTATGTTTATGAAGGTGAACTTGTCCTTTAAGTATTGACTCTGTATTAATCATATATTCATGAATGGTTTCTAAATCCATGTTTACTGGATTCACAAAGCTGGAAGTAGTGTTACATAGTCCATAGTGGGTTTAGAAGACCAAAATAACCTTACAGAAATACAAGAGAACATAAAATAATAGAGCAAATTGAAACAAGATGGTAGCATGAAAAGCATCATCAAATCCTGCTAATTTAAGTAATTTTGTAGAGGTGCTGTAAAGGTTCCCAAAGATGGGCTTTAAGCACAATTTGGCTCTCTCTGTCATGATCAATGAGGATGTAACAGTAGATTTTATGTGACTGAATTAAGAAAGGAATATTGGTCTCCTTAATGAAATATGATTTCTACTAATAGTATGTGTGTGTCTAGAACTAATATGAAGAGATAGACCTCTGACATTACATTTACACACAAAATGAAGGAAAAAAAAAACTCTAGTGAACTTGTACTTTGAAATGCAGAAAAATATAGTATGTGTAATCATAAGATATTTTGAAGAAAGAATTAGAATGTAAATTTCCAATTCAGTATTATACACAGTGAACATAATACCTCTTTTGGTAAAGAAAACAAATGGAAACTGCCCTATTAGAAGATGAGAACAAATCTAAATGGCACCATTAAAGATTCAAGATTATTCCTCTAAAATCTGATGAATTCAGGAGAAGCTGCATTGTAATTTCTTGAGAGGTTTACAAAGGGCCGCAACTATTCACAAAGTATATGCAGGAATAGATGGCTCATGTAGACATTCCACAAATCTTGGCATCTTCACCAAGAATGTCAAATGAAGGAACTTCAGTCATGGACACTTCTCGGGCATTTTAGGATGTTTCAAAAACAAGGGTCATGAGTGAAGCATGTTCTTTGATGAACTGTTGTGCAGTTACTTGTTTACAACAGTCCAAAGAGGTACTGGTATTACATTTGTATTTCCATACATGATATTCCCGCTCAGCAGCTATCTGCAAAATATGGCCCGAATTCACGAAGGTGGTACAAATGAAACCATGGTTTAAACCACGGACAAAAACCATGGAGCGCCAAATGTCGCAAGGAATATTTCATTATGAAATTGGTCATTTCATCAACAAAATGACTGTTTCGTTAACAAAATGTTGTCATTTCGTTACAAAATGCTCATTTCATCGACGAAATGACTGATTTCGTACAAAATATTCCATGCGACACTTGACTTGGGGCTCCGTGGTTTTTGTCCATGGTTTAAACCATGGTTTCATTTGTACCACCTTCGTGAATTCGGGCCTATGTGTTTTTTTTTTTTTAATGGAAAGGGAACTAATCAGAGAAAGGCCTTGTTTTATGCTATAGCCTATCTACTTGTTCATTTGTGTGTGTGTGTGTGAGTGTGTGTTTGTACATGTGATATACAATTTCTTTACTTTCAATCTGACTTGGGAAGATGTGTGTAATTTGACACTAATGTGGTACCCTTGGGAAAAAAAGTAATACAAAATATTTAATCCCTCAGATATGGTGCAGTTTAAGTTTGATTTTCGAAGAAAAAACGGCACATGGACACATGGGAGGAGGGAGGGGTTGGCATACAAACTGCTTTCATGTTTAAGTCATGAATATGCAAATTTCTGAGACCAGGAAATAAACTATAATTGAATGGTCACCCAAACGCTCATGCCCCAGTACTCCCAAAGAGCTCTTTTAATACACAAATGTTTTCATTGTTATTGTCTCATTTTCTTTCCTTTTTTCTGAGGATAGAATTTTTTTTCTCTCTTTCAATTTTTTTGTTGTTGTTGGTATAATCGCACAATACATCCTATGGATGATTGCAAATCTGCATGCAGAGATACGATCTATTTAAGTTTTGTGGTGGATAGAGGGAATGTGAAGAAAAAGGGAGTGTGTGGTTTGTAAAGTGATTGACATACATTGTACATGTTTCAAATGAAATCAAGCATCTAGTGAGCATTGTTCAAGTCATACCCAGTATATAGTTTGACAGAATCCTGCCAGTTGGAATTTTCATGATATTCATACACTTCTTGTCTCCATGGAAAAGTTTTGGTAGTTGTTACTGCAGTAAAAAAAAAAAAAAGAAAAAAAAAGAGAAGCTTTATCAACTCATTAAATTAATAGCTGATATATAATCTACACGTTATACATTCTGCATGAGGGACATACTGTACCATTGGTTGATTATTCTCATTGAAGTAGCCTTAAGTTGTCATGATAGCCGATCCATTCTTTCTTGATTCTGCGTCTACATTTTTCTTAATCATATTTTGTCAACATCCTTGTGAAAGTACCTCTTATTAGTAGTAATGTAAAGTATAACTTGCTCATGTGCTTGATTTCCATGCTGCAACAGAAACCATGAACAAGGTTTTTGTTGTTGTTGTTGTTGTTGTTGCATCAATTAAGTTCAATGTTAATGTTTTATCTTATCACAGAGGGAGTAATAACAGACTTGACGAGAATGGTCGAGAGAGAAACAATGGAAACCGGTAAGAATATAGTGTACTCTTGCACTAAACTTTGGAATTTCATCATATATGTAAATGTCCCTCTTTAAAATCAAGGAATGTCACTAGTCCCCCCCCCCCCCCCAAAAAAAAAAAAAAAACCAAACAAACAAAACAAACAAACAAACAAATGAACAAATCAAAACAGAGAGGTTTTCCTGAGTATGTTGTAGTTATTTTCTGTCATGTTGGTATTGCTCATTAATATTCAGGAGTTTTGCATGTTATGTACTACAACTTGTACTTCTACTATTACCGGTACTACCTCTCAGCCTAAACAAAGAAAAATATTAGCATATGCCGAACAACTTTCTTTTTAGACTTATAATGTGTTTATATGTCTGTGTTTTATTATGTTTTGATTTATTTGTTGTTTTTCTCAATTGATTGAGCAATCAATTTTCACAGGAAAGAAAAACACAAAACCACCAGGCACTTGAAATTTACAGGAAGTTGAATGTTTGAAGAAGAAGCAATGTTTTAGCAGGATGTTTTCATGGCATTTTCACAGCTGTGTCATGCTGAATAAAAGAAACACACACACAAACAAAATGTTGCTAGACATTAAGTGTTGAACATTTAATTCATGGTTGTATAAACTTTAGTGCTGCCTGCCTCTTTTTGTAGATGTCCTGGCAAAGGTGTACATGAACTTCGCATGAGAATATTTACAGCTCTTTCAACTTTATGCCCACTGATCTGACATATGATGACACACACTACATGTACATTGTTGATTAGATGACCATGTTTGTTTGAATTCTTTTGTTTTGTTTTCAAATTGGTGAAAAGACTATGACTTTCATAGCCAAAAATCTCACCAGCAATTCATTGTCCTGTGTATAAGCAGAGCTGTGATATTGGGTGATTGTTTGGTGATACTAACAGTATTTCAAAAACTTTGAGAGGTTTTGTCTCTTGTAACTAGTCTACAATGGTACACATATCTGGTGATTATCTGCAGCATAATTCATCAGATGAAGTAAATTTCAAATGGTATTCCTGGAAACAAAGTGTCCTAAAAGTGAAATGCGTTGGTGTTTTACAATTCAGTGAAAAGATTTGACATGAAACTTGTATTGGTCTTTTTTCCCAGAATGTTTGACTCTCAAAACAACAACAGAGGGGGCTACAACGTAGGAAGCTTATACTACTCATCAGGCTCAGTTCTGCCCATTGAATGGTAAGTAAACACAAACTTTGTAAATATGATTAACCCCGGTACACATGTATGTACTGAGTCGACAAGAAGTGCGGGTAGAGCAGGTGAACCTAGCATTTCCAAATGCTTTTTCATTGGAGAATATAGTCTAGCTGCCAGCCTTCAAGATTTTACTGAGTTTTTTCATCATAATGTTATTTTCTGGTGTACCTGGAGGTCTACTTTGAGTGTACTGGGTGAACATTTCTCAAGTGAGCTTAAGGTGGATTTGTTTACTCATAATGTTCACTTTAACTCACAATTTGAATTCCATTTTTTGGTGGTCTGCCAGATGATTTTTTTTTTTTTACATTTTCCTTCCCATTTTCACCTAGTCTATTCCTTGGTTCAGAGTCATCCTTAAATAGACCTCAGCTTGTCCTACCACTCATTCATTTCCTGTGTACCCTGTATATGGACTTGATCATAGTTTGTTTCCTGAATCTAGCTATTTATTGCACTATTTATCTTTTGTGTACCTTTCTTGTGTTCAACTTATCATCTACAATGTATCCTCTTACTTTCCGAGCCAGAAATTAACTCTCTGTGTTTAAACCAGCTTGTCGATTTGTGATGTCATCAAGATCCCAGCCATTTGATTACATGTAGGACCTTGTAGACATGCGGCAGTGATTACAGTTCATCTGGGCCCAAAGAGTTAAAATTGATTATGTAGTTGATTTCAACTGTAAGTCTATGGCAGCCTATGTGGTAAGGAAATTTAAAGTCGATTTTATCTTTTGATAAAACAGGCCCTGCAGTGATTATGTAGTACCAAATTTTTGATTTTCTTTTTCCAACCTAGATATTTTGTCTTATGTCTGTAGGATGTTGATTCAGAAGGAATTGTACATTGATAGGAAATGCAAATTGATGAACCCATTCTCTGATTCTATGCACTTGACATAGCTGAGTTTTGGCCACAGACTTGAAGACATCGAGTCCACAATGAAGCAAGGAAGTGTAGATAAGTTCCTGCCCCTCAGCATGTCTAGGACCCAGATTTCAGTCAGGAGAGTTATAATATTGTGACTGTGTGGCTGTTCACCCCATGTGGTTTAGTCGTTCAATACATTACGGGCCACAGGTTGCATGGTTCATCTGTATGTTTGTGTTCCGCAATGCAAATACATGTAGTAAGCTCTGCCTTGTGGTCGTGCCATGGATTGTAAAGAAATTATGACATCAGAGGTGAAATTGATGTGGGTTGTACACAGAAGACTGCATTAATAGAGCAGGCTTGATGTATACTTAATGTGAGTGCACACACCTTCATGCCCAGCACAATTTGGACTTTGGATCTGTGTGCATGTGTGTCTTTATGTAAAAACTGCAAAAGCAGAATTTAAAGAAGAAGAAGAAATTATGTAGATTTGATAGATGTGGAGATTTCATTGCTGACATATAGTCTTTATTTCTAAGAGTGTCATTACATTGTGTATTAATGTGTGTGTGTCTACTCACACATATAAAATGTACATTTTGTATGTGTATATGTATTCATGAATATGTTTGGGCAAAATGTTTAAAAGCTTGTCACAGTGGAAGCTAGTTATAATACTTCAGGAATATTATGCCCCTTTCTGTCCCAAATGTCTAATGCACAAAGCGCCACAAATTGCCAGACAATATTGGAGAGAAGAAGTATTGTAGCTGACTATTGATCACTTGCAGCATACGGGTATGCAGACATTAATTGGTTGTTTAGTTGTTTGCTTTTGATTTCAATTGTTGCTTGGCTTTTTTCCAGAGTAGTTTGCATTTCACCTTGATGAACTACCGGTGGTATATATGAAAACAGTCCAAATTCCATAGAGAGCAAGACAGTTAAATTGCCATTTTTTTGTTGTTGTTGCACATTTTGAACCTTAAATTGTTGTCAGAAAATTAAATAATGTGTTGTGTTTTTCGTAGCTTGTCAATCACAGCAAACACTGAGTCCCTGTAACTTGCCCACTTTCTGTTGTCTCGACAGGACCAACCAGCACAGCTGTGGAGACCCGAACTCCCATTGTGAGCTCGTCATCCAGTACATGTGTGGAGAATGGGTCAGGGATGGAACAACAACCACGTAAGTAGTGTGGGACTGTATGCCTTTTGCACCATTCATAGTCAGTGCGTTAATCAGAGCGTCTCATTCCAATTTTCTTGGAATTTGTTTTCTAATTGCTTATAATGTAGCTGTTTTCCCTGTCAGTTAAATTCATTGTTATTATTATTATTATTTTTTTTTTTGGGGGGGGGGGGGGGGCTGTGCTCATAGGTTTGTCTGTGTAAAGAGCTTGAATGCAAATTTAACTTTTTGAATGTCGTTTGTTATCAAACTAAGACATATATGTATGTCAACAACAAAAATACAGCTTATTATTGACATTGGAGTTCATCACATTATGCTTGGATTATAAGAATTTTCTGACTTTAATGAGTCATGGTATTGTCTTTTAGAATGTACATTGCAAGATGTAGTAGTGTGATAGCTGTGTTCATCACACCGACAGCTGTGCCCACTCTTGATCAGCATATCTTTGTTCATGCTCCAGTGAGTAAAATAGAGGTTCATGTCAGGATATTCATTGACACTCAGTCTGATGCATAGGTCTGTTGAAGATTTATTATGATAATTAGATGCCTTGCCTTGTTTTAAGTGCATGTTTTAACATTTATTTTCTTCTCTTCCTATGCAGAACTATCCCAGAGAATCCAAATCAGTGCTATAACTACGACTGCAACACAGACATCCGATACGGAATGAACGAAAACTTTGACTACTACCTCAACTGTAAACTCAGACAACGGCAAGCAAACCTCTTTACTGCAGATCAGGTCAGGAAAAACTCATTTTTCTTTAAACTTCTCTCTTTGAGAATGAGAACTTTGGGAAGATTTTTATATGACATTCTCTGAAAAAGTGTTTTAAGTATATTAATTAACTGTAAAGGAGGCATGCTCTAAAGGGAATCAGTCAGGATGCTGTAGAGGTTTGCAATCAATGCATGTGTGAGAGAAGGTTTTAGAAAACCTATCAAAGAAAACCTTAGGTAAGGGGGGAGGTAATTAAAAAAGGTTTTATTCCAATAATTGAACAGTGTTCTTTATTGGAATATATTGTGGTAACAAATTAATTAAAAAGTCAAATCATTGTCTGCTGCTTGACATGAGGATTATGGAACAGAATTGGTTTATAAAGAAAGAAAATATGAAAGTGATGTCATAATTTTCCCATCAATCTCTACCTGTTTGTTGTCGTGACATCCTTTTTCTATCAAGAATTTCTATCAAGAACTTTACATTGCCAAATATCACCTTGCAAAGAAAATTTCGTGGAAAATTTTTCATCTTATTAAGACTTATACTGTTGAGAATGTTTAGCATCATTTTGTCTTATTTTGCTGTTTTCCCATATGAATTCTTTCTTGTTTGATTTAGAACTTGAAAGGGCAGACTGCAAAGTACACCAGGCAGAACCCACAGGGAACAAGAAGGGGCTACGAGTGTCCGGAGGAGCGTGACTATTACCCCTACTGGGGTCCGTCTCCATGGATGGTAGGTTGTGTTATTGGTTTCTAGTGGCAAAGAAAATATCTATTACATGTAGAGTGTAAAGTCTAGATTTCCTTCAAATATTTCAAATAGCCAAGAACTTGTTATATAGTAATGGCTCAAACCTCTTCTCTCATCTAGATATGATATGCTACAGTGCACTCCCATTATAACAAACACTATTATAATAAATTCTCATTACAGTGAAGTAAAAATTCAGGCCCCCAAATTATCTCATCCATGTGAATTCATGTTTCTCTGTTGGGCTCTAACAACATTTCAGTATAATAAAGAACACTGCTGGTCCCAAGGACTTCAAACTTTATTTGAAAAAGAAAATTGGACAGTGTCACTCTTTGTATTTTCCTAGTCAAATTAGGAATATTTTGAAGCTTCCTCAATCTGTGACATTTCCTTCTCCATTGGTCATATTAACCTGTTGAGACAGAGTCCCGAGTATACTTGGGCAGGTGTCTATGGATATGCATGTTGTAGCAAAATCGGGCCATTGTCAACGTGTTAAGATGAGTGAGAATGTGATAGAGAAGATGTAGTTAAACCCTCTGAGAGTCCATGACTCAAAGTATATATATATAGCATATTATGCTTTCCATTTGCAAATGGAGATGACCGAGTTACTTATCTGATGAATGCAGGACATTGCTGTGCTGACCAATGACCCGACTCGATGTGAGTATTACCAGACGGAGAGTCAGAATGTGAAGTCACGCTGGGCCTGTGACCTGCCTTTCAGCTACCTGCAGGAGAACATTAATGCCAACCGCAACAATCCAGTCATCCCTAACACCAAGGAAGAGTGTGAGGTGAGCCATTGGTTACCATAGCAACAGATCCCCACCCCTTATCAGAGGAGCTCATGATTTTTTTTTTTTGGTCGCTCTTAACGTTTGTCAAAGACAAAAAAGATAAATTATATAATATTTCATTCAAGGCCCTTCTCTCCTCTTCCATGAAAACTACATTGTCATGAACTTTGTTTATGCTTGTTTCATGATTTCATCTTCTCTTTATTGAATTGGGCTTATGTTTTGTCACATCATAAAAACTCTTTGGTTGTGTTTGCATGCCAAAGTGTCAAGATTCTCCAAAGTCCGATGCGTTGTTAAGAATCTCTCTAATACCTCTTTTTCCCCTCCTCCTTTGGTCCTGTCTCCTACTCTCATATCTCTCACATCCAGGCCGTGACTATCGAGAATGCAGCGGGCGGGAACAGCACCCGTGGCGTGTGGAAGGAATTCCCCTCCTTCAACATCTCTGCCCCCATCTGCCGCGAGAACCACTGGAGCCGTGACAATCACCTGGGCAACGGGGTCAACGGTCAGCCGAACAACCTCAACTGGACGATACCCAACACCATCAATGAGAACTGTGTTGTGCGTCTCAGGTGGGTACAGGGCCCTTGAAAGCAGGTCATCCGTGACCCAAATGTTATTGATGACCTCAAAAGCATTGATTGATTCTTGATAAACTTTCTTCTTTATTCATTATTGATTAGTGCAATAGTGGTGTCTGACAAATTGTAGCATATATATGCTCATTTTGGACATGTATGTTGTGGCTATTGTAATTTTTCTTTCTCTTTTATTATTATTGTGTTGTTCTCATCGTCAGTACATTGACAACAAAATATACCATGAAATTTTTCATACATAATGCATATTACTTCAGAGAGATTAAAAAACAAAATCAAGCCAGAAAAAATAGAAGTTTGAGAAAATAATCATATGTAGTAACAGAAGAGGTGAGATATTTAATCCACATGTGAGAAATGTATTTCATAATGGATAAGTGGAATAATTGATACAACAAACATACAGATCACAAATATATTTTTGTCCCTTGCTCCTTGGCAGGTACAACATCTCCACAGGAGAATACCCTGGTTGGGACGGTACAGTCACAGCAGAACTGAATGCCCAAGGCAACCAGGACAGCCCGCTGGACGTTTTCTCAAAGTGAGTTTCCTCATTTCTATGTCCCGCCTTTATGCAATATGCTTAAATCTTCAATGGAAGGTTAGTGGTCCAAGTGTCTGTCATTAATCAGGTACATGTAGCAATCTCTCATACCATTGCCAGAGAGAGATCAGATCATAAAGAGGACTGTAGAGGTTACATCACACTGGATTATCTTTAGTAAAATTAGTCCTTGTCAAATGTGAAGCAAAGATATATTTAATAGCTTGAGTTTGAATTTTGTGGGAAGGTTAAGTTGTGAAGCAATGATTCTCAAATGGTATGTTAATGGGATCACTCATTCCATGAAATTTAAAGCGTATATAAAGGCTCCTACCTAAAGCCGCATGCAGCTCCCCCTCTTCTGTTGAAAAACCATGCCAGTACATTCTAGTTGGACCTCACAATTTTTGCAGTGGCACACGTGACGTAAAGGTAACTGTTGCATTATTTTTGGTTATCAGGTATGGTCTGACCGAAGACGAGGCAGATGACAGGGGTTACGTCTTTGAGAACAACCCCAACGTGCAGATGTTCACCGATGCCCCTAACGGGGACAACTTCAACTTGCAGCTGGCGATAAACACAGCTCAGTTGGGAAGGACATTCCAGGACAGGTGAGAATCCATCTGCACAAAGACAAAAGATTTTCCTGTCATTAATGTGGGGAATTTTTACTTTAAATTGTTTGTGCAAACTTGTGGCCTGATGTCTTTCATTCTGTCCGATGCTTTGCCCATGAATGCACTCAGAAAGTTGGTTGTGGAAAATGTGAGCATAAAAGTGAAGTCTAAATCCTGCATATCTCAGGGAAGTTCCCATTAGTTCGTGTATTTATCAATGATCCATCAGACATTGTTGAGAACGAGGCCAAAGCTTTCACTGTGTGTTTTGGATGGAGGTGGGTGTATAGTTCACTATGTCATCGTATTTAGTCCATGAAGGAAATTGCCTTGTAGATGTATAGGAAGGATTGCTATTTCTACTTTTTGCATTGAAGAAAGAAGGCTGTAAATAAGAAATCAATTATTGCTATCATCATCATTGCGACCTTGAATTCTTTTATACTTTTTACACTTTTATGTTTCACTATAGAAGAGAAGAACATTCTATATATTCTCATTAATATTTGAAAAATGGATACTTCAGTACATTATTTTATTTTACATCTGTAAAGATGCCAAGGATTGGGAATGGATAATATGTTTATAATTCACCCCCTATTATAAAACTAATATAACAACATTTTTCATTTCATCTAACAGAATATTCCACCTTCATTAAAATCATACTAATGCATATTTTGCGAGGCAAATTGCCTTGTGCTATGGCAGGGCTGTAGTAGAACTCCAAAGAACCAACCAACCAACCAACCACTGGTGAATTCCACGGTTCATATTTTGCAGGTCACACACCTTTGCCATCCGAGCACCTCCACCTGAGGTTGGTGAGAACAAGGTGCACAACCTCAATGTGCGAGGAAAACGAGGGAACATTGTGCAGGTCTTCCCAGCAGTGGAGTACGACTTTGTCCCCAACGAGCTCGCGGTCATGCCCGGGGAATTCATCCATGTGCAGTAAGTTGCTTGTAATCACATGGCACAGGTCTGTGTTGCAAAAAGTTGTAGCCTTATGTCTGCCTGATGGAATTTTTGGGATGTGAAAGTACTTGCAGTAAAAAATCAGAACAATTCTGATACTGATACTGCATCAAATTATGAGTATTACAATAATAATGATAATAATAAATATCAGTTATAAAGCACTTATTACAATGTTTCTAAGCGCTGAGCGTCTCAAAGAAAAAATTAGAAAAGAGAAATTCAGTCATGGATTAGATACAAATTGTAGTACGATGAAACACAATACAAAATACATAAAATACACATTGTAAGTCATAACTTATAGAACGATCGTAACATATATATATAATAAATCAATACAAATTACATTACATGTGAGAACAGATGAATTTGAAACAATTCGTACGAAGTTTGAAAAAGTCTGAGATGCAAGTTTTTGGCAGAGTAAAAAGAATCTGAAATCAGATTAAACTCTAAACTCTCACATCTCCTGATGTTCAAAGCAGAAGACAAGGTAAGCTAGTCCTGTGCACTGTAGAGTTAAAGAAACAAGATACTCTAGTTTTAACTTGATATTGGTATTAATCTTATGAAATGGTACATGGAATGTATTCTTAACTCACTAGACAGGATGATTAATTTGTTTTGTTTGGGGTTGCTTAAATCATGAAGGAAAGTTCAGTCCAGACATTAACCTGTTGAGGATGTGTTGATTTTACTACAACACGCATTTTCTATAGACATTTCCCCGAGTATACTCGGGACTCGTCCTCAACGGGCTAAAGCATTTGATACAGGGCTAGCATATGCTTTTGTTTATCTATTTGTGTCTTTTCTGTAGGGGCAATTTATAGTAAGTGTGCATTCTAAGTCTATGATCATTAAGTGTACAGTCTAATATGCCCCTGTATCAAGATTCGACTCATTTCTCTTTACCACTAAGATTCACTGGCTCCAACTCCAACCCCAACAACAATGACGGTCAGGGGCGCCAGGGTACTGACCGCAGCAACATCGCCCTGCTCACGGACCAGAACTACCCCGAGGGGACCGGCGCCTACTATCAGCCCAATGGCGTGCTTGGTCAGTATGGTAACAGCTACCCGCAAGACATCAGGAATGCCTCCTTCCTCGGATTAACTCAGCAGGATCTGATTGACCTGGCCGTTTTACAACCAGGTAACAGAATAGTGCATCAGTACACTTAGATGCAAACAATAAAGACACATTACAAGGACATCGATAGTGATGGACAGCGATTTCTGTTGCATACAGAGTTCCATAGATTAAGAGTAACTACTTGAAATGTTGTGGCTTCTCTACAATCCTGTTGCACTTAAAAAACTTGGATTATAATGAGCTTTCTTATAATAATGTACCACTTTAAGTAAGGTAGATTTTTGTTGGCCTTATTTTCCATTACTGTGTTTAGCTTATCTCTTTTTTTTAACCTGTTAAAGACTAATCCCAACTATACTGGAGCAAGTGTCTATGGGAAATATGTGTTTTAGCAAAATCAGTTTGTCCTCAATGGGTTAATTAGTTTACATCAAGGTACCAGTTGTATTGAGGTAAAATCAGTCATATCATTGTCAAGATTTCTCTGTAATATAATTTTTGGATGATGTGGCTAAACATGATAGCAAATTGTATTATTGCATATGAATTATATCATGAATTAAAAGTGAGTGGTTTGAAATTTTACCACCAGCGTATCTCGATATTAATTCCTCCTCTGTTTCCCCACGCCCTCTGCCCGCCTCCTTCCAGGCCAGTTCCGAGGAGAGATGTCGGAGCTGGATGATGCGGGCACCTACTATGATTCGGGCCCCAGGAAGATCACCATGCCTGGCACGGCCCACTACATGTGCACGAGGAACAACAACTTTTCCAACCGCAGCCAAAAGGGACGTATCGTCTCCAGCATCGAGCAGGTCAACTACACCCCAATCGGCTACACGGGAGGCAATGTTACAACTGGACACAGGTGTGTTTTGAAGGGAGAGAGGATAGGATGAGTGGAACAGAATTTGTCATTGGACCCACTCGTACAGAATTGCTAAGATAACACAATCATGTTGCCATGAAACTAATATTCTCCAAAGCAGCTATGCTCTTTTGATGAATGTGGCTTCTTAACATCCACATCTCAAACTATCAACTATTGTTTGATAGATGTGACACCACAGACTTAGTAGTTATAGTGTCATCTCAAGAGTTTGATACTTTCCCAAGCTTTGTCAGTAACTAGTTGTGGGCATAACTAATTTCTTTTTCTGTGTTTTTGATCAGATTGTCTAGGTTTAGGTTATAGGATGTTGAGGTGCTGTAGAAACTAAATCTGTGTTGTAACCCTATATGACAAAACTTCCCCTTATTCAAAAGAGCCATGTGTAGATTGCATTCGTTTGCCTTGACATAGCTCTACCCAAGTATTTTACAATGTTCAGTGTTTTACTTGCAGGTTGAAGACTAGAGTCATTTGGATGTTTGGCTTCAGATTGCTTGAAAGAAAATGCTATGTTTGGATATAATGAGAAAATGTGACAAGTGTACTTTCATGTGCATGATAAGTTTTGTCACAAACTTTTATTGGTAATTAGTTAAGAGTGAAAGTGACTCTGGACTTTATAGTCACCTCAACTTTGATGTAATTTTAACTTTAATTCTCACTCTTTCTTTAAGCCATTGGATTTGTAGAATTGGATGAATGATTTGTGGAGTCACCATCTTTTCATTTCCAACTCTGCAGTGAGCTGAACTTCCGCATTGGCACCCTGGATCACTTAGAGGACATCAAGATTTTGGAGTGGACACCAAACCAGGGCCGCTGGGAGATCGAGAACAAAGGTGGCAACCCTGATGACCTGCCAGGCCAGAAGATCGAGAGCAACTTCATCACTGTGTACCCGACCACCAAGTTCACAGCCAACGATGAGAAGTTTACACTCAATCTCTACCTGAACGGCTCCACAACGGACAACCTAGAGATGTACCGCGCTGATCCCGACACCTTCACGACCTGGGAAAAGGTCGAGTACACGAAGCAGGGTAATGCCCTCGCTATTGAGACCGACAGCGGCGGCACGTACGTCGTCACCGGCTCCACGAATGCTGGCACGATCGCTGGCGCTGTGATTGGCTGCCTTATTGCCGTGGTGCTGATTGTTGGCGCCATTGTCTACTTCAGGATGCACCCTGACAAACTCTCAGGGCTCACCAAAACTGGCCAGGTTTAAGTGGGCTCAAGGTGGCACCTAGGGGCCTCTTTTGATTTCATGTCAGTTTAGGCTCTCTGAATGTTAGAACCAATGTCAGGATTTTACCAGTGCAACTTGAATCACGGAAGCCGCATTTTGTTATACGATCATGAAACATTTATCAAGTGACCATGTATGACCAGCTGCAATTCTTTTGTTTTGATGGTGTGTGATAAATTATGAGAGTATAACTTGTGAGTCTTCTTTTTGTTGTTGTTTACAAATGAACTTTAACATGACTGAAGAATCCAAGACATGATATGGAATGTACTGTGGTGCACTAATTATGTTGTATGACCAACATGTATGTCAAGGTGGGTATTGTTCAGCTAATGAGCAACAATTTCTGTCCCCATATGAATTATTAGTAGGTACTTTCACCATCCACCAAAAGTAAGGACAAGATGCATCAGTCTCATCCTGTTTCTTTTGCCATAGACATGTACAATAAGATGTATATAATATTTCTATAATTCAACACTGTGGCACAAGGTTATACATATTTATTCTATACTGTTTCTTCATGATACATTTCTACAAAATGTTAATGACATATAGCTGCAAGACCATTATGATGACGTGTAATAATATCAAATAATGCAGATGGTATTGAGAGTGAGAGATTGAAAGATTGAGAGATGAAAGCTCCAGAAAAAGATAACGCTGCACTGAAGTAACAGGTTGCTGAAAATTGCAGAAACACACTAGAAAGTTATGACCATTTGCTCATCAGTGGAGCTTGCAGTGTTTCTTTTTGCCCTTCAAAAATGTCTTTTTCCTCCTTAGTGTGGTATTCCATGTTGAAACCATCTCATTTCTTTGATTTAAAAAAAAAATGTTCTGTTTGATTGTATGAAGTTAACCTGCGTGTTATGAGGAATAAAGAGACTTTATCATAGGTTGCAGAGAATTACACCAAAAACTTTCCTTTCGTACAACTGTGAAAGTAGGGACAATTTTATGGTACAAAGTGCATAATCACTTCACAAATACAAACAAAAGAAAAAATACCTGGTACTTTGGCAATGTGTGAATAGTGATGTGACCAAGACACAAACAGACAACTCAGTTGACATCATCCATGGCATGCATGTTAAACCATTCTTTATAAGACATCAGAATCCTTTTAATGTCTTTACACAGTACACATCAGCTGACAGTAAGTTGTCAGCTGATGTGTACTGTGTAAAGACATTAAAAGGATTCTGATGTCTTATAAAGAATGGGTTAACAGTAAGTGATGGGTTAAAGAGCTTCACTGACAGGCAAATGATCTTTTCCCAACCTGTAAAAAAAATTGCTCTAATGTGCATTTGTGTTCCTCTTATTTCACCATCATAAGAACTTTGCTTTGCTCAAAATGACATTCCCTGTGAGACAAATTTCCCTTGTAGATCAAATTGAAATGCATTTGATCAATATTCGATCTGTTTTGTATCTTCGCAATATTTGTGCACACACAGTGTGTGTAGCTCAGCAGATTGCAAGAACATAATTCCTCTTGTATCCAAGTACTAAATTCGACCATATAGCATTGATTTCATCTGTGTCTATCTGTTATGGATTACCATTGTCTTTCTCTTAGCTCAGTTCATCTAAATTGGAAAAGAAATGTCAATGTTGTCATTGACAGAGTAATCAAAATTAATTACTCTTTCAGTGTTCATCTGATGCAAGATTTATTATAATGTCTGGGCAATTCAAGATTTGTCTTTCTCTGCACATGCCTCACCAGTGTAAAATATGATCTGATGGCCAGGCATGCATGTTAATTGAAAAAAAAAACAAAAAACAACTATTCATGGCTTCAATGAGTGTGCGACATTTGTTATATGAAAGGATACGGAAAGTGCCTACAGAAAAAAAAAAATTGTGATCAGATGACCAATGGGCATTTGATTATAGAATTTAGATGTTTATGTGGGATTTTACCAGGAGATGTTGATTTTATGCAATTTTTTATCAGAACATTTTCTGAGTATTCCAAAGGGAGCTGATGCTCTGGTGTGTTTGCGCAGAAGAAGAAAAAAAGTACTAAGAGAATATATTTGTGATCTTCAACCTTTTATTAAGATTTATTGTAGAAATGCTACAATATGACATGTATTGACATTCTGTGGAACAGCATACGTGTATTTGAATGTTCCCTAATTTGATATATGTAACAGCGTAATTCCTTTCTCTAATTTGTTTGTCAGAGAAAGGTACATTGACAATATTGCTAGCAAAATATTAATGCACATTTTCCTCTGCATTGTAGGTTAAAAATATATCCTTATCAGGTGTTGATAATTTTTTTGTTTTTCAGAGAATTTTCAACTGCTTTACTGCATCTTGATATGAAAGGGAGACTGATTATTTCTGTATATTAACATGTGTTGTCAGTTTGGAAGATGGAGGGCATAAGTGCCACATGAAGTCTTAGGCATTAATAGCCTTCTGCATCTCATCTGATGGTATTGATGCTAGTGATATTGTTTTTGTGTGATGATAGGTGTCATAAGAGATTCATGTGCAGGCATCTTGGATGTGACTATGAATTCTATTTCATGGTCAACTTAAAAAAAAAAAAATTCATTCTTCATATCCCTCCGACGTGCGAGACAATGTTGCATTCATATATATAAATAATTTGGAGATTACAAAGCCTTGGTACTTTTTCATTAATCATTCTCACCCATAATGGTGCCATCTTGATGAAGGAAAAAAACAACAACAAATACTGGTACAGCTTTCATGATTGTATATTCAGGGACAGTGTGTCAGTATTTTCAAATTCTTCTATATACAGTGTATGAGCGAAATCTTTTTCTAGCCCCTCTATTGTGTGTTAAGTGTGCATGTCTCTGACATACATCAGAAGTGAGATTCTCCTGTGTTACCGTGGTAGTGCTCTCAATCCGCTGGCCGGAAAAAACAAAAAAATCCAACTAAAACGGAATGTAGATACAATGCGTAAAATGTGAGGCAAAGGACACGTGGATAACATGACAACTTTCTCTCTCCTTTTTGTCTCCTACCTCATTAAACAGAAGGAGGTTATAGCTTGCTCAGGGGCAGATCCAGGAATTCCTTAAAGGGGAAGCGCCTTTACAAAGTTAAAGGGGGGGGGGGTGCACGTGCCCCCTCATTTTGTTCTTTTTATTTCTTTTGTTTTAGCAAAAAATAAAGAGGGGTGCACCCCCCTCTGGATCCCCTTCTGGCTTGCTGGCTGACACATTATATTTTGGAGAGGTAGAGGAAGACAACAGATTATTGTTAAATCCATGTATGCTGGAGTGGTATTACTCTTTTCTAACGAGAGAGGAAGAGACATTTAATGGCTTGGCATTTTAAGCAGGCATTAGGGCCTGGTCATTTTAGCTCTCAGTCTCACCATAGATGTTTAACATGGACATAAAGTGCACTTTGTGACCACATTTATATTTTTGTCAGTGGTATTATGGCAATAAATTGAGTTTATATGTACTTTGCACACATTACAGCTCTTTTGTAAGAGAGATTTGTTATTTGTTATTGAGTTCGGTGTCCTGTTGTTTCGAGATGAAAATGTTTAATGAACTGTAGAAACTGACCATAAAGATGGTCACTCAGCTTATGAACTGTAGTTACTGACCATAAAGATGGTCACTCAGTTTTCAGCAGTCTGGCAGTCTCCAGGATTTTTGTTTGTTTGTTTGTTTGTTTGTTTGTTGTGTTTTACAGCTCGTGTGTGATCAGTCATCAGGAATTTATGAAATCAAAATATCCCTCAGTGTGCGTTTGTGTATTAAAGATGTATGTGCAGTCAATTTTTCTGCATTGTGGTGTGTTTGTGAATACGTGTAGGTTCAGTTAAAGAGAGATTTGAAATTCTTGCTGTTAATAGATTTTTTTTTTCTGATTTAATGTGCAGTTCTGTTTGCACCATTTTCAAGTCGGCTTTGATAAATAGACCAAATTCAGACAAAAAGAATGACAAAAGTTTTATCAAAACCATACTTCATGAAACATGGAATTTCTAAGTTTCCTCTGTTTTTATGAATCGGTGATATCAGTCATTATGCACATAATATATTATTCAAGTTGGCACACACACCTCAAAAGGTTCCTGTTGAATGACATACAAGTTAACACGAAATATCCTCTTTTTTTTGTCACGAGAAAAAAATTATGAACAAGCTTGTGGTTGTTATGGTAATCTAGCACTGATAAAAAAAAGAGAAGAAGTTGCAGTAGCAAAACCCGGTTTGCTAAATCTTCCACTCCACAAAAACATGATTTTGATGATACATTTGTACGCAAACCAATATGAGACTTGCAAGGCAATGGCATTATCTCTTCTTTTAACATTTGTGGGGTTTTTTTTCAAAGCATGTGAAAGTTTAGATTTCTATAAGCTCCTATTTGAGAACAGATTTTGATGAAGTTGACATTCTGTACATCTTTATTTTAAGTCATGGTGTGGAATATCACCTTTACGAGGTAACCACTTTTTGTGATGAAAATAGTATTGCACGTATCTGGATCATGTAAAACTAATGTGTTTACAGCTCAGATATACGTGCCGGTATTGAGGTTGAGTAGTGCATTTCATAAAAATCAGATGCATGTGAAGAAATGTTACTTTCTACACTTTTGTACAGCAACATGCATGTCACTGACTTTGCGGTCTGCTATGTCAAAGTCTGTACCTCAACACAAAGTTCATTCTTGTTGGCTGGTTGGCAAACAAAGTTCAGAAAACATGAAAAATATTTCTGGCAAAAGCATAGATGGGTTTAACTATGATACAAAGATTTTCTGCTTTGAAAGGAAAACCAAAACAGGAATGAAAAGAAAGAAGGAAAGGGATTGACAGAGAGAATATCTGCTAAGACAAGAAGAGAGAGGGGGAAAGAGGGAGGGATGGACAGGAAGAGGGATGAAAGGGGGTGGAGGTGGAGGGAACAAATCATAAAGCTATAACAAAGCGACAACAAAACCCTTTCGCTGGATTTTTGCGTGCAATTGTTGTACACCAAGATAGGCTCTTCTCAAGTTTGATGTATCTCCGGAGTATTTATAGGATAACTTTTACAAAGGGCAGGAAATTATGATTTAAACTGACGAACTTGCCGATGCTCTTCTTGCTTCAGGCGTCAATTGCATGGGGCTCCTACGTGTACATGAATCTTTATTTCTAAAAAGGAATCGTCATCGTTCATATTTTTTAAAGAAATATAAAGGATATCGTATTCAACAGACGGTTTATATAGCCACTAAGGCGTCCTATCTTGTACATACGTCTAAATGATGGAATAACGTCAATAACAAAATCAATTTAATGACAAATCGGCTGACTTTCAGGTAAATTATCTTATCATGTTATCCTAAAAGGACATAAGTCGTTCCTGAAATGTGAATTGAAACAATCTAAGACAGAGTAATATCTATGACCAGAGATGTGACGGTAATATATTTTTTTTAAACTTATTTTGGCAGTTGCACTAGACATTCCAGGCAAGATATTGGAGAGTTGGTTTAGAACTCAGTATTTTGCCCTATAGATATTGAGTGGGACTCACAACCCCAGTCTGATGTGCTATTATTACATCCGTACTTCTCTGTTTCTCCAGTGTTTTTTCTTATATTCCTTTTTATTCTCAATTTCAAGGATAAAATATATACTCAAGTTCCTTTTCCGTTTTCACATATGATGTTAAGAGAGCGTCGGAAACGTCTCTTACGAAGCATTGTGTGCCAGATCTGTTTTCAACCCGAAGCACGTCGATAAACTATAACGACCGTGTATATCGTCTATCGTCTATCGATCCCATCTTTTGTCAAAAGCGAGTGATTTGGGCGATTAGAATAACGGTTCCATAATAAGAATGATCGATTGCCGTTCGGCGAACAATGTCCCCGCTATCTGTGAATGAGCGAGTGGCAGCTACGATTGGTACCATGGCAACGACATTGTTGACATCGCTCAGGCAGCTCCGAGCTGTTTTTTTTTTTCTCCGCAGGTCAATGCCGATCGAAGTGGGAGCTAGTCTATAGCAGCTGCTTTCTGTATGCGTTTTTCAATCTTTTCCTTTCTCCAAAATGACGCGACATCATAACGACAGTGATATTTGACGCCGTATCTATCACAGCAAATGATATGTTCAAATGAATTCATGATCAAGAACTAATGTGAAAGATTCACGCAGTACGGTGATTCTCTTGCAACAAAACAAGACTCTTGTAGAGACTACATTACCTCGGTTGAGGGATGTTCCTAATACGCCCACCTTGTCACACACCCACCCTGGTGTTGTATTGCCCATTCATTCGCAGGTTGAGGGTTGGAGAACAGTGGGACCAACAAAAGGTGTTCGGTGGTAAATAAACGAGCGGCGTGCAGAACAACCACAACTCAGGGCAAATACAAACTTTCTAAGTTCTAAGACTGGTCATTTGCCCTTGTTCTCGTCCTTGCCGGAGATGACCAGGAGACACACCAAGTTTCTGAAGACGCCACAACTGAAGGAAACTTATTTGAAATCTTGGGAAGACGTCGGATATTGCTTTCGTCAAAACTACCGTCTGCAAAGGATATCTCAAGGTACGCGCTTAGCATAATGTTATACATTTTGTCATGTATATTCATCGTTAGAAATCATCGTTGTTCACCTGTGTTTCGGAATAAGTTTGACTTTTAAAAGTATACTGTCTGTTTGTTTGTTTGTTTGTTTGTTTCTTAAAATGGGATTGCGTTCGACATCATCAGTTTACGATTTACTATTATTTCAAACCCAATTCCTAATATATGTCAACTACGTAGTTATAAAAATCAAAGAGTGCATTTATATGATATAATGTAACGCAGTATGACCTACTGCGTAGTTTGGCGTGATTTTTTTTTTTAAGTTCACAGAAGTCAAATGTGATTTGTATTTTTGTTTGTTGTAATCAGAATAGTCTTCTCACCTGGCGACTAATGTTACCTCCAAGTTTTGTTTTGTGTCATAGTCAACATAAGCATAATGCAGTATCGACAGCAAGCCAGGTTGCGCATGGAAAATGTGTTAACAGCAAAGATTATTCAAACTGATAGGGCGAAATTGGTACCTGGCTGGGCAGGATTGCTAGAAGTATGGATATGGTTAAAACGTTCGAGATGAAGTTACATATTATTAATTTGCATAAAGCCTCTCTGATGTCCAAGGGCAGGGAAGAGAGAAATAAACCGGATTGACCAGAAGATAAAAATAAAGTGAGGAGAGAGAGAGAGAGAGAGAGAGAGGGGGGGGGGGGGGGAGGGGAGGGGGGAGGGGGGAGGGGGGGAGGGGGAGGGGGGGGGGGAGAAGAGGAATCTGGTATGTCTGACAGTGATTTATATACCCTGAATTCATGACGAATATTTCTATGTGTATGTTTCGTCTAATGGAACTTGTGGACGTGGTAAGTTAACGATCTGTAATGGATACTAAATATCTTTAATACATTGACAAGATGACTGGCACTGACAACTGCTGTATTCACACTGTCATTGTCAGTAATCAAATGATTACCTCATGATTGACTGAACGAATCACCATGTTTTCAATAATTCGGTATGTTTTTCATTTCAATTTACCATTTTGAGACTCAGGCGCATGGAGTATTCTGATTCTTTGTGTCCGGAAACATTTGGGTGTTCTCGCATTCTTCACATATAATATCAAGATATTGATCCATATCGAAGTGTCAAACTAACGCTGAATTGCTTAATTTGTCTACAATTGAAGTATACATGGGCCCTACATGTATTTCCGATTTGATTTATATCTCTGCTACCTCGCTCGACGTATCCGAGGAGCCATGGAAACATCATATCAAAGAAAACTTTTTTTTTTTTTTTGCGTGTTCATGGAAGCAAAACACATAATTCTTTAACACTCCTCAGGCGTTGCATGTAACTATAGCATGCCAAAGTAACACGGACTACACGTCTACTTGCATCGTGTGGAACAAGTAGGGACGACCTGGCACATCCGTTTAGAGTCTACAATGTATAGGTCCCGTTTACCTTTGCCTGGCGAAAAAAAAAAGTACGAAAAGTACAATGTAATATATTTTGATAATTAATGTTTGAAGTATAAGGCGTCTCGTTCTAAAGTGCATGGTACTACACATTGTATGAGCGATTGAATTCATAGCCTGATGCCGCCTGTATTCTTTTCCTTCGGTGAAATACAGTTACACTGGATATTTAAAGTGAAATGACATGAAAATGATACGTAGAGAAACGGCACAGAAACGTCGACCATAATTATCATTACACCCACTCCTCCTCAAATATATCAAAGCGAATTTCAAGAAGGTTTAAGTTCTAGTGGACGTAAGTGATCCGTTGACTATCAATTAGTGTGCACGAGTATGGTAGTGATGGTGGTGGTGGTGGGTGGGGGGGGGGGGGGGAGTGATTCGTGGGTAGAAGTATCGTCAATCCATTTGCTAGTTATTCTTCTCAGACAATGCAAGAACTGTTTGCGTAGCTGTTATCGTGTTGTAATTATGTCAGAGCGAGCAAATATGTGTGAACGTGAATACACGTTTGAATTTCTGGAACTGACTGCAATATGCCCTTGCACTGATTGTTGAATATTTCGGGTCGAAGTCTACGCGTTTGCTCGGTGAACTTTATTCCCCTATGACTAGCATACTCTCTAAAAAAATCGACTGAAAATGTTCACTCTTGAAGGAGTGAATATACAGAAAAGAGTCAATTTAGGGTGAAATTGGAGTGAGTCATGCGATAAAAAGTCATGCGATAATCGTACGGCTAGAACTGGAAATTTCATACATTATGTACAACGGTAACCGCAGCAATTATCAACATCAGTATTTTGATGCATTATGAATAATGAACATTGTCGGAACTGTTGATTGCCTCCCTGCAAATCTGTGCATGCATGGTCAAAAAGAAGCTGTCGTAGACGATTGCGGCCCAACTGAGAAAATCCGCTTAGCAAAGTGCCTTTCATCATTGAAGGACAAGGGGACAAAATACGTGTCAAGTTCTTTCAGCCGTGAATAGACCTTAATCTCAGCTTCCATTGTAAGCGTTTTGAAGTAATTCTCCACAGAAGAGATGATGTAGGCCTATACTCATGCACTCTGTTGGTGACTTATGGAAGCCAAAGCATAATTGTTTTACACCGATATTTTAAATTTGAAATTTGATTAAGGAATGCAAATGTGTCACAGTCCTTAACTATTGCATATCGTATAGCTGCAGCGTAATCTGTAACAACTACTACAATGCATGTAATAGTAATTGACCTCAATATAGAACCATGGACCAAGCTCCACGACAGCAGTATATTTTCTCTTAGTTTTGACCAACAAAGATTCCGTTGCCGAAATGCAGTCAGCTAACCGTGTGCACAGAACTCTTGACAGAATGCACACTGCACCAAAGTATAATTATGTTATTGTTATGCGTTGAGAGATTTGTTTTTACGGTGAGGACAAAGACAGAGGATGAAATCTCAGGATGAACAAGTCGCGTCTTTATTTTCATCTTTGTTCGCGCGGAACGAATTTGATGTGATATAACTTTTAACGGAAATCCCAAGCTTGACATTATACTACCGCAGTCATAAACAGTGTATAAAAACGTACAATTTTGTAATTCTATAATCTTCGGTTTTTTTTTTTTTTTTGTCCTATACGCACATGACCTCAAACTCACTGCTCTCATCCGCACGTATTTGTGTGACTTCACCCTTTCCTCCGATGCAGCCATTTGAGGAAGGCTCCAAATCAAGGTTGCCCATCAGGCAATTTAATGAGAATATTGTCGTGCGAGTTTCACCCCAGCCATGGCATCGGTGTCCAGTTTGGCCGCAATAATTAGCTCTTGCAATACTGGAACGCTGTAATAATGGCACTGCACTGTGCGTCAGTGTTAATATGGTTTCAGCGAATCTGTTTTAGCTACCTCCCATGCATAAAGACGGGTCTCGGTGAGTTCTGTTTGTGTCGCTGGTAGCCATAGCAAAGTGCGATATGTCAATATTTGCGAGCATTTTAGCTTCATAAATATCAAATCGTGGTAGCCTGAACGACGGGATCGTTGAAGCTGTCATTCATGAAATACATTCTGGCCTACGTTGACGACTAATGCTACATTGGTCTACTTATTTCACATCATCTCATTTACTTTGGTGCATTTTTGGTCGGTTTTGTGAGAGAACAAAATGTGGTAAATATGAATATGGCTCAGGATTGCTATATTCAAACTCTGCCAGGTGCGTTCATCGACGGGCAAGGAGTATTATATACTCAAAACGTCTTTTCTTTTTTTTTACCCAAATGAAAATGTGGGTAACTAGGAACGCTGGGTTAATGATAATGGCATCCCCGAGCCTTGGGCATGTTGGGTATAAACACCCTGGATAAATAAGATAATTTCTTATATTATCGGCGTCGTGATTGTCATTGTAATTCTAATGATGTTATGATTTTATTTTCATTCTTACTGTTACTACTATTACCATTTTGATCATTATCAAGATGATGATCATCATCCTCGTCGTCATCATCGTCATTGTTTTCATCATTATTACAATTAATTTGCTAAATCCACATGCCTTTGACCGAGAAAAGTTGATTGTATCGCAGAGTGAAATGATAGACATGATTCTTTTCAGATATCTTTACAAGTCGGTTTGAGTCTATTAATTTGGAATCAAGAGTGCTATCAAACTAGTGTTGTGGCTCTTTTTCAAACAATAGCTGAAGAATGCTGAAATGAAGCCTTAGTGTAGCTGCATGGCATCAGAATTTGTTTTTTACTTAGCAAACTTTTCGTCCTCACTGCTTCTCTTTTTGACTGTATTGATAATGAGTAAATATCTCAGTTTTAGAGTCACTTGTTACCGTCCGGCCAGTTATTGGATCCACAAGCGACATTTTTCCCAGGCCAAGATAAATCTTGTTTCCCCATGCCAAAATATCGACCGCATTAATGATTAACGAAAATACATCCGTCTTGGGGAACATTCGTTATCTGTTTTGTCATGTATTTACTGATAATCAAACACTCTGAGGGATGATACTTATCTATTAGATTGTATTCCAGCGGAGAAAAGATCGATAGACCCGGATGCACTTTATCCAGCTGCGCTTAGTAAGGTGTCGTCAAGCATTGCGTTGCGGAGTGAAATGGATATAGCCATAATATAGAGCTGGTGCTAAAATGCGACCTATGTGATATTGTACTAGCTCCGCCTCCTCTATATACGTCATAAATGCGGAACTACATGTATACTAAATTCAAAATAACCGCGTCGCATAGTATCTGCTCATAATTACTTCGCCTGTCGACTGTCACCGTGTTCAGTGGCAACATCCATCCCATATCTGTCAATATCACATGGGGGCAGTTCTCAGAAAATGAATCATATTGTTGAGAGACTAAATAATGAGGAAGCCAGTGAAGTGTGAATATGAACACAAAGAAATGGGGAAAAAATCTGTAGAAAGACATCAAAAGCGACATCTTGTAAGAACCTCAAGATTCTTAGTCTTGGCTTCTAAGAAGATAATGTCACGTATTTATTTTTATCTATAGATGTCACACAAAATGACATTGATTTGTCGTGCTGATAAGTGTCAATTGTGGAAATTCGACGTAAAGTAAATCGTAATGTATGATATTATAATGATCATCATAATTGTGATATTGGTAATAATGATTATGATGATAGCAATAATGATGATGACGATAATAAGAACAATAAAATAATGATAATATTGATAATGATGATGATGATGAAGAAGAAGAAGAAGAAGAAGAAGAAGGAGAAGAAGGAGAAGAAGAAGAAAAAGAATCATTGTAAAAACTATATCATGGATGTTCTTTACCAGTAGGCCCGGCAAGCATTCCCAAGTCTTGCTAGAGGTACCCATTTATTCACCTTGGTCAAGAGGGACATAATGATGCTATATGGAATTTATGTGTTATATCGTATGCATGTGTATTTGCTATAATGTGTGCTGTATGTATACATGTATACGAACATGAGCAAGTAATTCTGTGTATATCTTTGGCTGAGGATTTATTTACTGTATTCTGAAATAGCGTTCATTACATTCTGCTACGTCATTTTCATCGTTAATCGTATAGTTTATTGAATATACTTTTGTTTTGTCTCTTATTTTCAACAATGGCATATTGCAGGGAAAGACATTAAAAGCCCAGAGTCAAGGAAGTATTCAAAACAATTATTTTCGTTGATTTCTCATTCTCACAGAGAGCTAAATCCGAACGAAAGATGGCGTCAAGCCAGAATCCTGACGAAGTGTTGCCGTATGTTGCTCGGGTAAATTCACAGCTAAGCGACGAGGTCCGAAAGCTTCAAGAAGGAACATGCAAGAAACTCTACAAACAGACGAGAAGTTTTATCGACGCGCTCATGCGATCGCCCAACGGCCAGAACACAACGTACGGGCCCAGCATCTGTACCATATCAGAGGTAAAGTTTTCAAAAGCTCGGAAAAGGTTTATTGAATAGTAACCCTGGGCAAATATGTATTTTTTTTTTAACACACAGATTAGGGCTCGGTGTCACACAGAAAACGGCTCGGTTCAGTGACTAGAGTGTAATGAGTATTTCATCAACAGAATACAAATCGACAGAAAACGGTTGATGGTCAGTGAATAGATTGTCGTCCGCGAAGTCAAATAATTAGAGACCCGTAATAATAATGTTAAAAAACGAGAAAACGCCGATTTTCTTAGGACTTGGGTATTTGTAATGAGATCGAGATACACCTAATGTACACCCGGCACACGTCCTTTTTTCCTTCACTCTCTGTGGAAGGAACTCTTTTAATATGACAACTTTTCATAGCTGTCTTGTGATTCGAAATAACATATTATACAGGCTTTTGCATAACTATGTGCAATCACACTGGAATAATAAATTTATTTAAGTTTGTATCCTAGATTTTCAGGCACAGAACTTCATTCGAGAACACGAAGTCGTCTAGGATCGTCTAGTTTGTGTAGTGGTTGGATGTCTAACCATCAGCATGAATGAATGTGTAGTTTTCTGAAAGATTATATGCTTTGCCGAATGATATTCTTGTTAGCACTACATGGGGAAAAGAAGCCATAAAATCTGATGCCTTCTTCTTTTTGTTTCTAGGTCCGTGAGTGCTTCGAGCACTCCAAGCAGCTCGACGGAGACCGCCCCACCCACTTCACCCACGTGCTGGAGCTCTTTATCACGTCTATCGAGACTCTACAGCGACTGTGCAGCGAGATGCATACTTGCATCGGCGAAACGGTCATGGCCCTGACACAGCACGAGTGCCAGCGAGCGTCGGCCGAGAAGATCCGAAATGCCCTCGAGTTCTGCCGAGAGCACCTGAACGAGGACACGAACTTCATCGAGCTCTCGGCGAAATCGACAATCGAGAAGTTTCGCGGGCTAAACACGGGAGAGGTGGCCAACTGGGGAGCCGTGCTCAACCTTATACCCGTTATCGTCAACAAGTGTCAGGAAATAGCAGACGCGGTGAGAGAAATTTACTTGGGTTTGTTTTAAAATCATCATGATATCTGTCACTCATATAGAATCAGGCAGGTATATCGATGTATCTTCTTCAAGCTCTGTCAGTTTTGCTAAGTCTTTTTCTTTGATTTCTATGATTTGCAATGCACGGAGCATTTTTTTTTCTCTGAAAATTATTGGTTCATCCAAATAAGATCTGGGCCCCGTTGCTAGAAACTTTGCGTTTAAACGCAACTTGCAACTGATTGTCACTGGCCAATCAAAATCATTGTTGCATGCAAGTCTTCTTAATAGGGCAGACCCTGAGCCAATCAGAATGGTTGTTTCAAAGTTAGCAATTATTTGCAATTGATTGCAACTTTCTTGCAACGGGGCCCTGGTCTTGCACTGGCTTGCCCTGTGAATTTGGTAATTCGTGCACATGAAGCACGATGTAATGGTATAGGTGGAAATTATACAATGTTTACTGAAGTTTTTTTTTTTCAATTTTAAGATGAAACGATCAATGAACAGCAGTTTATTTGTTCTGCAAACTGAAGGAAAACTGCTCTACGAATGTCGTCACACCCGGATCGTCACATTTCTGAGCTGACAGCAAGCCGTTGAAAAACGCCCTCTATTGTCTCCTTTTCCCTTCCTTTTTCGTGACCGCCGAGTTGAGCGTGCGATTGCGACCCGACGCCTCGGGCAGACGTTGCTATGGCTACCCGTGCCGGCGTCAGTGGAGCGCGCGACCCCTGAGTGAACAATACAAAAGCGTTGCGGACTCGCCCGCTTGTCGTCCCATACACATGTGTTAAAAGGGTTTGGGTAGAGATTGTGTTGACAAACTCATACTGTTAGTACACAGCAGGCCCGTTGGTTGGCTTTTCTTCTTACAACATATCATCGGTTGTCATACTGTGGAAAACTGCGTTATCCTTGCCGAAAGCAGAGCCAGTTTTTGGAGTCTGACAGGTAAATTTCTGCCCCTGTGCTTGATGTTTGCGGCGTGCGTCTAGCCTTTCCTTACTCAATTTTGTTTGAAGACTTGTTGATTTTGTGTAAGCAGAGTACGATCGACTGCTCACGTAATTTGAATGCATAAATCCTCGCCGTGTCACCTGCTTGAATTAGACTGGTGTTTCGAGCAAACACAATCATTATCATAATTATCATACTGTTGTTATTTGCATGTCACTGCTCTAGCGCCTGCAATACCTGTTCTTGCGTGATACAAAAGTTTGGTGCCTTTTCCCAGTTATTTGTACTAATGTTCACATTATGGCCATTGATCCTACATGTATTGCGATAGAATGGTTGATAAACAGACTGTTGAGTTATACAGGTGGAATGGTTAAAAACCCTATTACGTTGTTCTCGTTGGTGATAATGTGTTCGATGACATCAGTAATAAGTATACTGTTTCGTCAGTCCTGGAACCAGAATTTGCACCTTAGCACAAAATACTTGTCAATTACGCAGGTTCATTCTTTTGCTAGAACTCTAATGACAATTACATCAGTTTGCAAACATAATTATTCAATTTTTATGAATGCATTTTGGGTATGGTTCTCTATGACAAACTAAAGGCTTGCCCGACGTTTGCCCGATGTAGCAATAACCAATATGTAAACTGGATTCCAATAATTGAAAAGTATTTTTGTATTGTTTTGTTTTGTTGTATTATTAGTATTATTTTTTTAAGCTACATGTTTACACTTTAATGTTCGTCTGAACAGGAAAAGGGCATTAATTCGAATGGAATAGTACCCCAGTCTATTAACGCGGAATGCTTGAGAAAATTTTCATCTTCGATCTAACACAGTGAATTATAAAATAAGGTTGACTTTCGTCAAATTGAACGAAAATCTATATGACTGGAGTCATGCTTCATGGTTATCTGATCTCGTGTTGAATGATCGCAGTTAGCCTACAGCCACATGGTATTCCGGTCTCGTCAAAGGAAGCCTCGTGTTATTGTCATGACATTGTCTTTCTCTGGTTTCCTACAATTTCTTACAATGTATTGTTTATGTATGTATATATGTATGTATTTATGTAATGTATATGTGTTTCATGTAAATAATGCATATATATACATTATTTACGTGTATATATATATATATATATATATATATATAGTGTGTGTGTGTGTGTGTGTGATGATGCTGATATTCCTACCGTACGCCTCTGTCATCTTAAATGAAATTATAGTTGAGACAATGTAGATAACAGAAGATGTCGCATGAAACCGGCAGAGTTGTGAAGCTTTCGACCGTGGTCTTCCTCAGCTTTAATATCTGTTTATGAAACGAATTATATGTTTTTGAGAATAGCAATTCTGGAGTCATAAACACAATATATCAAATATAAGTTGAGCATGAGTTAATAGTTACATGGCATACTTGGCAATATTTTTTTGGCACTTTGCAACACATTCAACAATGTGTAACTGTAAATAAGTATATACTGAGTATATGTAGCATACAAACATATCATACAATAAAAATTATCAAACATAATAGTATATCGTAAATAAACTAAATAAAATAATTACCTGCTAAGCAGATGTTTGAGTTGCCTGGATGTCTTGTGGCTGTCTAGTGGCGGGATGTGAGTGATCATGTGATGTTGGTCACCTTCCCCCAACATCACATGATCAACAGATATTAAAGCTGAGGAAGACCACGGTCGAAAGCTTCAAAACTCTGCCGGTTTCATGCGACATCTTCTGTTATCTACATTGTCTCAACTATATATATATATATATATATATATATATATATATATATATATATATACTCTATTATATATGTATATGCCTGCATGTTTTCGTCTCCTTGATGAACTAAAATGTTTGTTTGTTGAGTCAGTCTTCACTTGTGACGTTTTATACAAATTATTGTCTTTCGTGTGCAGACGGCAGATTGGACGTCAGTCACGCTATCACAGAGGAACGTCATTTTCCGCGAATCTAAAAGCAAGGACGCCACCAAGCCAAGGAGCGCCTCCAGACAGAGCGGACGGAATTCAGCCACCGGGATGAACGGGACTCCAACGCAGAGGGCGGGCCAACAGGCTGGACAGGGTCAGACGCGGAAGCCAAGAAAAACCTACGGTAAGTCCAGTTCTGAGTTCGTCTTAATCCAAGTGTTAAGGCTCCCTGGTCCTTGCGCAATCATCACTGTCATCCTTTATCCACATCCCCACTCTATGTGAGTTGAGGGAGGCTTTTAATTATTGCTGATCCTATTCCTGGGCATTATGAAGATTTCAAACTTTTGTTGAGATGAAACGCAAATAAATGATTTATGATCGAAAGATTCTTACAATCATCATGACTGTGTCATTACAGTTTTAAACAAGTATTGTTTGCGCAAAAGTTAGGCCGTTGACGCTTCATTGTTCGTTGCTAGTACACAAACGTGAAACTTTGATTGAATTTACATCTGGTGTGGAATGGCTAATAGATGAATCATTAAAAAAAAAAAAAATCTCGGTCGTTGAAATTCATTAAAGCGCAGAGTAGAGGTTGCAGATTGATAGACCTGCCACTCTGAACAGCGAATTTCTGAAGAGTAACTCTGCTGAACTATGATTTACTTGTGAAGAAAAAAAAAAGATGTATGTACATGGTATGAACATTAAATTATTGTGCAGCCAGCTATGGTTCATGTTTTGGGACCTAATGATTTCTCGGTTTGTTGCTCTCAAAGCAATATTTTAAAGAATACAGGCCCAAGGGGAAGTTTGCATGTCTTGTCACATTATGTCTTGTGTGTGATGTTGTCTCTCTTCAGCTGACAAAGTTGATGAGCGCAACAAGGGACGCATTTCTCTGTTAGAGCGCCCCCCTTGGAAGCCGTCATCCAATCCGCCCCACAATCTCTACCCTCAACTGCACATTCACCTCGGGGATCCAACGCAGCATGTTTAGGAAAAGGGGTTGGTGCTTCGAGCGGCGGCAGCAGCGGCTGGCCTATCTCTCGTGTGAGCTGCTCCCCACAGCGGGGGACTCCATAATACACATCGCTCTCGCCGCATAAAATTTGGGTCGTCACGGCATAGGAATAACACATCAAACTTTTCATCTAGGGCGTACGGCCCGAAAGCATGTAAATCATTGCACTAATTTCTGGCACACTTTAATTCCGTAGGGTAAAGCGTCCCAAATAATTCATGTTCGACTTCTCTGTTGTGGAGTGTAGGAGACTTTTTAGGTCGCGTTTAACGTTTGTTGATGGAGAATCCGTGCCTTGACGCCTTCCTGCTTTACGGTTTCAGGCACTGTTCCAATAATCAAGTGCTTCTCGTTTGGGGCAAAACTACGCCACTTTCTCTCCGGCAACCTTCGTCAATTGCACACTCGTGAAGAGAACTCTGCAAAGCATCGATTTCTCAATCAGCGACAGAGTGATATGCCTGGAATGCTCTCCCGTTAAGTTACTCAGCCTGTCGCCCGGCAGATGTTGACATTCTTGTGAAAACTTTCCGCGCCCCCACTCCGACGATTTGTGTGAGCTTCATGATATAGTTTGTAAAGCTAGATTAAAGAATTGCACCAAAGTTTACGGTCTTTGAATCTCAATTTTCGTTTACACTGGATAAAACGTGTATCACAACATCCAACCATGAGACCATCGTCAACATCTGCAGTCGTATGTTTATGTTGTTATATTATAATTATGTGATGTCATATCTGCTGATATTGTATCATTGATTCATCATCGGGTGGTTCATAAAACGACATTTCGCGTTGGCGTTAGGTAATCAGCCAATAAAGAATGTACTGGATGTTTATATATCGACAAATGAAATGTTTTAAATTGCCACATTTAGCTGAATTCCTTTCGCGTTGTTCATAACAATGCTGTTTCATAATCATCAAATGATATGTCTGTTAGAAATGGTAGACTTCATCAAGCGCATTGAAGGGTGGTTCGATGCTCTGCGTTTTTGGTTGCGATTTAGCTGTGATTAGTGAGAGTTGTCCTTTACAAAGTACGCTCTCCTTTAGGATCGAATACATTCAGAAAACAAGTGCAGTTGCTGAATGATGAAACCGCACTATGTAGTCTTCTTTTTTAAAGATCTTTGAGCGGAGTTTGAGCAGAAAACCCCCTTCCAAATTTCAAGAGTGACGGAAAACAAGTTGTTTCACTGAGATATCAGTATGAAGCAAGAAAGACATTTTGCTTTTGTTCAATTTAAAAGAAATACATGTCCTTCCTTTTTTATCTGTACGTTTTAACACGTTTGTCTTTGGAGAGTTTTTGAGGCGTAAGACTTTCACGTCAGCAATGCAACAGCGCCACCTGCGGGTTACTAGTAATTGGTGCTGTCTTTTACAGCCCAGAGAGTCTGTCAAATCCTGAAGGATTTTGTATTTCATCGCTTTATCCCACGGCCCCGCTGTCGGCATTGTTTTTGATCACCTTTTCACAACTGATTCACCGGGACACAGGTGTCTTGTGTTTGCTTTAATAAAGGGCGAGGCGCAAAGGTGGGACCGATGGAATTGCCATCACATTCAGGTCCAATCAAGGCTTTCGGTTATCTCGCTCGGAAAGTGTGCGAGAGAAAATTAATTCTCTGCAGCGCAGGTGGTAATCATTTAATTCCGAGTCACTCACCTTCACTTGACATGAAAGGTAGAAGACACCTTATGTCTAGCTAATCATATCTGTATTAGTTCAGGCGCTGGATAACTGTATTTTGCCTGGACAATGGATTGGAGAAACAAGACAAAAACGTACATGTATAGTGATGCATATCGTGCTGACTAATATGGAGTCGACACGGTCTAGAAAATGACATGGTGACATTTAACAGCGTTGTATGCCAGTTTTGAATGACAGGGTGGAGTGTGTTATTCAATGCCTAATCTCATAAGGAATTGATATTAACTCTTAATGTCACGGTGTTATTAAGTTAATTGGAACATGTTTAAGGGAAAATATATTGAATTCGTTCTCATTACGTTGTTATGATGGCTGAGGAGATGCCATTATCAACTGCGTGTTTGCACGACCGAGTTTTTACGACAGAACTGATGTAAGTGTATTAACAACAAACCCGCTGGTGTGACGACAGTTCATGTCGTTCTTTTATTATTTAACCCAATTTGACTCTCAGGCCTTTGGAGACTAACTAAAAGAACTTGACGAGAATGATTATTCTTGCCTAGCCTACTTTACTGTCTAAGACGGTAATACAAAGATTTAAAAGAAAAATAATTCCTCTTATATTTGCATTTCAATCCGTGCGATCGGAAACACCTAATCGGAATTTCCAGCATATTCCCTAACACAATGAAAAGCGCGTCGAAAAGCTCAGAGGAAATTAATAAATCGATGTACGGCGCAGGTGTAGAGAATTTCCCATCGTCTTGATATCATGAACCTTTATGGCGTGTTCAGACCGTGGCGTGAATTTTGTTACCTACCACGGGGCGGAAGTGTAATGGTCTGCACAAGCCACATAGCTTTGAAAATGTGAAGTTACATGTATATGCGATGTCCAGCGATGATACCTAACTCAGAGTAAGGTTGGAAGTATGTACAATCTGTAGCTCGTTATTCCCATGAGCGGTGCATCACTGACGAAATTCTCTAAAACACAGAACTGTTGTGAACAAGGCCCCGGCTTCTGAAATTAAAAAGCATGATGTATTCATTCATGAGCTCGTTTACACAGCGCGATTTGACGTGAAAATCGAAATGTGGTCCTCTCTGCTGACAAGCTGAAGAATGTTATTGACGTAACCATCTCTCCCTATGACTCATGTGTGAAGCATGACAAGTAGTTTAGCTTGGAACCTAGGATAGAGCTGTTTATCACAGAATCATGTCTGTTGAAAAAAATATTTCCTGTTGAAGACAGCTGTCGCCTAGGGCCTTGAACGCTTTCGTCTGACAAAGAGTTGCTCCTTTTATTTTTAGTAAACTTGCAGAAAATGATTATACAACGCTGTTTCAAAGTAGCAAAAGTAGCACTTGAAATTCTTCTTATCAGTTCCAAAGTTCTTCAAAAAGTGATTGTTAGGAAAATATTTTACATGCAAGTGGAACAGTTTGAATTGTCTGCTTAGAATTTGGTGACATTGTATGCCGAACTATTTGTTTGTTTTTTTGTTGTTGTACACTGTCATCTTACACTCTTTCGTTATTGATCTTTTATATTGCAATAGTGACTCCTTGGTGCCTTGTGGTATGTCCTACACAGACAATGAAAATATATAAATAAAAAGGAAAAAACATATGAGATTCGAGTATGATGTGATACATTAGTGCTGACGTCTAAGTCGAGTATTATGTGTATATATGAATGTTTGTGTTTACAAATTAATGCGTTTGTTGGTATGGTCCCCGTTTTGGCCTCTCTGTTTGTATAGGTTTTCCCGCCCATTTTCGTCATCTCTTTATTCAATCCAAGTAATTTTTAATTCATTTTTTTTTCCGGAGAAATTTACAGCGTGCAAATCCTAGGTTTAAGTTTGTCAAATTGCCACCCATAATTTTCGCGTTTTGTAAATCAACTTTAAAAATGAAGCATTCAAAATGTCAAACTCGTCAACTGTCGTATATACGTCTCTGCCGCTTGTCTCTACGAATCAGGAACAATGTGGGATCAAATTCGTCTTTTTCTTTTCAAACAAATTCATTATTTTGTCATTTAATTTCGTGAAATGTTATATTATGGGCCTTTATTTTGCGGGAAAACAGATCTTTAACCATTTCTTAGTGTCGGTCAAGTGGCTATAAGTGTAAGTGAGTTCTGTGAAAGGACATTTGTGTTCTTATGTATATGATTAAACGATGCAAATGTGAGTAAACGAGTCGGTTGAAGCTATTACAGCATTGTAGGCCATATTTGGGACTATTTTTGAATGAAACTTTGACAAAAAGGAATGAATGCCAATAGACCAAATCGATTTTGCTGTATCGTGCTCAGCTACTGTGACCGACGAATTCGACTTGCACTCTACGAAAACCGGTGACAAAGCACGGAATGGAATGATAACATTTCACATTGATCGTTAAGGGACGAAAATGAGACCAAGTCTTGGCATATGCCAGAGTGTCCGAGACGAAATTGAAAACGTATCATCAAACACTGCATGAATCAATGACGAAAATGGGAGGGGAAAACCTAATTTTTGAAGGAAGATTCTGACTTCGTTCCCCCAAGCGCAACACAAAACAAAACAAAACACATCAAGCACGCCAACAGTGAACAAATGAATATACCAGTAAGTCAAACACTTTTCGTATATTTCTCTCGAAAATCAGTGACGCACTTATATGAAAACATGGACACGAGATTGGAATAAAACGAAATTTCATATACGAACGAACAGCTTGATACAAACTCTTATACATGTATATCACGCATTGCTTCCATTACCACGGGTGACACAATGTTTCAGACAGAGATCGCGTGATGTGAAATTATAACACGATTATACTTCGCCAGTGTGTGTCTGCCAGCCATAGAATGCAACAGTAATTCTAAGCAAAATTAACCAAGATTATTTCAAAAAATCAGGTTAAAAAGCTAAGAAACTAGACATTTTCACTGCCGATGGATTTATGAAACTGTTACACTTTGTTCATATACCGATTATGTGACGATGGTTTTAATACTTGTTTTCTCTTAAAAAAAAAAAAAAAACTCTGTTACGCGTTTAAACTCCGACATATCGTGACATAGGGTCCACGTGATATAATCATGTTCATGTACATAAAGTTGTATACGCTGAATTGCTCCATTTTTTTTTTCATGAACGAATTATTTCAAACCTTGACATCAAGACTAGTCTTTGATTACGGTCTCAAACAAAAGTAAAGTGAGCGTTCGGCTACGGTGAATTAAACTGAATAGCCAATCACATAATTCACACAGAGTAACGAAACTTCTTCAAATATTTCTGCGAGTCCTAATGTTTTTAAATATTACAATACTTGTTAGGAAATTTTAACATTTGCTGATCTCGGGAAAATTCAATTCACATGTGAATGATAATCTGTGGGACGGAAGCGTGCCTTCTCTTCTTTTGTAGAAAAGATAACTTCTGTATATACATCGTCAATTCCGATAATGTTTCAAGATTATTATGACTGTATTCATTATTTTTCGAAATTCCTATTTCTGGATAACACGATCAGGGAAATTAATTCCTTTACATCTGTATAATAATAGTGTATGAACACATATTGCAATATACACTATACATTTTCGAACGGGACTTAGGACGGACGATCCTGTGTAGCTTGCTTCCAAGCTTCCGTTAATCCTTATACTGCCTGCCATCATGTAAAAATGGAATCATGATTCAAGTGATTCGATTCATTTCAAATCAGTTCAACACAAATCGACATTCGACAAAAAAAAAAAAAAATGATCCATGCAACAATGTGCAATGAAGTGCGTGGTATCGCAGGAAATTGGATCCCCAGTTTTTATTTCCGGAGTACATCAACAGGAGACAAGGGTAGTATTAGAAATCTAGATAGGAACTGTGTGAGGGTGCGAAACATTTTTTTTTTTCATGTAAGAGAAATAAGAGATATGAGGAGAGGTTCTTGGTATCGAAAAATTAAAGAAAGAGAGGGAGAGAGAGAAGAGAGAGAGAGAAAGAAAGAAAGAGAGAAAGAATAAGAGAGAGAGGGAGAGGAGAGAGGGATAGATACTAGGCGGAGAGAAAAGGAGGAGGAAGAGGAGGGTGCAACCACAAGATGAGGGGAAGGAGATATGTTGCTAGGAAGACAGATAAGGAAATGACGATATACCTCTTTCCTACACGTTGTCGTAGATACGGACAAGAAATTAGTATCACTGAAGTTTGTTGGTCTGTGTGTTGCATCGTCTTTTGCTTCCGACGAAATAATGCACATTCATGATAATGACAAGCGGGGAAGGCTGAATTTCTTACAACATTAATACAAAATATCCAAATGAAAAGACCGTGTGTACAGATTGCAGATCGATGCATTATCAAGTCGAGAAATTAGGTTGTGGTGCAAATCGATCTTCGGTGTCACGCTAGCAGTAAGTTGGGATATGACGAATTATGCAATAAAGTAACCTAATCATTATACGGATACTATTAACCTTTCCGATATAACCTATATCTATGTGAGGAAGTCATCAGTTGTCTGTGCGCTTCACATCATTTTGGTGGCAAGAATTGCTAAACCATACTTTCGGAGTTTTTAGGATGTCTATTTCTTTTAACCGTTCGTCCCACCATTTACATCTCCTTCATAAAACATTCAAGCATCACATTCATCACTCAGAGTGATCGCACGGTAAAGACAACATCTTCAACATCTCTACATCTTTTCGATAGAGAGCGTTGAATGTTAAAAAAGCCCTTAAAATCTTTGTCATGGTATGCAAAATAAATCTCAACTTCTGACCTAATGTCACAGCTAAGTATACAACCGTTGAGTGAAAAAGCGAGAGAATTCCACTGGTTACCCTGTTTTCTGCTCAGAGTATTACATATGCATCACTTCACCATTAACAATTCTGCTCATGTGTAACTCATAACTTGACACAGTGCACGCCGTTCGTCGTAGGGCAAATTCCAATGTGATGTGCTAGTGATATATCTACACGATCGGTGGTAACATGGAACTTTGTGAACATAAAATTTGCGTTCGTCTCGGATCACTAACGATTATTCCTCTCGCAAAGGAATCATCGGGACTACTCGATTATCAAAGCAAAACCCCATCGAATTTCCATTTTCCTTTTGCCGTCTATATGTGCGTGTGTGTGTGTGTGTTTATCTCTTTTCTCCTCAGGCTTATGCCGTTCGTCGACGGGAAGAGAAAACATCTGCCAATGCCTTCATAAGCTTGACAAAAGATCGATAGTCCAAAATAGAGGGAGAAATCAATTTCGAAATACGCAAACGAAAATGAAATTCTGTCGTGCAGTCATAATGTGGTGTGTCCTGAGAAGAGGGCGTGTTGGTGTTGTCGTACCAAGTTATTATGATACCTATACGTCCAGAGTGGAACATAAGAGCTATTCCTATCATTTTATCACATCACACGTTCTCTTATTTCCCGCTGGTGATTACACTATCGGGAAACCATGCACACCCTTGCGCAGATGTGGGCTATATGCAGCGTTACGACTGCAGTTGTAAGCATGTCATGTCTCCGTAAGCGTTTACACATCCCCCCATGATTCAACGATCAGTTTATATACCTAATGTGGACGGGTATGGTTTCTCTGGCGAGAAATACATCAGTATATCTCATATTGTGTCATATATTTGATATACGTTCCTCATGGTGTGTAACAATCTGTTTATCTTATAAGGTGGATGCGTATGCTTCTCTGGCAAGATTTATCAATATGTTTATCATCATAATATGATGATATTTATAATATTATTATAAATATAATTTAGAATCGCATTTGAGTCGCATCAGTAGTTTTCAATGACAACATGGGATTTACTTTCCAATAAAATAAAAAAACACCCATAAGTACATACACTCTGATGGAAGCTAGCATACCAACTACTGAGACATATTTGTAATTTATCAAATGACATAACAGGGAAAAAAGTAGTTTGTCTACACCTTGTTTCACGTGCGTTTTTACGGGTTACAGGAGTGTCATCATTTTTCTCTTCGATTGTGCTTCTTTGTGCTAATACATAACGACCACTGAAATTGGCGTCAACGTGGATGTGTCTTTGAAAATATTTTCGAAGCCTTTAGCGATGAGTTTCTCACCACTTTATTTTCAAACAATACCAGAGACACTGGAAGCATGTAGAACCGTTTTCCGATTTGAAAACCTTGAAAACATTGCCTGTACAGGACCGGATGTAAGTGAGTGATGTTGGTGGTTCAACTGGCTTATCCGGTGATGTCATAATAGGTTATGCGTCTTGATTGTCATAGATGTACCACCTGCAATGTGTTTACTTCGAGAGATACACAGAAGCGAGAAGGCTCTCTCAAGAATATGACAATGTAGAGACATGCACTGCAAAACGATGTCTGGAACTCTTTTACCGTCCTGCTAAAGATGTGTGATTTCGTTATGAATGAACTCGACACATTACACTCTTCAATTGCCATCCTTCTTAACCCGCTTGCATTACCTTGCTATCCACGAGTGAAGATGAAAACATATTAATGAAATCACTTTCATCACCATTTCGTCACAATATTGACAGTGTTCTGCATTTACAGTGACAAAATGTCATATTTTTCCGGCTTTGTGTTAGTGAGCATCGACAAAACAATGCTTTGTTTCTTACCTAGCCTTTTACGTTGTTTTCTTTATGTAAAATGAAGTTTACATTGACTTCTTGCCGCATTATACTGTATGACTGTTCTCTTCTTAGGTGGGTTGCTATGCAATACAGCAATGAGCATGCTAACCAAAGTGGCACTATGTATTCCGGCTAAGAGATCTTTGTTCCATCAATCACTATGGACGTCACTATGAAAACAAACTACAAATATTAATTAAACAGACATTAGGCTCCTGTTAAATCAAAACATCGAAACACATACGTGAAACATCTAAAGACTTCATATCCACTGATTATTATGTTCAAATACACCTGAAATGACATCAACCGAATTTTGTTTTCACCAAAAAAAAAAAGGAAAAAAAAAAGAAGGAGAGCAAATGAAAGTGAAGAAACATGATAGAATTCTTTCTTTAGTAGTGGTAATAGTTTGGTGAAGTATACACACAGATGTGACTACAGCTTTACCAATGTTCTTGCCCTCGCTTAGTACTCTTACTTTCGAATAACGAAGTGATAGTATGATCAGATGATCTGGTCAGCATCATCCTTGTTTTCAGACCATCTCGTGCCGGAGGTAAGCTAAGGTCACTGGTTCTGTGGTCATCTCTCTCTCAGTCAAAAGGCTGATTAGTTGCATACACTTTTCTTTACAATCACTGACAAGGCGCCTTACCGATTGACGAACATATTAATCTCGAATTTGAACTTGTATACAATCACGGGGTAAATGAGGATGACAGACAACGGAATGTGTTAAGGTGTGTCGCTCTCCATAGGAGCTTATATGCGACATACGTGACGATGTGCGCATTCTTAGTGCCCAAATTGGCCATTGAGTAATTGACAAGTTGTCTGAGTGTAAAAATGTTTGTAGTGCAGCCACCAGATCAATGATAATAAAACCAATGTAAAAAGTTTTGTACTCGTTCTTCACCTTTACATAATGATTATACACTATAGTAAACTCCGCTCAAGATTGTTAACAAAAAACACTTTCTGTCACTTCATGAAAAGTGTTCGGTGTGCTTCGAATATGTTTGAATTAAGAATTACTACAGCGAATCGCAGTGTACATCGCTCATTCCCTTGCGGGTATGGCAGCGTTGATCTATTTGAGGGTGCGCTCTACGCCAAACATTTGCCTGTGTCGGCTCCGTTCCTCTCCAGCTTCTTGGCCTTGCAGTAGAGCTGCACAACGTAGAGGGCGGTGCTCACAGCGACTGCCGACAAGGACAGCCCGACAATCAGTTGTATGGCGAGCGCCGACGCGTATGTTGTGCATATCATCTGAAAATCTTTGACCTTGCTCATTTTCTGCTCCTTGAACGCCCTGGGTGACGTGCAAGTCATTCTATCTTTGGCGTCATACCAGGGGTAAAATTCCTGATCTATGCTTGTAATCGCTTCGCACATGTACCGTATCTTGCAGTCGCAGTGCCAGGGGTTTCCGTAAAGTGTGATCTCCTGCAAGAGAGGGGTGGACTTAAAGAACACGCGTGGCAGAGTGGTGAGACTGTTGTTGTCGAGTTGAACGAGTCTCATGTTGGTCCCTGCGAAGGCATCCGTGCTGATAAAGCTGATGTCGTTGTTGCTGAACGCGAGAAAGGTGAGCCGCGACATGTTGGTGAATGTCGACTGAATCGTTGTCAACATATTATCGCGGAAATCGATGAGTTGTAGGTAATGGTTGTCCATGAATAGATCCAACACCAAGTCACTTATGGTGTTCCCCCTTATGTATATCTCACGCAAGTAATATACATCTTTAAACGTTTCATTCGTCAATTCGGAAAAATTATTATAATTCAAATACAATACTTGAACACTCGTATACGCAAAGGTCCACATGAAAATCTTCTGCAGTCGATTATAACTTAGCTCAACTTCTATAATTCCTGACGCATTGTAAAAGGACAACTGTTCAATGAGGGATATCTTGTTATACGTGAGAATCAATTCAAGTGGTGATAACCTCCCGTAGAAACAGTAATTCGTTATGTTTGCAATACCGTTGTAACTTAAATCTAGCCTCTGAAGGCTTGGCATATCTCTTACCGGATCGCAGGGAATACTCCTCAACCCATTGTGCGCAATGAACAGATGCTGCATATTAGGGTAGAGCACTGATCTTCCCTGGGGTAAGATGTGGGACGATTGAGAGTAGTTCCAGATGGCACGATTCATTTGTAATGTCCACAGACTTTGCAGGTTGTCCATCCAGTGTGGAGACAGCTCCTCAATCTTGTTGTGAGATAGATACAAGTCTTCCAGTCGCGTCAGGTGTCTGAACGTGCCGTCGTGAATGGCGCTGATGGTATTGTAGCTGAGATTCAACGTCCGTAAATTGACCAGCGTGTCGAAGAAGCCGGGCGGCAGCGTCGAAATGATATTCCGGCTCAGATCCAAATTGCGGAGCTTCGTAAGATTCTTCACATTGACCACCTCCAGAAAACGGATGGCATTGTTGCTCAGAACGAGGTCCTTCAGCAGACTCAACCCGGAGACAGCGCGGGGAATTCGGCTGAGGTAGTTGTCGCTGAAATTGAAGCGCCTCACTTTTGGCGCCATCAGGAAGGCGCTGTCCTCTAACTCGCGGATGTTGCTACGCACGATCTCCACCTTGCGCAGATTGGCCAGGTTTGTGAAGGAGAGGGCACTGATCACAGTGATGTTCTGATCCGCCATGGTGAAGGCCCGGATGTCAGTAGGCAGGCCCATTGGCACGGATGCGTGCGACGCCGTGCCATCCACACACCTCACGGTCTGCTGCCGGGAGTCACAGCTGCACAGGTATGGGCACGGCCAGGAAATGACTGCTCCTGTTGTCTCCATAGAAACAAGGATGGCGATAAAAGCGGCGACGACTGTCTGACACGATCTTGACGCCATTTTCTTTGCAATGGACCACCTGGAAAAAAAAATAGTACAATAACCCTCGGTTATCTTTCAATACGAAATGGATACAATATATTGTAGGTTATCTTTACAATGATAGTTATGTTGACATTTGCATAACTGGATTAGTGAAAGAGATCTATTTCATGGTACACAAAGGAGAATATTAAATGGGTTAGTCAAATACCGGTTAGTGATTGGCTAAACACAGTCACGTGATGGAGGCACATTCGTTATGTTCGCCCATGGGCAGAACATTTATGTAATGTTTCACGTAACAATTGACAGAAGGCCTAGGACCGCGCGCGCAGTGAATTTGGCTCTGCGCGAGCGATCGAGTGCGTTGTGCTGGTGGTTGACGTTGACGTATTTGACGTATTTGACTAACCCATATGATATAACAGATGATGACTTTTGTTGTCAGGAACATGTGCCAAACGTTCCACCCTCAGAGTTTGAAATGCTATTTCGGGAGGCTATAAGTCCCTCGACTTCGTCTCGGGACTTATAACCTCTTTCAATAGCACTTCAAACCCTTCGGGTGGAACATTTGGTATGTTCCCTCCCCCGCCAGTCATCATCTATATAATGAATCATTTTATCCCCTCAGATGTGATACTAAACCCATCATCCTGCGAGTTTTCGTGTGTGCGTTTTAAATCGTGTAGCTTTAAAACAAAATAACTAGGTAGGTAGCGGATTGAGAGAGAAACTATACAAGTAGATTGAATTGTAGCTTTTTTTGTGTGTTAATTTTGCAAAGCCCATTTGATATCGATTAAACCCTTGACCAAATCTCCATCAAAGCTCCATCAGCGTAAGCACTAAATGCTCAATACCCCGCATCCATCGTCCAAAACTCTGCCAAATATTACTACGTCATGGATCAATAAGGACATTGTTGGAAAAAAAAATCTTCCCAAGATTGTGCGCTCGGGGTAGGAATCGAACCCTAGACCTGCTGGTGCTGGCGAGTACGAGCATTCTCAACTGAGCCACAAATACCTGTAACAGTCCATTCATCGGTATCGTCTGAGATACAGCACACCTCAGTTTTCAGATCGATAATGTGCTAATGGGAGAAATGTTGAACTGTTTGATGCAGACTCTCTCAACTTTTCTTTCGAAAGCAATGACAGCTTGAAATCCCCCGGAGAAAACATCAGTATATTACACCTGCCACACATCAATACCCCCTCATGCATCACCTTCTTGTCGTGCTTTCAACTGCTCTTCACATGTCACATTTCCGGCCAGCTGACTGTCTTCCGTGGGATAAATTGTCAAATCTGATGCTCAAAAACTTCATAGGGAGAGAAAGTGCAATTAGGAAAACTCTGCGTTCTCTCCCCGATATCTATCGAGAAATGCGAAGCGAAAAGTAATGCCCATAAGCTGCTCAACTGAGATGTTTGCTGCCCAAAAATGGTATCGGTTTCCCCGCGAGCCGAATGACCAAGATTTGTGTGTCTTGTCGCTGGGCTCTCGGGAATCGAGAGGGGTGCATACTGCGACGTCATGCATACATTGGTACTTTCGTTTCCCTAGAAACATCATACATTGTCATGACAACACGAGATGATCCCCTTTTTAGCCTGATGTGCTACGATTACCATGTGCATTGAATTCCCGAGAAGCGATCCCTCATGCATGAGAACTCATCAGGCTCGTGTAGCTATTTGTGCGATGTAATCCTGAGTGCCCTTATCTTGCCATCACAACCCGCTGTCCTCAACTAATGCTCGTAAATTCCGGCGAATGATAGTTATGCAGAATGGAATAATGGAACCACGCTCTATCCAGCTAACCGATGTCGCATGACGCCTGCTACATCCATGACATCAGTCAAATGCAAAACTTATCCAGTCTTCTAGCATAACTGCTTATGACATGAGTAATGTTTATAGAAAAAAAAAAAACAAACAAACATGAAAGCAAAAAATCCAGCGCATACATTGTTCTAAAAAATATTAAAATGCGTTGAAATGAAAAATCGCATCGAATATTTGACAGTATATAAGTTGAAAAGCTTTGTATTCAGATTACCTTTTTTTTTTCAATGTGTACACACATAACCCGAAGCCAAAAAGAGAGGTTTAAATAATACAATATTTTGGATATGTTCAGCCCTTCCCGAGTCTACGTATAGACAAACACCTTGGTTGCATATTTTGGAAGTCTGTTGTTGTTCACACTGCATTCTCTACGAATATCTGATGAGGAACATGTTGTTGCGAGACAATTTCTTTTACTGAGAATGATAATGGTGTTGTTTCCTTCACCCTTGCCTTCACCTGACATTTAGAGCAGTATTGTTGATACTGAAAGTCGTTGAGATTCACATCCCAGTATAAATTGTTGATTTAAAGTCGCCGGGGAACAAAAACATAAACAAACAAAAAAGTCAGGACGTATCAAATCGACCGAATACAACATTGGAAATTGGTATATTCGGCATGTCAAAAGAAGCGTCGCATGCAATATTGCATTTCTGCAGAATCAATGTAAGGTTCTATCTAGAAAGAAAAAAAAAAGAACAGTCCGACAATATTATTGTATATTATTGTAAATATTATTGTATATTATATTGATTCTCTGCTTTTTAGTCCTATTAGCTACTGAATCTTCCCGTATCGCTATTTGTACACTTTCTATCGATGTCTCAGAGACGCCCAGCGCGGCGCACATTGTAACCGGCAAATTTAACGAATTCGGTGTGGCAACCGCAATTGAGAAACTGGTCTCATATAAAATTCTTCCTTTCTCCTCGGTCAGATATTATGTGCATGTAAATGTTTTAGTAAAACCACTGTGATAGTCAACTGTAAAGCTTCTTGATGTCGAAAGGCTGGATACCACAGCGCTGTTGATGTAATGGTTACATTTTCTCCAAGTAGCCCACGTATAGCTACTATTCAACAAGCTGCCATTATTCTTAGTCCTGTGCCATCCAACTGCAGGTTATCAGTTAGTGGGGTACACATCCCGTTCAAGGGTGGAGGATCTGGTGCAATTTCTACTTTACAAAACTTATCCACTGGTGATTGATATACAATGTATACATAATGTGAATGTCTACGTTAATTCTTTAAATTCGTGTCAATAATAGCATTTTTGATACTACGGTAATTGCATGGACTGCGAAAACTATAGGTCAGGTTGCAGACATGGCAGCTGGGCATAGGAAATAGTACGTATATTGCTGGAGCTGTGGCGGCGATTTCATGTAACGATTGGGGAGGGGGCGGGAACATCGAAGACGAAATAATTATACCCTTGCAGGGGAAAATAGCGCTAGAAGAAACATGTATACTGGCATTCCTGGATGTACGCAGGATTCTTTTGAATAATATGTTCAATATTGGGGGGGGGGGGGAGGGGGGAAGGGGGGGGGGGGGGCAGGGGACCTGCAAACGATGGATCGCAGCGATCGATGGATGGGAGGGTGTTGGATAGGGTATCCCCTGCCGCATGAGGGAGCTTTTGCATTTTTGGAAATAAGGTTCAATGATCTGACGCACACTTTTGATGGAATATTTGGAAATAAAAATTATCAAAAGGGCAAGAAATATGAATGTTCAGGGAAAATACGAGGGACGAAAATGTGGTATCTGTCACCTTTTGATGTACTACGGTTACAGAGGTGGTCCGAAGGCGGAAGGGTGTGTCCCTAGGTCTCCAAACACGAGGGAGGTTTGACATCATCTTTTAGTATGAAAGTCAAATTTTCAATAAAAAAGTTCAACATTTGAACATGTTCGCAGATGCAAAAGCATCAATAATTCTAGAACTAGAAAAAAAAAAGGATTATTAATCTATATATTAAAAAAAAAAAAAAATCGAGGAGGAGGGGAGACACGTCCCCCGGTCCCCGCCGGGATCGCCGCCTGTCTGCAGGAGACATGAGCCATGGGACCACTCGGCTTAGCGGATCGTCAAATCGTGATGAGTTAGACATTTGACATTCGGAGACGACTCGATCAGAGACAACGAGTCTCGATGCAACGAACACGCCCACGTGATTTCGACAAATATTTCCAGGAGGGCTGTGCTAGATCGATGCAATACCAGGAGCGCCCTGCCCTGCCATGCAAAAACAAGCACCACGTGACCTTACAGGAACATAATCATTTTTTGTACCTATCCCCAAGATGTCTAAACGGTTGAATATGTCACGACTGGTTTGCGAAACACAGGAACCTCATCTCATAATAAATGCTTCCCACTCGTTTCGTTTTCCCTGTTGCCCCTTCTCATTTCCTCAGAGAAAGTGGGATTAGGATTTGATAATTATGTGATATTTGCATGTTCATGAGAGAGTAAACGCGGTGTCAAATGTAAGGTTTCTCTGCAACCTGCACAAACCAATGCTGCTCATAACAATGTTTATCTTTCTATATATTATACAAGTATATGCGAGTGATTTGTAATATGGAGAATGAAATTGGGTATCTCCCTTGCCGGCATACGCTTGATTAGTTTCACCCCCCCCCCCCCCACACACACACACTCTATTGAACAATGGCACTTGCACTCGAACCTCCGTGTTTGTATTATGTGCATCGCATCTAATTATTAGCAATAACGTCGTTAGGGCATCCTTGTTCAATTTTGTTAGCGTGCCGCATCATCTCAAATAATAGTAGTCATTGTCATTTCAATTGCATAGTTTCATCCCTGCGGTATCTTTCAATGTAATCAGAATAAAAGCTGGAAAAACAAACAAACAAACAAACCTGGTATGTAAAGCCGCCTTCACATGAAATCAGTTTTTACTTTTACGTAACTTTCTACGAGAGTTTTCTTTTTCTTTTCGTTTTGCCAGGAATATGATTATATTACGTTTCGAACTTACGCGCAAACGCGCACGCAAACATACAGCAAGTACCGTATAGTTGTGTCATTTACTACCAGTGGTAAGGTGGGCTTGATTACCTAAAAAAAAAAATGCTCTTCACATCATGTACAATTAGTAGGTTACCAAGAGTGCATCACCCAATGTCAAAACAGTAATGTAAACGAGTATATCCTTTGCAGTTTGTTGAATATATAGTCTTGTTGTTTTCCCTTCAGGAATCTAGCAGCAAGTTCCCTCATGGATAATCTCTTTCTTCCATTTAAATTCCCTCTAAGCCAACAACAACAACAACAACAACAACAACAACAACAACAACAACAACAACAACAACAACAACAACAACAACAACAACAACAACAACAACAATAACAATAACAACAACAACAACAACAACAACAGCAACAACAGCAACGAATCCAAATCCAATAGCAAAAATATATATGTGTGTCTTTTTAAGGATATGAGGGTGTTCCCTATAGACTTTCGTATATTCAGCAAAATTTGACAAGAAAGCGACAATTGCAACAAAAGCGGACCTATCATTCATTCGTATGTAGGTTAGTCCCATGCACAGTCACATAGTGGGTCTTGCTGATATTCTACAAAATTATATGTACATTGCAAGCAGCACATTTTCGTCATTCTGTTCACATTACTGGTCGACGTCCTAGATGGCGTTAACATCAATTCCATTGACGTAAGGGCTCTCTCTCTCTCTCCTACAGGAATGAAAGGAATATCCAATTATCATCATCACCAAATCTGTATACCATCCGTCTGAAAATTATGCCAGTTAATACATTGCTTTTTCTATATCAGCGCCCAAACATAGTCAGTGGTGCGCTGTACGTTTTGTGTAATGATTAAAAACAGCAGAACATGTCAGCAGGTGCTGTCTCATGGCACATCAAAAAAAAAAAAAAAAAAAAAATAGGTCACATATAACGAAGAGAGAAAAAAAAGATCATCTCAATACAACAACAAAAATATGTATATGGTGGCTTACATACACACACGTATGGAAAAAGAAAGTTCGAGCAACCGCACCGCCGCCGCGGCTGACAAAATAATGCTTCCCGTTTAAGCTGCGGTGACATTTCCACAAAAAATTCCGTGGCTAATTTCAGATGGGTATTCAACCTTCGTTTTTACGCCGTTTTGTCACTGAAGTGCTTCTTCTTGATTGCGTGTATTATGACGTAGACCAAATGTTGAGACTATTAATATTATGTGTGTATAAGCTTATGCCTGTGTGTACGTGTGCTCTCGCAAGTATATAAACATTTACTCTGTTAACCATAAAGAGAAAATACAAATCTATCCTGTCTATAGAGAAGCATCAAAACGCTTCATACGTGTCATAGAAAAAATCTGACTGTTAAGGAAAGACTTTCAAAAGAATTTTCAATTACATTGCGGTATATCCTAAAACTTTTGAATTACATTGATTGATTGATTTTATTTTCCGTATAAAAACAACAACGGCTGGATGGCCCATATTCAGCGATGCCAACATGGCATCACTGGTCTTCCATGGGGTCCAGAACATGGACGTTATACAAATACAATATGAAATAGTGACATACATAACTTGTAAACATGGAGATATTTGAAATACATAAGTTGAGAGAAAAAAAAACCAACAGCAACAACAACAACATCGAATAGCAAATAGCAAAAGAAAAGGATACAAAGGAAAGGGAAGGGGAAAAATAATAAATCGTAACTTGCAGTAACCTGTACTAATTCAAATAATTCAGTAATAACTCTTTTTCATCAACAAAAAGAAAAAAAAAACTACTACTAAGTACTTGCTTGCTGTTGTTTGTTTTTGTTTCATTTTCCATCTGAGAATATAGGTGGATAGCCCATATTTAGCTGCACTAGCTGGTATTTCATGGGGTCCAGTTGGCTTAGTCCAGTTGACCACTTCACCAGGTTAAACACCCTGCTCTTTGCGATGAATAAATGAAGCGGGATCTTTAATGTGCATGAGGGGATGGCTAGTAACTGATCAGTGGGAATCAGTGGGAATGCTGGGGGATGATTGTTCCAATTCTTGTGGGATTCATTTAAGAGTATATCATATATCTATTGTTGTGTAAAAAATATTTGCTTCAGAACGGTCTCATATTCAAGTAATGTGCAGTTTAATGCCCGGTCACTGTACAGGCATGCTAACCTGGAAACATTAATCTGGAATCAGTTACTAGCCATACCCTTTAATGTCCTATCCGAGGGACAGAGTGTTTTGTATTTTATTAGAGGGGATGGCATGATTACACAAACAACATTGCTCAGTTAGACTCGGGAATCGAACCAGGTTCCCTTGGACATGTGCTGGATCTGGAGGCAGACGCGCTGCTGACTGAGCTAAAACACCGCTCCCAATATTTTTTAACTTATCCTTAATCGTCAGTCCTTTCTTCGACTCGTCTTTAAGTGTTTCCAATATCTAATCGCTGACATACATGTAGTTATATTTATACCTGATACCTCTTATCGTACAATATTTTTGATCATAAACACGTGTATCACCTACAATGAGCACTGTGTTTCCAGTCTTTAAGGCATGGTGATTTGACAGTGACGTTATGCATGTATATAATATTTATATCTATATCTATCTATCTATCTATCTATATATATATATATATATATATGTGTGTGTGTGTGTGTGTGTGTGTGTGTGTGTGTGAGTGTGTGTGTGTGTGTGTGTGTGTGTGTGTGTGTGTGTGTTTAATAAAACGTGACGCATTAAAAGGAAAGAAAGGAAGAGACCAGGAGTTTGGGAAGAAAACGCACATACACTTCAGAAAGATCGACATGTAGACCTACTTCCTTTGCATGCTCAAACTTTTGGAATTAGTCCATCACGGCGAGGTATAACCTCAACGCAAATCAAGTACACGCCCGGCCTATCTACCTGGGTGATCAATACAGCTCACGAATGATTGTGTTTCCTTTCCTTCATTTCTTTGTTGCTGTTGGTGTTGTTTCTTTCAATACCTCAAAGCATCCCATCACAAGACAAATATCAAGAGCTTAATGACGCCGTTAAGAGGGATGGTTTGCTCCCCTCCGGTATTCTTACAATAATGCCATGCCACCCCTGTGGGAAATTGGGTTATATAAACTCCTCTACATTGGCGTTGCACGGAGACATCCCATGCTTCATATCGATTTCGCGCAAACAATTTAATGTTCCTTTATAGAAAGTCACACTGGTCGACGATCACGTCCACTTTTCCCAAAACAACGCCTGCCCGCAGGGGGAGATTTTATCAAATTGCGATGAAGTTGATTGCCAGCAGTTCTCCGCTCGAAGAATACAAAGACGAAAAAGAAAAAAAAAATAGGGAAAAAGCAGCAAGAGAGATGCTTTATATATAGGCGTGGTAGAAATCTATGAGAGCGTCAAGCTCCTTGTCGTTGCTTCTGAGTGATTTAGCCTCAAGTGTAAGTTATGATACCCAACATTGCTGCTGGAGTTCATCTACCAGTCGCACTGGACTTTAGAGGGAATGCTCTATGTAATCGTAAAGTCAACCAATATCCAAGAAATGTCAGTGAAACAAAGAAATGACAGGAATCTGTCTGAACACATTGTACTCTAGAGCCGCGCTTCTCAACTTTTTTTTCTTTTATTTCAACCCGAGACCCACATTTGCCTCCTACAAAAGTTTAGAGGACCAGTAAGACTGAATACAAAACTTTTTTTTTTTAATTTCATTTTCGGCCTATATCGCGGCCCACTGTTTGAGAAGCGGAGCTTTAAAGGAAGACAGGTAGATAAGCTATTAAGATGCTGTTTTCTTTCACGTCTTTTCTACCCCAACAAAAACCAAACTGAGTCAACACAAATTAGAATCGATGGATAGGCAGAGCTGAAAGTAGAAAAAAACAACGATGAAGAAGTATGTTACTACCTGGATTCCTGGGCAGGGCACTCACACACATACATACATACGCACACACACACACACACACACACACACACACACACACACACACACACACACACACACACATACACACACACACACACACACACACACACACACACACACACACACACACACACACACACACATACACACACACACACACACACACACACACACACACACACACACACACACGCACACACACACACACACACACACAGATGCACCCAGACACACAAATCAATCTCTGTATCTTTAAACAAACTAGCTTTTAATTATCCTGACAGTCACATCTTACAATAGATCGCATACCGAGTTTAGACGGATAATGTTGCTCCCCATGCATGCCATGAATAGGACGTCTTGATTTAATACACTAATGGAAAGTCTCGCTAATGTGCTGAGAGATTCTCCCATGTGGTATTCTCTCACTAAACTCTCAGCTAATGAGAGACGTAAAGAGGAGACGTTGATTCTTCCGTTTGAAAATTGAGCTTCGCGTGGGGAAAAAGCGGGAAAGAGAACTACGTCGTTGTTGTTGTTGTTTTTTTTTAAATTCTTTCTAAACGACAATTAGCGAATCGTCCCGTCCACTTAAAGGCGCAGTAAACGCGTTGTCGGGCGTCACCATTTAGGTGCCACACGGTGTAATGAGACCACAAAACGGAAACAGGAAATACTGACTATATATATATATTATATATACTGACTATATATAATATGTGAGACGGAAGGAAAACTTGCAGTATAGACGTTGCAGTGGTGTTCAGTCTTGCCTTTATTCCCCGAGCTTTCGGCTATTTCACTAGCCTTTTTCAAGGGCTTGATGAGACATAACATAAAAGCAAAATAGCAACCAATTTGCATGCATTTGAACAGAAATAGAAATAGAAATAGTAATAACAAGAAGCCAATCAAACGGAATATAGGAAGTGCCACTGCCTATATTCCGTTTGATTGGCTTCTTGTTATTACTATTTCTATTTCTATTTCTGTTCAAATGCATGCAAATTGGTTGCTATTTTGCTTTTATGTTATGTCTCATCAAGCCCTTGAAAAAGGCTAGTGAAATAGCCGAAAGCTCGGGGAATAAAGGCAAGACTGAACACCACTGCAACGTCTATAATGCAAGTTTTCCTTCCGTCTCACATATACCAATGATGCAGTACCCACCACGTACGAGGCCAAGCCCGCTTCACATCTGACTATATATAATATATATCATATGTATATATACATTATATATACATATATATGTATAATTATATATAGCATATATAATAACCTCTTATATATATATATATATATATATATATATATATACATATATATACTATATAACATCTGCTTCTTTCGGATGGCGGCTTTTGGTTTTTGCTGTTCATCTCTAGCATTGATTTTGTTTCCTACAATTTTTACATCGTCTCTTACTAACGTCATTGAAATTCACGATAAAGACGCATTTGCCTATAAAAAAAAAAAAAAACTAACACAGAACGGAATGGTGAAAGGTCCTCGTAAGTATTGGGAGATATCAGAAGAGATGATGAAACAACGTGTGGTTTCTGGCACAAGACTGAGTTAAAAAGAGAAAGTGATAATGGAGATTAAGTCCTATACATTATAACGCTGCTTGCATAAGTTATTTTGCGTATTGACTAAAATGTGTTCCTGTCGGTATTTCGAATGCTACAAGTATCTAATGAACGTAACTACATGGTGAAAAATACCAAAGCCAACTCACACACATTAATTGCATATTAATATTCACAGTTCTGTGCTCCCTGCCTTTTACTTTTAAAACCTTCCCAATACACACGACAACATTCTTATCCCCTCTCTTTTATTCATAATGCTATCATAGCAATTGTCCTTGTGATCTTGCAACCTGCAAATTTGCTACGTCAGATATTACTCTACTACTTTGTCCTAACAAAGGTAATCTCATTTCCCCTCTTCTTACTGATGGGCGCCTCGAACAATATCCTATTCCTGTCCCATTTCCAATGTCATTAAATTTACATGTAGAAAGAATAACGTTTGATAGTGTTTTCTTTCTTTTTGATTGTCTCGATGTCTACACATTTGTCGTTATTGTTGTACTTTACTTCACGTTGTCCTGCTTTGATTTTAAACACGATTGGCTGTGATGCGTCTTGCAATGGCGCTATATGCTTATTCAGGTTTATGTCGCCAGTTCCCAAGCACCATGCTCGATTAATTACTGGTCCAATGACGCGTACAGTATTATCGTGTAAGAGCAGGATGCGAGCGCCACTGCACCATGCATGCTTTCGTTCTTCCACATCTCTCTTCTCGTCTGTCCATCCCTCACACACGCACACACACACACACACACACACACACACACACACACACACACACACACACACTCCCTTCCCAACTAAATCTTTCTATCTATCTTTTGCTTAAATTCTGTTTTGCTTGTTTTTTTTTTCGCGTGACCCATGTGGAATTAAATGAATTACATTGCCGTATGATCATTATCCGGCTCAACGCGTGCGCCGTTTTTGTTATCCAACAAACACATTCCTCCTAATTTCGTGCCACGCTTCGACCAGACGATGCAGGACGCTTATTTTGACAGGCAACGTCCCGCGTTATTCCGCCATGTGGCACAACGTCATTGCCAACGCAATCATAACGACGCAGCTGACCTTGTTCGAAGACTGTTGCCATGGCGAACTTGTGTAATGACAAGGTTAATTTGTCTCTGTTTTCTCTAATCGCGGGAAAATTCGTTTTGCTTCTCTTTTTTTTTTCCTCTCTCCTGCCTTTCAGCGAATAATTGCTACTTTTATAAACGAATCATTTTACATGCTGGCTTGGGTGCACATTTTGGCACTTGCGAAAAAAAAAGAATGCGATAAAGTTGACTTTAATATCGAATGTGTTATCTTACCAATATCGCAGAATTCATCACGTGACCGTTACAACCAGGGTAAAAAAATGAGAAGAGATCAGACCTCCCATGACGAGAGAAAAAAAAATACAGTAACACTAAATTTCCCACACTGCGGAAGACATTATCGCCTAGCTATATGTATGCAGCAGTCCCCACGATTGGTGCTATTGAGGTTGATAAACATGGATATCAAAATCCACCATTGTATGACGACTCGACCATGTACCCGAGTACAGTCTCCTAACACTTGATCGATTTCGTCTAGATAATCTGGAAACCATAATGGTATAGTGGTTACAGCCGGTATAAAACATTTCGTGAAAACGTTTACTTTGAAATTCAGTACAAGCACACTTACACAGGACAAAGGTTTGGTTTGCTAGCTCTGCTTTGAGCTAATGTGAACAAGAGTGATGTAGGCAGACTCTTCAAAACCGAGTAACCCGCGTTGCGCTGAAGGAGAAAGTAAGCGTGAGTGCTCATCTCGACTATTCAAATGGTTGCACTATTTTACTGTCCTCATCACATTTATTACATTTTCAAACAGTATCTTAAGATGTCGATTTGTTTGAGAGTTTATTATTGTGACAAAATCACCATTATATGTATACAAAACAGTAAGCCTAATTATTTGAAATGTGTGATAGAAAGATAATATCATTATCGTAATACCCACCAGACATCTAAACGTATACGTTCTTTCTTTACATGTTATTCATATCATCTAATCATAATCTACATACGCATTAGCATTTCTTTGTCTTCCTTTAGATAATTTCTAACAGCACGACAGAAAAAATTAAATGTCAAGTGGTTTAACTGATGTAAGCATCCACGCAATTAACTAATACGCACAAAATTAATTATGAGTACCATGAATACTCAGTTGAAATCCCCCCAAAAATAAAAACAAAAACAAAAAGAAAGATTGAAAATGAATGTTGAATAGCAGTGGAGTTTACAGATTACCACAGAAATTTTGGTTATTATGTAACATGCTCACGGAGCGCATGCTTTGTCCACGAACGTGAAGGAATTTATGATCACACGCCGGATTCTCTGTCACTCTTAGTTGGGGGAAATAAACGGAGAGTTTCAGGTGGTACGCGCAAGAAATCTGGTGACTGGAAATCTATATTTCATAGAGTTGCTAGCTGCATACCCTCATTTCAGAGAACTTACTGCATAAAGATGTTATAATAACGTGGATTTGACAACCGACTGTTGCGCGGAGCTTGTTGCTTATCATTGTCAGCCTTCACGTTATGTGATTACATCAGGTCTAATTATTCGTCTACGTTAGATATGAAAGCACTTCCCTTTGCTCAAGGTAGCCCTCCTGTCCGCATTTACTATAGCAGGGCCGATTGTTCTGCAAGACGGTCTGGTCATCATTTTCTATCCTATTCTGCCATTGCCAGTTTTCCACCTTGTACACAAATTTAAAACAAGCTTATGCGTTATGACGCCAACACCATTGTCGTGTGCATCTGCCAGAATCCGAATTCGAGACCTGTGGTTAGCCCTTTGTGTATCTGTGTGTTTGTGTGCTGAATGACACATCAAATCACATAGTGTTGTACACACTGTCCAAAGTACCTGGAACGGCGATTGTTAGCCTCATTCAGTACGATACCACAATGCTCCTACACGTGTCTGTGTCAGTGTCAGTGTACGTGGGCGCGCAGGCGAACGGCGTGACTCCTGCTGAATGAGCAAGGCGCAATTCCTAGGATGCACCATGCACGCTTGAAACAAACATTTACAATGTGTGAGATATTGTGTGTCTGGAGAATTTGTACGACTGTAACATTAGGTAAATTTGTTTTTCTTTGTTGATGGACAGTATATATAGGGAAACTTTCAACGAAAATTGGAGATAGAATCTATTGTATACGTAGGAAAAAGGTAACAAAAAAAAAAAGAATGGTAACGTGGCAAAGCGTGTCTATACTTGCCCGTTGATTAGCAGCTGATTAGTAAGCCAAATGTGATTACCGACAGGCTACAGTATTTGCTACTATTGCCTTCGCAGAGACAGAATTAATAAGAAAAGCAAAAAGAAGGCGAGGCAGCATACCCCATACCAAACATTGTCACAAACAAATCGAACACCTCCCCCTTCAACTCTAGGTCGTTCGTTCACCTCGAGGGATAGGTTGAGTTACATCTTCCATGGGTGTCTCCTCACGACCATCAAGACCTTTGTCGAAAATCACACCATTTTGGAAGTGGGATAAAGAGAGAAGGGGGGGGGGTGGACAGAGATAAAGGAAGAGATGATCACAATCTGTTCCCACTATGACGTCAGCTCATCTTATGTGGACTTTGAAGTCGATACATGGCCATGTGCTCGCGAATATTCATGACATGCACGGGGACCCTTTATTCAATGTCAGCGTGATACTTTTTGAATCTTAGCAGGGTCGAATAGTGAATGTCCCTCCAGACCAGTCGAATTTCAATAATCCAATCATCGTTCTTTCCTGTCATGTTGTATACGTCAGGGGAAAAGGATATGTGAAACTAAGCCGATCGGTTTTCTTCCAGCGAGACTTGCTCTTCTGCCATCGTCACCATTTTCTAGCCAGGGCGGGTTCACACTCTTCTCGCTCGTTAGGAATGATCTATACCCCCAGTAAATTGCTAATCGGGACGCAAGATTATCTGGAACCTCGGAATTCATCAGAACAGTTTGCGGTATGGGTGATGAGCCCTGATCGTAGCCAAACTGAACCTTTCATTACGCTGTGCTATCGCTGATTTTTGTTGGACTGATGTGGAAATTCTTGTCGACACAATCGATACACCATTCACCGTTCGTTGCCATGTTTCATGCTCGACCTTTAGCATGTTTAAAAGCAGAACATTCTGTTGGCCTTTACACACCGTGGGCGAACTTGCAATGAAAACTTGCTTTGGTGTGCAAATAAGAGGAAATATAAATATTCTGCCTAAATGCCAAACCAATATCTTGCCATCAAAAAAAAAAACACCATCAAAACAAAACAAAAACAAACCATCAAAAACAACTACAAAAAACAAAACAAAACCCACAAACAAACAACTGTTCCACAAATTGAATGTTCCTTTATCGGGTCCCTAATCCTATCTAATTTCCTTTCACACTATACATCATGTATTTGGAATCAGCTCCCCGCTGAAGTCCGAAACGCCACCTCTCTTCAAGCGTTCGTAAGAGCATACATATCTCACTTGGGGTAGAATTCGGGTATTTTTGATATTCCTGTTTAATGTTAAGGTATTTTTTTTTCTCAAATAAATAAATCTACAGCGACAAATCTTGCCAATCTTCGTTTAAAGCCCTTAAAATTAAAGGGATAGTATAGTTTTGGTTGAGATAGGTCTTCAGGTTTCCAACATTTCTGTGAGATAATGAAACATGTATAGGCATATAGGAATTCAAATTCATTTGCTGAAAACTGGTTTCGAAATGGCTGAGATATCCATGACAAAGAAGTCCGTCTTCATTAGGACCACTTTGTTTTACTTTGCTTTGGACATCTCAGCCATTTCAAGGCCGATTTTAATCAAACAATCCTTAATGTCCTGTTAGAATTGTATACCATTGTATGCCCTTTGATATTTCATACGTGGTTTCTAAATTGCTCAAAAAAGTTAAAATCTGAATTCCCATCTTAACCAGACTACATCATCCCTTTAAGCACTTTCAAAGGAAAGAATGACAATGTGGAAGAGTAAAGGCAGACGAGGAGTGATCACATTGTTAAGCTGATAACCACGGTAAGGTTGTCATTAATTATGTGACACGTATAGCATAAATAATGCGGCGGGGAAAGGTGCTTGTTAGCATTGCTGTTCTATTCTGCGGGTCGTCGATCATGAATGAAATAACGCCTGCTCAGTAAGTTGCTGTAAATCATGCATGCGTTCATTTACTTTCATGTAAAGGCAATTGCCAGAAATTTCCCCAGGGGTATTTGATTTAATTATATTTGATTGTATGGTGTCGGCAGCATCATCCTGGACATATTAGAATACTGCATGTTTTCATGGGCGATCGCTATAGATTAAAAAAAAAGTTACTGGTCAATGAATACGCTTATTCTAACTGATCTCTTTGAAATTTTGTAAAAAGTTTTTTTTTCGGAAAGTGACATTAAACCGACACAAATCTAATTTCTCAAGCTCCGTATGCGTATCAGATATACACGTAGGTCTCGTGGTAGTCCTGATGTACAAAGGTTTAGCTATGGCGAGGTGAACTATACGGGCCAACGCAGGAAAACACAGCGCCGCTTCTTGCTCCCTCCACAACACATTGAGTTACAATACAATAAAATTTCGTGAACATGGTTCATATTTTTTCAAATAACACATTCTCGTTGCTCCTGCATATTGTGCTTCCCAGAATTGCGTATCTATCTATATTTTCTCAAGGGTCCGGGACTAACTAAATCAACCAGAATCACATTCAGTTTCATTTTCATATATCAGACCTACTTTATTACCCCCCTTTTTGTTCGTCGGGGGCATAGCTCCTCATTTGGGTTACCATCGTTGTTGTTCTTGTGTGTGTGTGTGTGTGTGTGTGTGTGTGTGTGTGTGTTTTATTTACCTGGAGATGAACTATTAAGGATGCACTTTTCAAGCATTTTCTCTCCCCCCCCCCCCCTCTCTACAGTGTCTATAGGGAATCTGACCTCATTAAGAGTTGGGGAGTTAGAGTCTAATCCGTTTCGAAATGTGTTCCAACGACGCTGATAAGCGCGTTACGTGCGGTAGTAGAACTAATTTGGGCTGTAAATCCCCGTCGCCCCAGCAGTATGTTACTTTGTACATGAGTACGCATTATAGCCAAGACGGATAATGTGGAAAGATAGATAGAAAGATAGAAAGATAGAAAGATAGAAAGATAGAAAGATAGAAGATAGAAAGATAGAAAGATAGAAAGACAGAAAGATAGAAATATAGAAAGATAGAAAGATAGAAAGATAGATAGATAGATAGATAGATAGATAGATAGATAGATAGATAGATAGAGACAGGGATAGAGAATTTCGGTGGTATCACTTAAATGAATAGTGCATATAACCCAAAGTGTTATCCCGCAAACGTGAACGAAGGGTGGGTAATTCTTGCGGGAGAATGTGGGGCTTTTTAGTGTACACCAGACGAAAGCTTACATGAATTGTGCTCAACTGAACTCTTGTTTCGTCAACCCAGGACTTAAAAGTTAACAAACGGATTTATATCCATGTATTAACATTCAAAAACCCACCTCTACAAACACACACGTATGCACACATTACACAATTTGTATTTTCACCTTCGGTGTATTTTTGAAGAATGCAAAGATAGTGTCTGTCATTCACATTCATGTAAACGACGGACGGAACGTTCTTACCTCTGTTCATTTCTTTCCACTGATACTATGAAATTTGGATAGTGAACCTTTTTGTTTTTGTTTTTATACGAAATGCCTTTTCAGTAAAAACAATAAATGTTAATAGTCTTGTCATCGAGGAAATTATTTGAGACAGAGGCCTTGCAAGTGGATATAATTCTAGCAAAGTTTTGTCATTCAAAGTATGTGATGGAGGAATATGGTTAACAAAGCGACAACTATTTTTATGTCACCAGAAAAATATGCATATATCATAAAATTCATCATTCTGAATAAGTATTAGATGATTATTTTTTTGGTTGATGAATTGTGAACATTGTGAACACACGCAAAAATATCTAACGTTACGTAGGATATTTTACGTAAGATATCTTACGTTATACTTGGTCCTTTGCCCGCGTCTCTTCAAGCATAATGCAAACTTCGTCAGCAAATTACATTTATAAAGGAAAACTGATATTTTCAGGCAAGAACACACTATCTTTACAGTTTGCATTATCATTTTTTTTTCTCAAGCGGGAAAGGGTGTGATTTTATCTATATATAAACATAACGGATCCTCAGACCTTTACTTTAACTGCATTGTGACCTCACTGATGCCCATGCCTCTTTCTTTTTTTTTCTTTTTCTTCCGCAACCTTTCAGTTCTTTCATGATCAGAGGAGATACCCCTTTTATCCATTCCTCTCTTCTGCCGGCGAATTTCAATGCAATTAGGGATAAATCGAGTCTGCGTTGACAAGGGGATGATTTGTCGAACGTCCTTCTGATTCAGCCGTAAAAAAATTGTGCGAAATGATGTTTCGCTAAACCGATCTTGAAGACGCATAATTACACTTTATGATAAATTGCGAAGTGTTGGATGTCAGAGGAAGAGAGAGAGAGAGAGAGAAAGAGAGAGAGAGACGGGGGGGGGGGGGTTGGGAGGGAGAGAGGAAGTGAAAGAGAGAGGGAGTGAGGAGACGACATTTTTCATTTGGTGAAGAAATCAAATAAACTACCAGTTGAGATGCTAACTGATTCTTATGCAAAAGCTTTTAAAGATTATTAACCTACATAATTGTTAAGACGATATTGAATAAAAACGCAATAGGATGCTGCCCGTTCTACCGTTTGCCGAAACTTCATCTTCTTTTAAACTTAGCGCATAACAGAGTAAAATCCGACCCGAAGCATCGAGGCAACATAAACAGTCATGTTAGCATGCAGGCTTAATGCAACTATGAGTGCAAATGTACGTCCTATGATGCCCATGCTGACGCTGTAAGTGTATTAAGCAAACTGGACATATGGCTGAATCTTTAATCCTAAACATGACTCATCATAATCGAGGATAAATGAAGTTTTGCGCCTTCACAAAAACAAGTTTTGATACGAAAATGTTCAGCCTTTTTGTTTCTCAAAGTCTCTAGAAAACCCTTGAAGCAACAATATCTCGTACAAGGGACGCCGGGGATGATAAAAACTTTGCAAATCTAGAATTTCATTATTTCTGGCATTTCATGTCGAGAGGAATCAAAACAACACTCAAGTGGGGGATTCGATAGTCATACACTTAGAGTAAGGTTTGTCTCGCTTAGCCTCAAGGCAGGATTCTACTCCACGAGCAAAACTCCCATAATTTAGATGCCATCTTATTCAGTTCTTAAAACCAGCGCTTCTCAAAGTAAATCCTTCGCTGAGTATCGTATGCCAAAGCAACTGCTAATTAAAATTTTGCTAATGCAAAATTCAAACTAACTCAAAGCATTTCCAACAGTGACAAAAACCCCCACCCGACCTCATAAGCGTGCCGTGCATTTCAAACGACTATTTAACGTCAAAGGACACCCGTAAAAACTTCAAGGAAAGATAGTATAGTTGTTGTTATACTGACAAGCTAATAACAAGTCAACTGCTGTACTGCTGTCATTTTCCACTCAATACGATAATTGTGATGACATTCTTGCTAATTTATTATAGATATCGTGATAATAATGTCTAAAAAAAGATGATGACTATACGATGAGAGATGTAAACTCGTGATGCGCACATCAAGCATTGAAAACATTTCCCCCTTTGTCTTGTCTCCCCCTTGTCTCCATGACGATATTTGCAATATTAAAGCCTGTATCTCACCAACGGAGACGTCTCCGCGACGTCTCCAACTTATCAGTCGCAGCAGTCGCGGAGACGTCTCCAACATAAAAATGTTCTGTGTCTCACCAAGGAGAGTCTCTGAGACGAGTTATGGCAGGTGTCAAAAAATTTCAAATATCAGGGAGCCGTTGCAGGATCACCTGACTTGATCTAGGCAGGATGTCAGCACGCAGATGGGTCACGTGGTTTCTAAAGTAGGTCAAACAGCGTCAAATAGAGTCGCGGAGACGTTTCCGCGACCTCTCACCAGTTTTTCTGGTCTCCAGCAGGTCTCGGCGACATCTTGGAGACGTCTCTGAGACATCGCGGAGACATCGCGGCGACGTCTCAGCAGTCGCGGATATGATTAGTCTCCGCGACGTCTCTGCAACTGATGGAGACGTCTCGAAGACGTCGCAGAGACTTCGCGAAAAGTCAAACATGTTTGAATTTCTTGCGACTAATCGGAGACTCTGTAATTTTCAGGAGGCGTCTCGGAGACGTCGCGGAGACGTCTCTGCAACTAGCAAAATCTGGAGTCGCGAACTAGTCGCGAACTAGTTTCAAGCCCGGTGAGATACCCCCTTAAGCACCCACTAACCATCATGACCATGGCGAAATGGAATGGAATGCACGATGATAGATTGTAACATGTACGATAAATGCGTCATATTATATATAAATAATTTCAAAATTAATTATAAACAATTTCTTTTGGAAGACTATACACATCAGCTAATTCAAGGCGTATTTTGTTGTTGATGTTTTTCGTGTTGTTATCGTCCATACCTTCGTAATTTTGTCTTGTAATGATTGCATTGTTTTGACTTGTTCTGTTTTGTCAATTTAACTGACTTTAAAAAAAAATCTGTCAAAGGTATGCATGTTACAGTACATGGGTCAGCTACTCACAAGGGCTTTTTCATTTCTTGCTGCTTCCTCCACCAATGGCATTGTCTTTGTATGTAGTCATACCGCCACATTATTTCTAATTATATGTTGTATGATTGACGAATTTTTCTTTTATTTGTATCTCATCTTGTACCTTCATGTTTTGTTGTATGCTCTGTATATTTTTAATGTTTGGTGCAAAATAAAATAAACTGAACTGAACTGAACTGAACAAAGGGCAGATAGAATACGGCCATATTATTAGTAACCAAGACTAACCAGTATCAATACAAGCCTTGGTAAGGACAGTGGCACAGTATTTGCCCATGGACATACGGCAATAGTTTCATGATTTTGCCTAGCAATGCCAGATACATACAAGCATACCAGTTTCTCCGATCGTGATTTTTTTTTCTTGTCTTTATAGTGCATGAAATACATTAAGGGATGTACGCGCCGGACGAGATTCGAACCCTTGATCATCTTCTAGTTACAGGTACAATAGCCTTATCCTCGATACCACAGTACTCCTGATTGCCTTTGTAAGACAAACTTACAGAGGGCTCATTTTGAATTCGGAGTGCAGGCAGCGTATTATCTTGATGCTTTATGGAATCCATCCTACCCATTAGATGAAATACATACGGAATATTTCTACATGAATACATTTTCCATTTCGGTAAACCGATGCTCTCATAAGTTTGGACCATGCGCGCTGTTGTGCCATTCTATATTCCTTTTACTTTTTATCCAGGGTTCTTCAACATCGAAAATTGCGTGTGTAAAGTAACATTCTTCGTGATTCCATCAAACTAGAATTTTACCGGTTGATCACACACAAAAGAAACAAACTAACAACACAAAGCTATGCCACTCAGAAAGAACAAAACGAAAATCGATACAGACATGATTTTTTTTTTAAATCTACAAGCAAATCAATGACAAAATAACATCTCAATTTACGGATCAACAAGCTACAATAATACGACGAGAGGTATGTAAACTAATACACCATATCTGGTGAATCTTTTTCACTCAAACTCGTTCTTTTGATCTATTCCAGATGGTCTTTGAGTAAATTCGCCTCTGGCCATATTGTTGGATTTATGATCATGTTGTTATACCCAAGACTCCCGTGTGTGGGTTAGTATGTGCGTTGTGTGTGTGTACATGTCTGTGTGCATTGTGTGTGTGCGTTGTTTGTGTGTATGTGTGTGTGTGTGAAATTCTATGAATTTCTTTACGTCTGTTTCCTTGAAATCTTGTTCCGCTCAGGGAGTTCGCGAAGATTTGCGGACGAGGCCGTTAACATGGCGGGAGGGTGTTAAATTTAGGGAGTGATAGCCACATATAGCGGATAGAGTGAATGCAGTAATATTAGTAAAACATTATAAGTGAAGTATGAGGAAAATCCGATAATCCGTTCATGAATCAGGAATTTTTAGAATTTCGGTGCCATCGCTAAATTAGAAGACTCACTGTAGGACAACGATATTTACACTGAAATGTAAAAGAATTCCACAAAATATCATTGTTTTTTATTCAGCATAATGAAAGAGCATTTGACTCTTTCAGAAAGCAGGTAAACAATTATAAGCTTTTAAATATCTTAAGTAACAGATCGAGGATATGTGCATTTTTCATTAAAAACAAATTACATTTTGAGGAATTCTCTGTACATGTTCTTTTCATCGTTGTCCTGCAGTGACATCACGAACAGTTGTCTTCTCACCAAGCGATGGCGACAGTGAAAGTCTTTTGAGTTTTGAGCGAAGAGTCCGGTGTTCCTCAAATGTCTTTTATGTACTAATACACCGTACTACTGCATCTACTCAATGCACATAACTTAATGTAATTGGGTGTCATTCCCCATTCAATCTTATTTAATTCTCGCATCAATAACTTTGATACATGACATTAAGTGTGATAAGATAAGTAATGTGTCCGAATCCATTGTGTGACGCTGCATTCATTCACAAGAGAAATGTAAAGAAAAGCGATGACATAAAACATGCCTTATACAGTGGGAGAATAAAGGAGACACCATGTTAAGCAACGTTTGTTTTAAATGGCGACATCTACCAGGGAGAAAAATGATTCGCTTGTTCCAAACTGCCCAAGACAATAAAAGCATACACATGTTTGTTAAGAAAACGATAGGGAAACGTGATCTATCATATAGAGTGCGTATCAAAACAAGGTAATCCAACTTTGGAGGGCTACTATTTCATAAATGTCAGCTATGGAGAGCACAATGTTAGTTGTGAGGAAAGAGGAATTCTTCCTCTTCCATTGGTATCTAAGTATGTTGACAAATGTCATGCATGACTGAGCTCATGAACTTTTAAGACAACAATGACAAAATACCATATTTCCAAGTTTGAGTGTCACATGAAGGAACAATGCATGTTTCACTGGATGGATGAGATATGTCAGTGAAATTGGTCAAATTAACAGGCCAGCCTACATGACTACAGGCTTGCGTTTAGGGTTTCTTCTAACCTTTTATGGTCCATAACCTTCAACATTGCCATGTTGTTGATAACTTGGCCACTCCCACAAAGGTTAACCCATTATCCATTTTCTCTCTTCATTTTCAAAACATGGTTTGTCGCTACGAGCTATGCGTTGAATGTGAATAGAGAAAATGGACTGTGTGGGATGGCCTTGTGGGAGTGACCAAGTTATAGGACAGGTGGCCATGTTGAAGGTTTAATATGGACCATAAAACGTTAGAAGAAACCCTGAGCACAAACCTAAACACAAACGTGCATTCGTACAGGCTAGCCTGTTCATTTGGAGACTCTCATTGACAGCTCTCATCCATTCAGTGAGACATGCATTGTTCCTTCATGTGACACTCAAACTTGGAAAAGGGGCAATTTGTCATTGTTGTCTTTAAAGTTCATGTGCTCAGTCATGCATGACATTAAGGCTTGTCAACATAATTAGGTATCAATGGAAAGAGGAAGAGTTTTTCTTTCCTCACAACCAACATTGTGCTCTCCATAGCTGACAATAAAGAAATGGTAGCCCTCCAAAGCTGGATTACCTTTTTTTTTTTGATACGCACTGTATTATAGTACGACTATATGCATAATTTCTTAAAGACATGGCATGGACATGTGCTATTCACAACGTCTTGTTTGTGTAAGTTATGTGTGATTTGACTGCAATTCATGTACACGCATTCGTATGATTATCGTCAGTGAATAACGTTGGCATCACTGAGAGAATTAGACACGATTCTTTCATGGATGAATCCACACAGATTCCTCCGCGCTCATTTTCGATTTTATCCTTTTCCTGGTTTTTTCCCCGCTTGATATTCGTGTAAGGACTACAAACTGTAGCTAATAAAACCCACGGTAAACGAGCCAAACACATCGCGCGTTCACAGACAAATATCGCTTATTGGTGCACAGCACGAACAATGGGGGCGACTTTCTCATTTCAAACAAAATGAAATACAAAGGGGAAAAAAAACTCTACAAAAAACATAACAATTCATTATTTGCATAGTCAAGCGTCTGGTTTCTTTATCGATTTTTCTTTCGCGTGCGCAGGCGAAAACCCGCAAACCCGGAAAACGCATCGCTGGGGCATTGATTTTACAGTATACCTTGCGTCTCAGTAGAATACGAGGTTGTTCGTTGGATGCGAGTTTTCGTCGATTAGCTGAGTAAATTGAGCGAAAAATAAGAGGGAACAAGCGATGGTGATGGAGATGAGAAAATTACCAGAGAAGGGAACGTGGTAATTCGAAATGAAATATGTGAATCGAAATGAACGGTGAATATATGAGCAAATTCGACTGACTGCATGTCATGGATCATCTGTTGGGAATTTTACCGAAACGGAATGCACAAAGAACCTTGGCATACGTCTTTTTGAGAGAAAATCAATCTTCTGATTCATGCAGAGAGAAAGCGTATTCGGAGACGGTTTCATAAATTCAAAAGAAGAGAAATGATATCTCTGATGAGAATATCGAATCGATTCGCAAAAGATTCAAAAGGACGAAGAGCGCATGAATACTGGAAAATCCCAACGATATACCTATTAATATGAACGATAAATAGAAACGTACATACACATAGACACTTTCACACTAAAAGATAATTTCATGTACTTAACTGATGTGAACACATACACAAATTGTCATGCATACAATAATAAAGAAACACCTACACACAAGACACATAAGTGTAGACGCATACAAACAATCATCCATGCAAAGACTTGGCATTCTTTTGCATCAACGAAATAGCGAAATCCCCCAAAAAGTGTCCATTACACGTAACATGCATAAATACCTACACAGGCCTCGACATTATAGTCGTAGCCCAGTGGTTCAGGGCCACTAGAAATTGGTGTTGGGTCACAACATTTCGAAAAAGAAAAAATTATCTTACGGTGGCCCGATCGGGAACTATAGATTTAAAATGCATTTAGGACGTTTGCTCTTGTTTCGGGCAACTATTTTTTCCCCTCTAGTGAAGTTTCAGATTTAAAGGTTTTCATATTTTATTGACACAAATGGGCCACCAGAGAAAAAAAGTCGAGCCCTGACATAATTATATGCATATTCATATCGTTATAGTTGTATTCATTTCTAGATTCTTACCCATAAAAAGTAAATAAACGAATATGAACATAAATGATTTAAAATCGTCATTCAGTCGCAGGAAAGACATTGATTGAATCGCAGGAAAATGGAGCATAAAAGATGAATAGTCATGAATATTTTAAGAATTCCCCAATCCATAAAGTAGGAAATCCCTGAAAACGAATCTAATCATGAAATTGTGGTCGACCAATCAGCCTCGTGTATAACCGAGCGCGGTGACACGACATTTCCTCCTGCGACAATTGCTCCACTCTTGCTCTTATCTTATCCAAAGACTTGGGGTTGGGTTAGGGTATGTGATAGGGTTTTAGCCTTAGTTTGATGTGAGGGATAGGATTAGAGTTAGGATTATGTTTGTGGGTAGAATTTATGTTTGGCTTAGTGTGCAGGTATTTCATGGGAGCAATTGTCGCAGGAGCTAATGTCATGGAACCATCCGCGCAACGCTCTCCTGCTATTATAATAGCAGAAATTTTGGGTGTCCGCCTGTGTGTAAAGCTGTCTCGTAATTTTGACGACATCCATACAGCTGCAAGGAGTAACTCACCTTAACAACAGCCGCGGCAAGGATGCAAGTCTAGTCCTAAAGCATGGTTTAAACGTTACAAAACCTGTACGTCCTGTTTGTCTTTTATACTCTTAATTTTCCACCTGGATAATTACTGGTGACGCACAAATAAGCATTTAAAAAAACTTTTGTACAGGTTCTAGGCACAGTTTTATAAAAGATTTCAGCCGTGACAAGTTGTCAGTCTCTGACAATTTCAGTTAAATCCTTGGTTCTGATTGGCTGAGAAACTCTTGTCACTGACTGTTACTATGGTGATTGTCAGAGATTGATAACTTGTCAGTGCTGACAACTCTATGAAATGGTGCACTGATATTTCATGGCTCAATCTATGAACCTTTTTCTTTTGTTTCGTCTACGGGATTTACATGAGATAATTATGAAAAAAATGATTAAAAAAATGTTGGTGTTATGTAAAAGTTAAAGCACTATTTTCTTTCTGCATTCATTGTATTCTACTCTTTTATTGCCCTATATGGGTTATGGAATCCTGGCATGGGGAAACTGCTTTACAACTAGACTTAATTCTTTATTATTGATACAGAAAAGAGTCATACGGATATCTAACTTCGCCGCATTCCTGGAACACACTAATGCCTTTTTTTTCCCCAGTAGAATTCTTAAGATCCAGGATTTATATTATTTCAATATCGGATCATTTATGTATCAGTTAAACTCAAGTGGCCTCACCGATGTATTCTCTTCGATGTTTGTGAACAAAATACTGAAGTCCATTTTTACCCTACGAGACAAAAAGATTCTTTTCATCTCTCTCCTGTACGGACCGTATCTGCTTTAAAAACAATAACTACTACAGGACTAAATTTTGGAATGATGTGGATAGAGAATTAATCCAATCCCAGTCTCTTAATTCATTTAAGCATAAACTTAAATTAGTTTTACTGAATTCATACTTATAGCTATTCTTTTATCCTCCTTGATATTCTCTGTTCATACTTCGTATTTCTGTCATTATCGATTATGTCACACGTGCCTCGTTCGCGATATCTTATCATCTCCTGGACCTTCTTTGTGCATATTTTGTATTTTTGCTACTGTACATTGTATCTGACTTGTAACCTCGCTCGGGTGATCACTCAACTCTCTAAATGTTTTGTGTCGCGGACATTGTTTTCTTTGTCTTTTCTTTGTCTTTTTTTAATTCTTCAACGTTTATATTTCCCCTATTCACAAATTGTCATTCCTTTCAATTGTAAATATCAAGTAAGCATTAATCTCATATCAGTCATCTGGGAATCTACACCCTACAAGCAATGCTTCTGTGTAGATTCCTCATATTTCACATGTTAAATCGTCTTATATGCTGTATTTGACAACCCATCCATGCTTTTGTATTGTTATGGTTATGGCTTATTTATTTGTTGAAATGTGAAAAATGGAACAATTAAAAAAACAAAAACAAAAGAGGCTTGTTAGGAATGTTGTTTTGAAAACAATCGCATTTTTCTGGATTTTTTTTCATCGCTCTCTATTTCTTTTAATTTTTGTCGACCGACGCACGCTTAAAACGAACAAGCAAACAAACCCGGTTATCCTGATGGCTTAGAATTTAATTATGCTACAATATGGGTGGTATGGAGGATGCATATGCGCATTATCATTATTATTATATATGCGCCCTATATGTTATTCATTCATTTCGAGATTCTCATTAAAGAAATACATAAATGTTTGAACGCCTAGATTTGTGCTCTCCATTCAGTCACAAAATAAGATTAAATCGCAGGAAAGTGGGACATAAAAGATGAATCAACATGAATGTTTAAAGAATTCCCTTATTCATAAACTATGAAATCCCTGAAAGCAATCCTAATCATGAAATTGTGGTCGATCGCTCAGTCTGAGGTATGTATGAGCACAACGCTTTCCTGCTATTAATCACAGAAATACTGTGTGTCCCGCCTGTGTGTGTAAAGCTGTCTCGTAATTTTGACGACAGCTATACAGCTGCAGTGAGTAACTCACCTTAACAACAGCATGCAAGGATGCACGTTTAGCCCTCAAGCATGGCTTAAATGTTACAATATCTCTCAGTTATATTGGGCGCCCGCCTTCTATAGTCTATACTCTTTATTTTCCGCTTGGAAAATTACTAGTAATGTGCAAAGAGGCTTTTTTTTTTTTGGCGTACTCCTGATTTTACATACAGGTTCTGATATTTCGCGGCTCACTCGATTTATCCTTTAGGCCACTTTCTTTCAGTCTATAAGGGACACGCGTACGAGACGTGTTAGGATAGACACGAGTGATAAAGAGGCTTGTTAGAAAGGTTAGTTGGAAATCGATGGAATTGTTCTGGGGTTTTTTCCTTCGATCTTTAGGGCTATCATTTTTTTTTTCGGCCGATGCCCTCTTTAAACAAGCAAACAAACAAATAAACAAACAAACCGCAACAGCAGCAGCAACAACAACCAAAAAAAAAACTATTATCTTGATGGTTTATGATTATACTACAATACGGTCGTATAGAAGATCAATCGTTGTGTATTATCCCTCAGCCTGACTTGTGGGCAATGAATATAAGTTTTTTTTTTTTTTTTTTTTTTTTTTGTTCAACTAGGAACGGTTCAACGGGGAGAGGAAAAATAAAACTAATGACGGCATGCGAATTACAGATCATCAAATTACCGCTTTGACAACGCGGTAATGACACGGCGATTACAAGCCAAGTTTCAATCTCATTAACCTCTCATCGTGAATGTCAGCTTTAGATGACAGTACAGTACGAGGGAGCAGGTGGCCCATTGGTTGAGGTGTAGGATACCTCACATGTATATCAAAATAGCCTATAGGTTCGAGACGTGACCGGCCTTCGTTACTATTAATATCTGTAGAGTATTACAACATGACGTATATAATGTGTTTATGTTGTGACGATATAAGAAGATCGATGATATAAAGAAAGAATGACTTGAATGAAACTTGAAAGAATGACACATTTGCTTCTGGACACTGCATGCATACATCAGTATTGCTGCGACAGTTACTCATTTTTTGTTTATGGCCATTGTGAACAATAAAAACCAAAGCACTGTCTCATGTCCAAATGTTGAATTGCCTTTTGAGTGCCAGCGTTTTTCCTCCAAAAGGTGCCAGTCTGAACAAGGCCCTCTTTCTTTTCTTTTTCTTTCTCTTTCTTTTCCTTGCATTACAGATCTTATATATATGTTCATTTTTGATGACGAAAATTCTAAAGTAGCTGTGAAAACAAACGCTGGATATCATGTTCCTTTCGCTTGAACTGATTTTAATGTCTGAACGATATTTCTAAAGGATTACACCGCAGGAAAACTATATATACACTCGTCTCTCTCTAACATGTTCAACATATATAATTGCGCGAAATGAGATATGATATACAACACTGTAATCGCTTACAACAATATTATATTTCTTAATCAAGAGACACCTGGGAATACATGCATCTGAAACTTATCATATCTATGCAGGGATTTACGTATAGACTGAAATCGATGCTGAACTTAGCGTCTGGATCTCATTATAAGCATATATAGGTAGAAATAAATCCGGAATAAACTCAATGACCTCCGCCAGCATATATGAAAACTGATGTAATTTTTGACGTGCATGTGTAAGATGCATCTGCAACGAAATGGTTAAGCGCTATATATACCGGCACCTTCATCCGCCATGGGAAGTAACAAGTGGTTCTTTAAAGCGACCTAAAATACAGTTGACTGAAACTCTATCTAAACAGTTGAATAACCTAAGGCAAGACTGAGTTACTGATCGATCGGCAGACTGCTCTATAAATGCAGTCAATGCTTCTCATAGTATAAAGTTTGATTTAAAAAAAAAAAACATATAGGGCCTACTGCAGCGAGTACAAACCTCTTCAAAAACAATTGAAGCAATGACAAAATACTGTAAAAGCTCAAAGTAACGATAGATTAAGTGCAGTAGTTTCTTGGCGCTTTACAAGATGGTATATTAAATCGAATACACATCAGATATTCTCAAATATGATGGAAAATTACATGTAGAAGAATCATTAATACTGAATTACAGTACATTCAAAACTGATTGATGACGTTAATAGATCAAGAACAAATCAATAAGACATAATCATTGTTTGATGATTGGCTGTAGATGGTGATGAAAGCACTATTACCGGAGTTAGTATTGGATCTAGGGATTACGGTAAAGGGACCTTTTTTCAGAAGATGAACGGAATGTCTTGGGGATTGGGGTAAGATAGTAGAGAAGAAAAGAGAAGTGAAAGTCACGGGCAATCTATCTTAAATCAACATTGTTTATTGGAGTTTCAGTGTCTACATAAGATTAATGATACACTTGATAATCCATTGTATTATGTTTTGATGGGTCTTTCATGCTTCTGCATCTCCAATAAAAAAGGCATTCACATTCGCATGATGGAAAAAAGCTTTTATGTTCATTTGAATGTATGTACACGTAAATACAGATACAATTTGTATATTGTCATTATATACATTGCACACACACAAACACGCGACCACACACCTATACACAGTATGTGTTCGTGTGTGTGTGTGTGTGTGTGTGTGTGTGTGTGTGTGTGTGTGTGTGTGTGTGTGTGTGTGTGTGTGTGTGTGTTGTGCGTTGTATCAACTGTGCAAATACATATAGGAAATTCGAACCACAGCTCAAAGTGGTTAATACCTATAGTCCCTGCACACTTACAAATGCATTGCATTCGTCGTGATGAACTCTGTTACCACTGACCTATCAGTAGTTAATTCATATCTTGCTGATGGCTAGCCCATAGGTTGAGGATTGGCGAGGCTACAAAGACAAAAATCAAACCTTGGAGTAATGGAACGCATGATTACGTAACCTGACATGTGCCGATGAACAGCTCGGTGATATGTCCAAACCCCCCCGATAGGAATGCTAACAGCTAAAGAGCGCATAGTTTGTAATGGTTATTATACGCCATTACCGCAATCAACAAACCGCGAAGAAATATGTGTGACGTCCCACCTGGTTCATGAGCTTTGAGAACAGGGAAGGGTGAGCGGAGATGAATAAGAGAGATGATGCAAAGATAATATACATGCATAGTTATTTCAAAGCGTGGAGTGTGTGTGTGTGTGTGTGTGTGTGTTGTTACAGTATAAAATGTGTGTATGTCTGTGTGTGTGTGAGTGAAAGAGACGTATCTGTGCGTATTACTCCTTGTGTCTCAAAGAGATAGAGAGTGTGTGTGTGCGTGCGTGAGTGTGTATGTAAAAACAGAGAAATTATAAGATTGAGCCTACAGAGAATAGACGCACCTCTCTTTGAGTAAGCCCCAGGTTATCGTTAATACTTTCTCCGTATAAATTACACATACGCGCCAAGACTGAAAGCTTTCGAGTTAAACAATTGCCGTTAATTACTCGAATTGACGGCGACCCCGTTTCACTCAAATTGAGAAGACGTCAAGTGTGAGGAATGATGAATACTAAGTCACATCAAGACTAGCTAGTGTGGTCGGATCTTGAACCCAGAGTAGGCTGAGGAAGGGGGGGGGGGGAAGAGTAACATGCAAGGAAGATCGAAGAAAATGGTAGGGGACAAAGGAAGAGGCGAGGGAAATAGTGACGGGAGGGTAGAATGCGAGTAGAATGGGGAAGGAATGCACTGGTTGGAGTCTTATAGAGGAGGTTGAGTAAGAAGAGGAGAAAAGGAAGGCGAGGAGAGAGTATGGGGCTATGGCAGACGTCTGGTTGAGGAGGGGCGGGGAAGGGAAAAGATAAATATCATGACAGGATTATGAGGACAGCAAGGTAACGAGAAGGAGAGGGGAGGGGATGAGAGGGGAGATTGAGGGGTTAGGGTAAGAGATAAGGAGTGTACATGTCAACGTCTAAATAATGTTATCCCTTGTTTTAAACCCGCGTTTTTTAAACTCGCAAGTGGGCCGCAATGTCGGCCAAAATAGAATAAAAAAGATTAATATATGAGGAGCCAAAGTGGGCCTCGGATTGAAAAAAAGGTTGAGAAGCACGTTTTTTTTTTTTAACAATGCATCCTTCACGCTAGAGGAAGTAAGGCGTGAATAGACGTGATATACATAGGTCTGAGAGCATGGGCTTACAAGAAAACCGAAACACACAAACAAAACAGCAACGACAACAACGAAAGGTCACCATCCGTTGAAGTACTTTGCTGCCCCGGTCATGCAGATCCAATCAAACGGATCAATATGCTAATAGTGGTACAACGGCCAAGCAATAATCAAGTCATTTTATGCTGTTGATTGTTAACCATCGGAGCGTGAATGTACTGACCATTTTGCATAATATTCAAATAGGTCATGGAGCTATACTCCATGGATAGACGTAGGGAAGGACTACTACCTGATAGTTGATATATGTCAGGCACTGCACATGCTGAGCCTAATGCCCAACTAGTCCCGTCCGTGAAGCTCATTGGGAATACCAATAGTATATTGATACAGTGAATTCAATTCCACCCGCAGAATATAGACACACGTGATTCTTTTACAGCAGGCTTCGCTCAGAAGCAAAAGGCCACCCCTGTTCTGCCTGTAACACTATAGGATTCCATAGTTCCGATCAGGGGACTAACAATGCACGTACACCAGGGTGTATCAAGTTCCAGTGTTAGGGGCCTGCGCCCACGAACGCATGGCATGCGTATTCGAAACGTCTGTTTCAAGTCACGGGGGCATTCTTGTAACTTTATACATGATCTGGCCATCGAAGACACGCGTGAGAGAGATATAACACCAGTGATAACATCACTTCACAAAATGCCCTCAGTGTGCATGACTCTGGGTTTACTTGCATAAAGGGAGTATCTCACTGAGTGACGAATTATTATGTTTGAATGACGTATGATGAACGTAGCGAATTCTAGGGTGAAATCTTTGCAAAGGATTCTCAACATGACCAAAGTATTTTTTTTTTCATTCAAACCCGGGAAGATCTTTTTCTAACTAATGATTGCCTGCAGGGCAATTTCTCGGTGCTTTATGGGGCTTATCCGCCATGCAGTTTGAAAATATAATTTCAATTATAATTATTACCACCAAAGAAGAAAAAAGAAAAGTAAAGACCTATGGGGTTCATGAATATGTCTCGATATCACCCTACGTACTATGAACGGGTGCTGTTCGTTATTCCGAAGGTTCGATATTCCGAAGGTTCGTTATTCCGAAGGTTCGTTAATCCGAAACACGCAAATTCCCTATACCTAGAGGTTCGTTAATCCGAAAATGAAAACGGGTTCGTTAATCCGAACATTTGTGGCGTTGCTCCGAAGGTTCGTTATTCCGAAGATTTGTTCATCCGAAAATGAAATTCGGAAAAACGAACCTTCGGAATAAGGAATCTTCGGACTGAAGAGCCTTCGGAATAACGAACCTTCGGAATAACGAGCTGTAACCCTATGAACAGATGCATGTTATTGTATTGTATATATAGATGCAGTTGTAAGATAGAGAGATAAAGAGAGAGATACATGCAGAGAGAGAATAGAAAGAGTAAGAGAAAGAGAGAACATAGACTACTATTCTTCATGGATATTCTATCAGCGATTCACGAGGGATAAACTCCTCGTGCGGCGATATGCTTACCTTTACATGAGTTCGGATTTGCCGATATTACGTGCGGGAATTTGAGAAAATCGTGGACCGGCGGCAAAATCGCTGAATGGAACAGGCGAGGCGTCTCATTCAGGTAAGACCTGTGATACAGAAGGGGGAAAAGAGTAAGTTATGAGTTCGAAACAAGCTGGTTTATTCGTTGAGGGTGAGGGGATAGAATTTTTCATAGGACTCGGCATATAAACAAGGTATCGAAATGCTCGAGGAAACTAATAAATATTCATATAATCTAGAACAAAAAGGAAAAAAAAATCCCAGAGCAATGAATTTATGCAAACATTGTCACATAACCAAAGGGATACATCACTGCTGAAAGGAGGTGACATATTGCAAGCTCTACTTTCAAAGCAATCATGCAAAAATTGAACGAGTCTGTAGAATAGTGTTAGGATACGATTTTTTTTTCATATATACATCATCGAAATAAAAACATGATGTTGCGACTTTCTCCGCTATCTGGAGAATATTAAAACATGATTGACAGATACAGATAGCCTCCATGAAAATAAAAATTCAACTTGGACATTTCGACAGAAAACGTGATATGTGAATTGCGTTTAAGGTATGCACAGCTGTGATGTTTGGCTAAGACAAACTTGTAAAAGTCACGAAGTGAAATTTACACGACATAGCAGAAAATCAAGCACTTTGGTTCTTGGTGCATTTCTTTGTTCAGTCCCCCCATTTTTCGACTGGAATAATTCGTAATCAAGTTACGAATAAATAGATTATCCACGCATTCCTCAGTTACGCGATACGCGCAACCCGATATGACGCGGTATTGTGTCAAGATGTCGCACGAGCTGGGCCGACGTGTTGAATAGATGCGTGTTTGCACAAACGAAAGGAAGTCGAACTTCTACATCAGAAACACCGAGAGTCTGCTGCACATCGTTTTCGCCTGATACTAATAGTGTTTTCATTTGGTTGTCCGCCCACAGAAGAACCTCGAAGATTTGCGATATCGTTTCCATCGAACATGGTACACAAAAACAGCAATCGCCCTCCAAAACCACCACCACCACCACCAACAACAACAACAACAACGACACACACACACACACACACCCTTGCTCCTGTTGCATAGAAATATCCAATCAAACGTAAGGTAGAAAATCAGACGTACGTCAGGTACTGCCCAATCAGAACTGAGTATTCAGAGACTTATGTTTGATTTTAAGACTTATGTTTGATCTCGACTTTTATGCAACAGGACCGAAGTTCATAGAAGAGATTTTGTTACCAGATTGGTTACAGGACTGATTACTTAGGTTGCTACTATCGCTTGTCTTGTCCTAACGTAAATAATTTTGTACTCCAAATACAAAGTAATAGTCTGAGCACCGCAGCATCTGTAAACAGCTAACGAAATAACTTGTTACAGGTGCCCTTAGGTGACAGGAGTCACCACGAGCAAAATCTAACAAGTATACTGAATATCAGAAAGCATAAAGAAAGCGCATCAACCAGGAAACTCACACCCTAAAGGCAGCAAGAGCTGGTTTCAATCCGTACGACCGCCGTCAAGCAGATAGTTAATCCACGGTAGATATGAAACTACTGAGTTCATGCGTATGCCTCGTTTCCAATACAGCCGAATCTCAGACGTCGCAAATCATTCCTCAGGTCGGTGAAGGAGCACCATTTCAAATGATTTACTGCTTGTTAATTGCGAGGCAATCCTTACATTCGTCCCTTCTCGCTGTGCCGACAGGTCACTCTGCTGTATATCCGAAGCAGCCTTTTGTTTGGGAGTTGTACGAATATCCTTTGATTACCACTCGAGCTAAGTAGCATGTGCGCCAGTGAAGATCTGAGATGTATTTGACACAATGTTCGCATCTCGCAGCGGCATGCATTGTGCAGGGCAGTGAAGGGGAGAAAGAGAGAGAGAGAGAGAGGGGGGGGGGGGGGGGACCGGAGCAGGTGAAAAAGACAGCGATTCGCTGCCGTCAAAGAGAAAACGGATTCGCGCGCTATTCTATGCGCTTGACGTCACCTGCGAAAAGAGCGAATGACAATAGTGGAAGTGGAGAGCCGTTTAAGAGCAAGGTTAGGATGTGGGCGTTAACCTACCCATGTTGTGAAAACAAGGAAATGTGGTATAGGAGCCGAACTTGTGTACGGTGAGCCAATTTAACTTGTGTACGGTGAGCCAATTTCACACGTCTAACTCTCTAGATTCCCGCACTATAGGTATTTATGGCAAATTATGCATTTACGTATGATCTGCACGGATCGAAATCACAAATTATGGTTTATTTATTCTGCTGTCTGATCATGAAGCTCCGGGGTCTGATCAGACACGTCTCATCACTTCTAGCGTGTTGGGTGAGACCTTGAAGCGCGGGGAGCGTAGAAGATACGTTTCCACTTCGCGGTTGAACCCGTACCATCGCGCTCAATTTGCATGCAGATGGCAGCTCTCGTGCTGCGGGACGAGGCGGGGTGAAATATGAAACGAAGTGTGGAGCAGCTTTAAACCAACAGTGCAAAAGTGTTTGTTATTCTACCCGGCCGATTCAATTTGATGACAAAACGGGCGACACAGGTGGCGTACCGGAGTGACAGCGTGGGTGGCGGATGAGTGAAAGTGATGAGAAAAGTGTTCCAGAAACAAAGACAAAGATTCCCTCGAATTGTTGACTATGAAATCTCCTTGGGCACAGTGTTAAACATAGTGAAGTGAATGTGTACTGAAGTTCCTCCGTGGTGAGTATGGACGCAGTTGACACACTACCACTGACATTTACACTGTGTAACATGTACAAAATTGGTTCGTTAAAGTAAAAGATGTTTTCGTTTGGTTTTATATTCTGTTATATTTTCAGCAGAGATTTATACACACACACAGCGCGCGCGCACACACGCACACACACACACACACACACACACACACACACACACACATATATATATATATATATATATATATATATATATATATATATATAATTATATATATGTGTGCAATATTATTTTCTTTTGCACAGAAAAAAAAATATCCACATTGACAATGTTACTGAATGGTACATCGAGATTACAGGTAGACAAAGAAGTGTATTGTGAACAGAGGTAGTGGCAAGCTGGAAAATTGTTACATGCAGTACAGGTGAAAGGAGAAAAAAAATATTATATGCTCGTTAAACTGTAGCACCTCGAGGTTTGCGCTCAGTCACTGCGAGCCATTAACTTCTGGAACATGGCTAACATTGGCTATATAGGCCACCCTCCCGTGCTCGAATCACATGCTACCTCGATAGTGATGGAAAACCACACGGCTTATTACCATCATATCGTAAGATATTGCTAAAAAGTTATGACAACGGGCATTTAAAACGGTGTCTGTGGACTAGACACATGCAAAATAAACACAATTCTAAGCGACAAACGTTGCTTCATTTTTGTTTAGCTATAAGACAATCACTTCATACCACAGGTAGGCCTACAGCAATATCTTTTTTTTTCCCATTATTGATTGAGTCTAAAAAACTATATAGATACTGGAAGAAAACACACAAACAACAAACACATACACATACCTACATGGACACAATCATACACCCACACAAAACCCGATCCACTAACATTTTCTGAGTTCCCTCAATAGTGTAGATGCGAGATGCCCTAGAGAGCAAAATCGACAAACACACTGAGATTATATATTTTTTTATTATATTTCAAATGTAGTTATATACACTAAGTTTCACCATTCGAAGTGCATGATATCAACTTTTTTTTTTTAAATAGAATTTGATCCTTGACTACTGGGAATGCCTCTTGATACGGACAAAAATAGAAGGAAATCATCTGCTGCTGAGTAAGAGAGAGAGAGAGAGAGAGAGAGAGAGAAAGGGAGGGAGTTAGAAATAAACTCATTGAAAAGAGAGTGTGAGTTGAATTGATAAATCTATCACGAAAGAATCGCACAATCGAGCGCAAATCAAATTCATTACATATCTTTCGCATGTCATGAAGCCGAGTCAATCAACCATCAAAACGACTGATTCACACATCTGTATGTATTTTTGTTTTTGAATCACCGGCGTGCCGCTTAATAGTGCTATCACATTGAATTTATTGAGAAAGGTAATTATAATTATGCAGACAATTTCACATATGAATCAATTATTTTTTCTATTCACATCGCTCTCTACTCATCTTCATCTCGCTCTTTGCAAAAACTATTACAAGAGCCTTTCATTTCGCATGAATAATTGCACGTTAGTATCACCATAACTATCCACTCACAGACACTTACGTTATGAGTAAGGATGTAAGCTATACGCGATTGAAACAATAATTTGTACCCACCTTTCTCCTTGAAATGGGGGAAAAAGTTGCAGTGACAATCAGCTATCATTTTACACCAAGCTGTATGTGTTTGAGTAACTTGCCTATGATATACTTCACATTTTCTACGATGGTATGATGTTAACATATATATAATAATCACGAAGCTATTGATACCTTCTCATAATGCCGTATGGCCGTAGATCATAATACTATATGCATAAGCTGCAGCTCCAAATCAATTGAAATAAAGGGAGAGAGAGAGAGAGAGAGAGAGAGAGGGGGGGGGGGAGAAAGGGAGAACGAGAAGAACATTACCACGCGAAAATACCAAACGGGAAAGATAGAAATAGGGAAAAAAAGGAAAGAGAGCTAGAGTTGATCACTATATTCATGAATTTAGAAAGAGAGAGAAGTTTGAGGGAGGAGGAAAGAAACAGAAGCAACACACTTATCATATTTATGTGTTGTTATACAAAAAAGAGAGGGGATTCAGATAATGAAAAAATAAGGAGACCAGCAGATGAGATAAAATGGAGAGAAAGAGATAGAGAGATGGGGGGGGGGGGGAAGAAGAAGGATAGAAGAATCTGTAACATTTAAGTACGCATTGAGACCAACACAACAACAGCAAGGAAGGAAAAAAAAAGCGCTAAACAAACTCAAATGAGAACACGATCCTCGTTTCATTTCGGTCCAATTGTCGGGAAAAGTGGTGGCATCGGATATCAGGTTGATAACCGATGGGGAAATTGCACCGCTTTCAGCTACTACCATTTCGAACAGAGATCGAGCTCGAAAGGAAAACGCCTCGAAAACAGAACAACAACAAGAACAACCAGCACCTCGATCAAACATGCTATACCATTGCTAATAAAGAGGGTCGTTTATATAGCAGCCGCTCACAAAATCGTGCAAACATTAGCCAGTTCCCTATAAGAGGAGGGAAATAAGTATATATATAGAGTTTCGCATAAGTTGAATAGCATCGCAAGTGTTCCTATTGAGGCATATCCCTCAGATTCAAACGTTGTGTTGAGTAGAATAACGGGGCACCGTAAGTCTCTCGACAAGAGAGACTGAGCAGTGGGCACAGAAAATGTGACACCCTCAAAGCGCTGAAGATCCAGATCTTGTGAAGCGCCATGCCGCAGTTGTAGATAACCTTTAGTAATTCCCATGTCCTGACGTGGTCGGAACAGCCAGGTGTCTGCGATCAGCTGCAGGGGTCGATACCCTAGCCACACAGCCGGGGCGATGGCTAGATTCGCCATGCCGCGACACTCGGGTTGCATTATATTACGGTCACCTAACCGTCAAAAGTGCCGTTACCTTAAACCGGCAAAAGGCCACGCCATGGCGCACCCTGGTGAATGCATTCATGAGACAAAAGCGGAGGCAGCTTGTCTCGTAATCATCAAAACGTGTTTCCGACGTGTCTTTTACGAAGCCGAAACTTTGATATCGGTTATACACTCCAGCGTAAAACAGTTGTAATCCGAACCTCTTTTATGTCTTCCCTTGTCATGGATGAAAGTCTACGGATTCCATAAACTGAAAAAAAAAATTCCTGGACTCCTGGACCGGGACTGTAATATCGAGCAGCAATAGCGCTTTCTTTGTCGAGCAGGTTTCCATCAAAAGATGCCGCTGCTCACGTAGCACGCGGATGAAATAAAAAATGATCAGATTTCATGAAGAAATGCAGCAAACAGCAGACCCCCCCCCCCCCAAAAAAAAGGGGGGAAACTTGTAGTACACTACAACTTACTTTTTTCAAATACACTGAACATTTTTCATAAACGTATAGGCCTATATATACAGAGGGTCGAACATTCGAACACCAAGAAATATACGCTCAACACACATGCACAGGCGTGCACACACACCCGAACAAATCGTATTTGGCTTTGGCCAAAGGGCCCGAGTACTTTTGTCGCTGGAATGACATATTCCCCTGAGAAAAAGGCACATCGCTGATTTCCAGCCTCTATTTCCATGTTTATTGCTTCGCCATCCCAAGCTCTTTAGTATTTTCTGCTGCACACAACCTCTGTTTCTTTCATGTACATCAGACAGAAAAAAAAAGATAGGTCAATGGGATCCTGACCTGTTTCAAGAAAGTTTAAAACTTTCGCTCTTACAGAAAAAAAAAAGGCACCGATATAGAGTTTGTATTCAAACCTTCTGCAGATGGATTAAATACGTAAACCTCCATGTGCTGGTCATTAAAAGTGAATACACGATGAAGTAACCAGGTTTGATATGCAGTATTATAAGCTTGTGCAATGATTAAGTGTGTGTTGATCATGTGTGTGTGTGTGTGTGTGTGTGTGTGTGTGTGTGTGTGTGAGTGTGTGTGTGTGTGTGTGTGTGTGTGTGTGTGTGTATACCATGTGTGTGTGTACGTGTGCGTGTGTATTTCTGTATCAAATTGAATGCAACAATAATGAATTGCCCTTGCATTGGGAGTCAATACCCAAGAATGAACAATGACGTGTGAATGGGAAATACTGTTCTAGCGCTTGCAATAAGCACGTGTCGATAGCAATAATTTTAAACATGATTAATAAGAAACGTCAATTATGACGGCGATGACGACATGATAATAATGATGATGTTGATAATGATTGTAATAATGATTTACAGCCAGATCCTTTGTGTAGCATTCGATTACTTATTGCACTTCTATCCTTTTCAGATTTGAGTATCACCAGGCAACCTTGTCGTATGTGTATGTGATTATCATAATTATGACATAATGAGAAGGGGTCTGATGCTAAATGATATTGTGATAATAGCGTGCTAAGAATCCTTCTTATTCTCACGTGCTTCAGTTATGAAAGGGATGACATCACCCTGGTATTCAAATCAATTTTCTTCTTCGGACAGATGCAAATTGATTTGCGCCAAAGTGTTATGACGTCATATGCCTGACTCGGTTGTGTCAGTCACCTGTATTACGCTCAATATAGCCAAAACAGATGCGTGGATCCCCCATGTATAGAAGACGTGGTTTGGCTTTGTCAAGTATAATGTAAACCGCGGTGCAGCTTGCGTAGCTTTATTGAGAGTCGTAATTTGGCATCGTTTTATCGGAATGATTGCTGATACACGTCATGAAGATGCAAAGGAGATACAGTATATGACATGAATGTGCATAATATAGTGCAGAGTACTGAACACACCTTTACAGATCTACATCATCACAACACAACGCACACCTCACAGTACTGTAGACCTTCTGCACTGCTGTTCACCGAGTGAATGGCGACATTATGTGATGTACTTTAAGATATTGTATCTAATTTCTTGTCGTAAGTTTATCTGGAGCCACCTTCTCTGTCAAACTCTGCTTTAAATGTGGAGATGGTCCTATGCTTCCCAATTTCATTCAATCTCGGTAATCTAATTCGAAATTGTCCTTACGATAGACGGTGTATCTTCAATATGACACTGTTCTATACCTTTTTTCTTACACGTTTTTCTCTATATAACCGTACTCTATAATATGCATTTATGCGTTAGGACAATACATATAAATTTATGATACACTGTCATATTTTGTAGATTTTGTATCGAAAACAGAATGCATAAATAAACTGTACTGACCTGAATAATAATGCTATACGTGATCACCACTTGAGTGGAATTATATGACTGTGTGCAAGTGATCTGAAACCTTGTGAGGTCATGACATAATCATTTCATTATATGTTATGCATGTGTGTGTGTGTGACCGATATTACTGCTTTGGTAAATGTAATAAATCTTTGAAATTTATCTTTATCTTTCTTTCTTTCTTTCGTTTTGTGGTGCGACATTACGGAAGTCTTACTAGATTGGACTGTTTGATTTTCTTTGAACACGGAATAAACATTCATTTCAATAATCTGTCTGAATTAGTGACAGAGACACGCGAAGGACACTGCCCCGTCCGTCAGCTTCCCTTCATTATAGCAGGAATGACATCGTCTGACACATGTATTAAAGTTAATTTTTCCTTCAGACGGATACAAATTAGTTGCAATATGGTGTTTATGACGTCCAGTACCAGATCCCAGTCAAAGTGCCAAAATGAATTTCATATTTTAAATACTGCGTGGCCTTTCAGCAATTGGAAATGTCGCGGCTTGACTACGTCATTTATTAGATGTAACAAAATCGCTACAAGCCTTACTGGGGGCGGTAACTCGGCGAAGTTCCAAAATTACTTCTTAAAATATCACTGCACGGAAAGTTGTTTGTGCTGACTAATGTCATTATAAGTATAACCATGTCGATAATTACGTCAATACTACCCATGAAATTTCATTAGTATGGATATATTGGGTATTTGATATATGAACTACGAATACATGCAATTATTACAAATAAGGTTTTTATTTATAAATTTGCCATGTCTTTATTTTCTTGTAACAAGACTTCAGTAATGATCAAGATTTTGATTTCTGGAACGGATTTGTGAATGATAGGGTTTATTGTGACGTTTTCCGTGAGGCAGTCGCACGCCAAACAGTAAGCACAAAAAAGGATTTCGCATGTTATGAATCTCCGTTATACCGTTCGTTATACCGAAGGTTCGTTACTCCGAGGGTTAATTCATTAATCCGAAGGTATACGTTAATCCGAAGACGAAATAAGGTTCGTAATTTCGAAGGTTCGACAAATACGCACCTTATTTCATTTTTTTTTTTTTTATTAATGAATCTTCTGAGTTACGAACTTTATTTCATTTTCGGATAAATAAACATTCGGAAAAACGAACCTTCGGAATAATGAATCACCCTGGATCTTTACAGATGTAATGTCATGGTTTCCGAGAGTGGGTTGGAATAACATTACGGTGATGTTAGAACATTCATCCTCAAGTATGCAACTGATTTATGTCCGACTTGTCCTATCAAGTCCGGAGGAAACGTGCTGCACAGCTTACTAGTTTGCAATCATTAATTTGGAACCTCTGAATTTCACTGTATTTCCTCACTATGAAGAAAAACTAGATGGAACAGATTAAATTCAGTAAATCAGTACAACATCAGGGAAATATTTACGAAATTTTCCAATACGCGAGGGAAAAATTAATTTATCATTCTAAACTCTATTGTCAAATGAAAGTCAAATAATTGTATATGAGCAATAATTTGCTTGAATGAAAGATAATTGTTCAGTATAACTTATGAAAACTTTATAGAGAATAACCAAAATTGTAAAATATACAGCACCGAATCACGTGGTCTCTGCATGGTATTGATGGCTCGCTTGGGGACTGAAATGATTTGGGAAATGGCGAAACAACTTGCATTCTCTGAATTTACAATAAATGTATTCTCCCACGTCATTCTTCCTGGCCAACATTTTGGTATTATGTCATATAATTATAACTTTCAGTGAAATAACATTACTGTCCACTTCAGACCAAAGGAAAAATAATTCAAAGTAGGCCACCTGCCAGATATTCTCCACAATGCTCAGTGCAAAGTAACTGCACTAAACCGTTTGCGACCAGCTGAAGCAAACTTTTTTTTTTTTGCAATCCTTTATGTCAACAAAGTATCAAAATTATTCATCTACAGAGCTTATGTATTATACACTTGCTTCCGTTTAATCGGGACGAAGATAAGCTTCCAGTGCACACTTTGTATAATCTATACATTGTAACCTTTTTAGGTCCATATATGGTATTTCGCTTGGGTTCTCAATTTTCTGCTGTTTAAAATGTAGATGGAATTATTCAAGCATTATTTCGAGGGCTTCGAGTTGTCCTATTACGGGAAATAAATAGATCACGATGCATAATGGATATAGGTGACTGCTTTGGATTAAGATCTGATGACTGATGTTTCCAACTTGCCATGCACTCGGAGAAGAGAGCATTAAAAGTTTGATTGCAAAAGCAGATAAACGACATTTTCATTTTTTTTTTCTAAAGTAAGGTCATCACCAAAGATGATCACCAAATAGAAAAAAGATGTGACATTTTTAAATGATATTTTTCTCGTTACATATAGTAGGAAATATTTTTGAAGATACATGTATCACTCAAATCATCACATACATCGTAATTTGTTTCTTTGTTTTTAAGCAGATTTGATCTCTAATATCTCAAACTGATGAAAAAGGATGTATCTTTTCTTGCATTGAAAGTCTTCAAATTTTCTCCAGAAGAATGGAAAAAAAAAAACTTCCTCGAACCACCAGCGGGCGAGGACAATTTCGTCTTTCGTTTCCTTCATGAAAATTATGTCCCTCTTTGTCCCTCTTTGGAAAACCATGAGTACCATTGTACATCGTTTCCATAGCGACAGGCAACAGTGTGGGAGCTCTAAAAGCAGCTTCCCTTTCTTCTGAAATATTGTTTTACGATGCGATTACCGCAAAATTGTAATGGGATATGAAAAACCAAATGTCAAATGGCAAAGGGAGATGCTTCTGAATGAAATACGCATGTGCAAAGAAAGCGATAAAGTTACTGATGGCAAATTCTTATTTTCACAAATTACGAAAAAAAGCTACTTGCAAAATAAAGGGTCTCTTTCATCTTGACCGCTTAAAAGGTAACTCAGTGCCATCTGAATCGACTCAATCTATTTCAATTCAATCAAATTAGATAAGAGCATCTGAAGAGTTCAACAAACGCTCTAACGCTTTCAGCGGGATGCATTTCTGAGACAAATACAGACTAAATCCCTTTTATTAGTTTTATTGTCTGAATGAATTTTATACACATTTGCTTTAAATATCTTGGCGCTTCACGCCTTGTATTGCTACTCGGGGTTTTCATAATGTCAGAAGTCGCCTCAATTGTTCAATTATTATCTTATTTTGAATTGCGCGACGCAGTTTCTATGGCAACCAACTCGATGGATGTAAGTGCGAGGGGATCAATGTCCTCGTATCACATGCGTCCCACTTGTTGTTATGATATGTTTTCTTCTTCTTCTGAGTATATTCCATTCGTTCTTTTCATCATACGACTACCTTGTGAAATGACACCTCCTATGATCGCTACGATATTTCTCTTCGGACAAAGTTCCCTAGGGACCCAATTCTTGCCTCAAAATAACTCACTAACAACAGTTACGTAAAGTGATGTTATCGCAAGCAGTGATGATGCATGTGGATGAGTTAAACCCTTTTATCGCGTAATAAATCAATATGGAAGTCACTACTGCGAGTCGCTAAAAACGACTAAAAGCGTGAGTTTGCCGTTAGCTAATCGTTCATCACTCACAAGCAGTAACTTGGGTCAATTTATGGAGCTACTCTTTTAGCTCCATGGTCAGTCATTGTATTCATCGCGCGTTTGCTTTCGACTATGAAAGTGCTCTGTATATGTGCTTAAAATAATAAACGTGACAATCATGTTTTTTTTTTTAACACCTTGTCCTTGTTCATTATGCAACATGCGTGGATATGGGATAGGGGGTTTTATCATTCTTGTTTTGGGTGTGTCGTTTTGGGTCCACAACCGGAAAAAAAAACGTGCCTATAATGAGGGGAAAAGAACAGGTTGCTCTCTCGAGTTGACGAGCGCTGCTAACATTGAGGAACGGGCTCAGGTAACGGAGATGGAACTCACCTTGCAGGTCTTTTTGCAGACGTAAGGCTTAATGATCATTCTTACTTCAGATGTTGACCCAATTTTGGGCACAATCTACCTCTTTCCTTAGTAGGATTAATAAATAGATGTTTTCCTACGACGTAGTTTTTTGACAGTCATTGACGTCAATAACATGTTTTTACAAATTTGAACAGTGGTACAACAAAAGTGAGATCTATTATGCTAAGCCTATAAAATTTGATCATTACAATTCCTCAACATTTTTCTCATCCACCTTGTGGTTTCTAAATTCTTCTACGGTTACTTTAATTACGATGGGAATGAAAAAGAAAACGAAAACAAACAGAGTGGTCAAAGAAGGAGATGTTTGGGTGAACTTCAGTGCGCACTAAAATAGCCAGGGGTGGACGTCCGAAAATAGCTCCCTAATTATGCTTTGAGGACGTGCTCGTGAATAATATAGTGAAAAAAAAAACGTTGAAAAGGCAAAAACAACAAAACAGACGCAAACACAGACTCAGACAAAGACAGCACTTTTTAGAGAAGAGAACTGTCTTTGTCCTTTAATTGTCTGCGAGCATGTGTGTGTGTTGCTGTTTTTAGGTCAGGTAGTGCATTTAAAGGATGTGGAATGTTTGTCAGCTGTTTTTGACAACATAAACATGACACCAAGGGATTTTCTTGCTACACGTGTCATAATGATATATATATATATTGTGACGAACTCGCCTTCTTGTCGTGAAGTAAGAGAGTGTATTCGACTGTCTGTACAAATGCCTCCGCGAGCCGTGTCAGGATGGCCGAGTAGGCGGGGTTCGTTTTGTTGCAGTTTACAACGATCCCTTTAAATTACTAAAACTACAAGTCTGTACGCTACCATGTATTATGTTGTGTCAGAAGCAGCTCACCAACACAAGCGGCACACATACCAAGTTCAGCATCACTTAGAGTATGTCACTCCCAAGCGTCACTTGTAGAGAATGTTAAATTGGTAACACTAATTTTGTTACCAACTTTTGCTACCAACTCTTGCTACCAAGTTCTGCTACCAAGTTTTGTTACCAACTCTACTACCAACTCTTGCTACCAACTTTTGCTACCAACTCAGTCACGCTAACGTGGAATACCTTTCACAACCATATGGTGGCACAGGTATCGTTGATGGCACGGGGTAAAGTGCTGTATCGCACCATTACCAACTTCCTCAGGCGACGACTGGAACTTGGATTGGGCACGGACTATGCGACAAGTCACATTACCATTATACCCGAAATCCAATGACGACGACTGGAACTTGGATTGGGCACGGACTATGCGACAAGTCACATTACCAATATACCCGAAATCTAACAGGAACGTTGCTCCATCTCAGGAACATGTACCACCAACTCTGCATACCGCTGCTTGGTGATAGCACTCTCAAGAAGACACAATGAAGGCAGCAATGCAGGAACACATGTACAGTTTATTACATATAGAAGTGAACATTAACAACACATTTGAAATGTATCATACACGGGCTACTTGTTGCGCACTATGTCACACAACGGCCACTTTATATGCCTCCCCTCCTATCGCGGATAAAGGAGGCAATCCCGCACGGCCGTGGGTGACTCGGAAAATACTCGCAGTAGTCGTTCAAATTATTTACAATGTTGGCGTGGTTATTAAATTCGTACAACGATTATACATTTTAGCAGTATCTCTTGTACATGGTTACTTTAATTCGGCATGTATCATCGGTCTAAACCGGAGTTGGTATTAAAATAATCCAAACTTGCCCATGACAAACAAGTAACCACATATTAGATAATAAATGTTTAAACTCATCATGATGCACGGTCACCTTGAAACGTTTTTCCAACGTTTCGATATTGTGCCCCTTTCTATGTTATAGACACTATCGATCATAACAAATTATAATCGAAACGGTTAAATCGAATCGGTTCCACTGAATTTCGTTACAATATATATATATATATATATATATATATATATATATATATATATATATTCTTTTTTTTTTTCAGTGATAGAAACACGCCAGATGGCCAGGTTCCGTCTTCAAAGCCCACGTTTCCTTTGGCTCGGACCCTCGTACATACTTGCATGGGACTAACCCTCTCCTCTGTATGGCCTACATGGTTACACCCCTTATATCCCTTTCACAAACTCAAATAATATGCCGATGATAAATCTGCACCCATGGTCGTAAACTCGGATCGAGAGGGACCAGAATAATCCACACTATTTCCACGCTGCTATTATCCGCATAATAAGTGCATCGGGTCCAAATTCCAAAATAAATTATTTATATTTTCAAGGACGCGGTGAAAGGGTCATCTTTTAGCCCTTGTATCATCGTTAGGGCGCAGAGGCACTTAAATGTTTATAGACGATTGTCCGTTTTCCTTGGATTTTTGTTTTTTTTAAGGGTGCTCATAAAACGATTCTGGAATATTTCCAGGAACCCATTTTCTTTTCAACTGAATTATCCACATTACTGTTAAGCAGATAATTGGGTACATTTGGAAAAGAGATATAAGAGAATCAACAAGTGCAATCGAGCAATAGTTAGACACCGTAGTCGCGAAATGAAATTCTTACGACAATGCGAATCTGAAGAGTCAGATACACACGTCATAGTACCAAGATGATGAGACAAGCTTTTCAAGTGCACCGTTTGACAAGGTTAACCGGGCAGTTTTCTTACACTAACGCTAGATGTTCAAGGTTTCTAAGCTGACACGGGCATAAAAAAAAAAGCAGCAACAACAAGGCGACGATTGGCTGACAGTCGAAAGCAATAATCGACGAAGACGGTGTGTGCCCGAGCGCCACAAGGTTGATAGAGCGTCAATAATTCCGCTGAAAGGTCAAGAACAACAGACATTGTTTTATTTTTCACTTTTCCAGCGTGCATTTAACGAGCTTCACACATCGACCTTATACAGTATTCAGCAATTATACGGTGATCAGTCGAGCACTGTGCCCTATAGCTGTGCAAATTTCAGGCCGCGCGAACGTCGTTTTAATGCCCAAGGCAGAAAGCAACAACAGATATTATTTTTCACTTTTTTGATACATTATGTATGACAGGCGTCACATTACGTTCATTACGTTTGATAATAAAATTTGTGCGATAATTTGCATTTTTTTTTTGCTAATGATTTGCTGTTGTTGATGTATCATTCATACTTATACGCCTATAGAAGCATTTATGTTTGCTATAATGATAAAGTACAATGTACGTGCATAGGCAATCTCATGCACGATAGCAAAGCGCATAAGACTCTACGCACTGATGCATGACAAACGTAACAATAAATGATACAAACAAAATAACGTAATATTGTAGTAAGAGATAGGGCAATAAATGCATCTAATGTGCATAGCTATAATGTAAATAATAAGCATAAAGTACAAATGTATATTTTTATTTCTGCGTGTGTGTGTTTGTTTGTAGTGATCTCTTTTTTTTGGGGGGGGGGGGGGGAGGTGACTTCAAAGCCAAATATAATTGGTAAGAAGGAACACTAGGTCGAAATTAATATATCCACTTTTCCGGATGGGCATATATCTCACGGGGAGAACCGTCTGAGGCATAGAACTCCTCAGCTTACTTCGTCTATCTCCCATCATATACTAGGACGGCAGACGGAGAAAAAGAGAAAGCGATAAGGGAGAGATAGAGACAGAGAGAGAAATATATTTATGTACAAGAGAGAATAGTGCCGGAGAAGGGGGAAAGACAAATGGAATCTATAAACAGAGAGAGGTGAGGGGGATATCGCAATCTGACGCCATATTTTCCATGGTGAGGACGATGATTGACTGCATCGTATCTCGGGGGATAGAAGGAGAGAGATGAGGGAGAAGGAAGATCAAAATATCCGTAGGACGTCAAGGTAGGAGAGGGGAATAAATCGACTGGAAAAAAAAGAGAGAGAAGAAGAAGACGCAAGAAAGATATCGGGATACGCATTTTGGCACATGTGTGCTCCAGGCGTGTAGAATGGGAGCAAGGCGATAGGAGAAATTGGTAGAGAGAGAGAGAAAAGTGATCGACGGACAAATAAATAGAGGGGGAGAGAAAAAGGGGGAAAAAGATGCAGGTAGAGCGAGAGAAATATAGTGTCAGACAGATAAACAGGGAATGTGTGTGTGTGGGGGGGGGGGGTAGGAGTAGGGGAGGAGGAGAGCACTTTCCCTTCTCTCTGAATGGCGGAGCGGGGTAGATTCCGCGTGATAGTGTCGTTCTCGAACACCCTTACTAGCAATTTAGTCATAAGCGCATGGTAGATCAGTTTCACATTGAATTCCTAACATCCCTCGACGTGCACACTTCTTCGACTTTTTATTGCCCTCTGTAACGACAGGCCATGTTGTCCTTTTGACTGCTTCTCATGAGGCAAATGCAGCCAGCATTGGTTCCAATCACAGTTCATCTCCAGTTATGAGAGAGGGGGATATTGACGCGGAAAGAAGTAAAGAAGATAGGAGTGAGAGGGGCAAGATGTAGAGGAAGAGAGGGAGCGAGGTTTGGATGACATGAATGACGGTTCTCATGACAGTTTTCATGCTATATTTGACCTTTACTGGAAAAGAAATGTCTCTATCAATACCAAGACATACCTATCTATTTTATTTTCAGATAACTATCTGGCTATTTATATCATAACCTACACGATCTATCTAAAAATTCGTATAGAGCTGGTTCTCAATCCATCCATCCATTTGTTTGTCCATCTAAACTATCTACCATTCCAAACATACGATTTTTATCTCTGTCTAAAGTCTTAAGGGTTAAATTTTAAGAGTTAAGATACGCTTTCATGGAGACTACTGCGTACAGCAGTATACAGTAGAGGAATACTTCGGGCAACTTTATAAGACGGAATTCCCATGTCTCTATATTTTCCCGCCTTACGACCTCTTTAGCCCAGTTTTCCCCAGTGCATTCGCATCACATCTGGTTTTCTACGGCAATAAATAAATGAATAAAATGCAATGAAACGAAACGAAGGTCGCCTACCAAAGTGTATACAACTCAGCGGAATACACTCGCGTCCACAATGCAGTTTTTCCTGGAATCATTCCCTTATCTTGTGCTTGACTTTGTGCGTCCCTGGGAATATTACCCTGTGATTTATACTGCCCGAGTCAAGTTTGGGGCAAATCATTTCTTGTATAGGGCCCCATTTTTTCTCTCTATCTTCTTTCTTTAAAACACAACAACCGAGTCAAGTTTTCAGCCAGTTCTCCAATCATGCCCGGAAATCAAAACGAAAACTTTTTTTTTCTTGCATTTGCATTCTTGTGTTAATAAAAATGAAACTGATAATTTGACAGCACTTCGGAATCTATAGACAGGAGCAGAATACAACGGAAAATGTTTGATATTGCCGAGGAGAGATAATACGCAAAAGAAGAAGAAGAAGAAGAAGAAGAAGAAGAAGAAGAAGAAGACAAACAAGAGTTAGAGGGTGAGAAGAAGAAAATTGGGGGAAAGAGATAAATCTACGCAGTTTTATGGATGACTTTTATGGTTGTTACAAACATTCTATGAACAATTGAATACGTTTAAATCAATTATCAACGTTTTTGTTTGTAGCTATACTATATTTCATATCGTATGCATCTGTTTTGGTTTTGTAATGCAGCATCTAAAAGTGGTAAAAACGGGAATAAATGTGACTGCAAACAGGATTCTTCGTGAGACAGTCACGGTGACAGAGACTCCTGAATATCTTTAAATTTTCTGTCATTGTTTCATATAGATTCATCGCCGGCCCATAATAACTACAGTAGCACCCATTGCCAGCAGTTAATACTTTTCGCGCACACACACATACACAATAACCATCATTACACACTTATCTAGAACTACCACGACACATATTATACGCAGAAATATTATTTAGGAACATGCATGATAGCATTGGTCCAGATTTGGTCTAGACCTATTGGTTTAACAGGACAGCGCAAAAATGTGTTCCATCAACTCTGCCATTCTCGGGGCGCCAAATTGTGTGCACAGAATGTCAATCCCATTTTGAAATGACTGTTTCAATTCTTCCTGTGCCAGTAAGTCAAATAGACACAAATGTCAAACACGAACCTTTGTACAGAAACTTAGTGTGGCACGTAGAGGATTGAGCGGGTTAAATCTTAAACTCTTGCATGGTTCACATACTCACCGACCACCATTAAGACAGTTTTTTTTCTTTTCTTTTAATGTTGTTGGCTTTGCAAAGGAGACGGAACATCTGAGACGCATGCACCGTATATACGCGCTGTTGCTTGAAATCACAAGCTCACGAAGTCGTATTTTTCCCCATCACAGAAGCTAAAAGCCGGATGAGAGTGAGGGAACACCAACATACATGACATACATGAGAAGGAAGCTGATTAATCGAGCGAGAACATAAGACTCTGCCTCCGACAGACGCTGCTTGTCACGATCGCGCTGGAGCCTCAAGCTTACGGATTGTCGAACTTTGCTGACTTAGCTGCATGCCGACGCCCAAATGGATGACGAATCGCTCAAGCTTTCACAACTGTTGCAGACCACGTTGTCACTCGCAAGATATCAGTATACATGCTAGTAAAACCCTTCTACATGCTTTGAAATTGAATGCTGACTCTTTGAGGAAATATGTATCATATGGTAATTCCGGTCAAAATTTTCCTTTGTTTTAAAGCATTTGACTTTAAGTTTCGAGTGTAATTTTGGACAAAGCTGATTATTGAAATCGATATCTGAAACAGCGCTTAAGGTGTAGGTCGTCTGGCTCAGATTTTTAACTTAAGAATATTGTTAAAATGATGCCTTCAAGATGCACAGAACACAAACACACACACACACACACACACACAGACTGATATTGTTTCCTATTTCAATTACTTTGTGGTAAGCGAGACATGGCAGTGAAAAAAAAATCAATAACAAAGTTTGGGGGAAAACAGCGGAATTGTAAACCTCTCAATCTACCACAAGAAATGTAATAAAGGCTATCTGATATATTCCCCTTCAGGCAAATCTCTTGGAAATATATCATATCATTTTATGAAAGCAGTAGTCGTTCTTTGGTTTCTTGGTCATCATCTCCGCATACGCTAATACATTTTATATCCATGTTGTATTATCGAGCATTGGAACCATTAAGCAATTCACATTTTATGTTATTCCTTTTACGTTTTTTGTTTTTCCACAGAAAAGGTAGAAGGGGGAAATTATTAATGGGAATGGATTACACGAACACAACTGAATTAAAGCAGGGCGGTACACATACCGTGGAAAACATAGGGAGATAAGATTAGATTGAGGGGATTATGTCTGTCTTGTCTGTGCAGTGCTCTGCCATTTTCATGTATATCTATATATCTATCTATATATATATATATATATATATATATATATATATATATATATATATATATATCTTATATATATCTATCTGTCTATATATATATATATATATATATATATATATATATATATATATATATATATATATATATACATACACACATGTACATACACACATGTACATACATATACAATTAAAGAAACCGAAAAAAATCTCTCTTGTGACATCTTGTACACGCAAATTTTGGTAATAAACAGGGACAGGGGGATCGTGAACAAGGTGACCATGGTTATTCAAAGAGTGCAAGACACGTTACTTGGAGACAAATAGAATCATTGTGGCAAAAAAGCTAACGTGTAGAGGTCAAAGGTGACGGAGCGGTGTCGGTGGCAAATTCGTTTGTGCCTACAGAACTGAACACCAGAGGCGCATTACGCCTTTAATTATATCCCAGCTTTTCATCGATACTGTAAGGAAGAATTCTGTGCAGGTAGATTCGTTTCCGCTCATAATCCTGAATGATGTGAGTGACTTATCAAAGCCAAAAAGAGCCCTCTTGCAACATTTTTCATTTTTTTTTTTTTTTAATAAACTGGGACGGGGGATCGTGAACAAAGTGGCCATAGTTATCTTTAAAAAAATGCAAGACACGCTACACGTTTGTGTACGTGAAATCCACTCCCATTAATTTTTCCTTTTTTTTATATTTCAGTGAAACATGACATAAAAAAGTGAAAGAAATCACATAAAATGTGGTTTGCTAGATGGTTCCAATGCTCGATAAAACATCATGGATATAAAATGTATTAGCGTCTGCAGAAATGATGACCGAGAAACCACGGAACGACTATTATACTGCTTTCATAAAATGATATATTTCCAAGAGATTTGCCTGAAGGGGAATATATCAAATAGCTTTATTTTTCATATTTCTTGTGGAAGATTGAGAGGTTTACAATTTCTGCTGTTTTTCCCAAAACTTTGTTCTTTTCTTTTTAAATTTGACATAAACACTTAAAGAATAATTTGGATAATTCGCAGATGAGGTGATTACATTAAAAAACTTATTACCTGCCAATTTGAGAGCTTGTTGAAGTGCAACCTAAATCAGTTGCTACCTACACTCAACTATCGAGAACATGAAAACAAACAAGGAAAACCAGTGTTCTGTATATCCGAGAGGTTTTTTTTTTTTTTAATTGGTGTATGGTTTATCGAAGCAAAGAGACAGAAAATAAATCGAACGATCTGATCACGAGACAAGGAATCATGATGGGTTGAAATTACGCGGTTCACATTGACAAAATAGTTTCCCCAGCCCCTTAATGCAAACCGTCAACATGTGTTGTTATGTAACTGACATTGAAAAATCTGCACCTCAGCCCCCCCCCCCCGTATCGCGTCAAACTCATCGGAAATTTGGCGACATTTAGCTAATGTCAAGGGCACCTGTTTCAAATGCATACGTTAACGAGAACGAGAACGATGTCAGTGTCAGACAAGAACGTGGATGATGCATTAGAACGTGTCTCGATTAGCTCTTTAAGGTTTGCAGACCCAATGTCGATCAATCGGCAAAGGCGGCTTCCAGCGGGCCGCCTCCAAAATTGATTAACTCTCGCGCCAGACTCCGGGCCGGCGCCCCGGTACCGACACAGACACTTGCCGCTCACTGTCGTGATTAGTCACTGGGAATTTAGTTATGTTCGCGATCCTCTTTTTTTTTTTTCGTCTTGTAAAGAAGTGAAATAAGTATTCAAGAATTTGGGTCGTCATGCCTTGTTTTAACGAATATGATCAGATCTAAATTTGATGTATCGCTTCCATATGCTGTTACAGAATGTAACGGGAATTCGAGCGGTCTAATGAACAACACGTGATAACGGTAAGTTTGGGTGTCGAAAATGTTTCCACAGCTGGAAAACGTTTCTCACAACAACTATACATAAGGCCTATAAGAAAAATGTACTTTATGCCGCATGCAACTTGTAATGATTATGTCAGTATAGCTGTGCAACAACATAGGAGCATGTAAGCGTCATAGTTGTTTCTATCGTAGTATGCAATCATTGTTATTCAGAATAATATCCTCTTTTCAGACCAAGACCACGTCCTGAAGACTAAACACCTTGTCAGAGCTAGGGCTATCTCAGTTGTGTGTTACGTTGAACTTACAAAATTCAGTGTCCAAAAATCTTATTTTTAAAATCTTATTAAGTATCAGTAGAACTTTAACTTTGATACGTATTTGTGACTGGTGAGTGTGTGTTCGTGCGTTTGTGAGCAATTGTGATTGTGGGGTGTGTGTGTGTGTGTGTGTGTGTGTGTGTGTGCGCGCGCAGCTGTCTTTGAGATAAGAACGTTTTTGAGACCTCTGTATAACGGCAAACTATTCTGCATTTTTGTTTCCAACAGGGAATAATTCCAGTTATTGAATTGGACAAGAAGACCTGTGATCTTTGGCGCGTTTAGCAAAATAGTGCTGAAAGAAAGACAAGCATCCTCGTTGTGTGTCAAGTGAGCACTCTCATGACACCAATCAGCGGGCTAACCGCAGTCACGTGACGCTTAATAATGACCGTGAATCAGTTGCTGCCAGGACAAACTGTAAGGAATGGTGGCTCACTTGCCGGCGTAACAATCATGGCAACTGTCCGCAAGTTGATCTAGTTTTCCCATCCAATTATTTCAAATGTCACTCTAATGTCACACATACATTCATTTTGTGCAACAAACACAATCACTGGTAATATGAGACCCCGGAGCCAAATTTGGTGGCTAACAAGAACATTTGAGGGTTAAGATGACATTTCCGTCCATCACAGCCACTACAAATTCAGCTCACGATTGTTCCATGCTCGTCAGAGTTGCATTATTTCTCAAAATATTATGTGTGTTTGTGTTTTCCCTCGATTATGCGTAGGAGGTTTTGTATCGTCTTTCACCCCTGCACCCTCAACACCTCCTCTGCGTCCACTCGGCCGGTCTTAGCGTCCACTTCTCCAGACGAGTGAAGTGGACACTTCAGGCCGATTCGGGGAGACCAGCTTCGAGAAGCGAGAAGAGACTGAGCGGACTCGCTCCGCTAGCAGAGCTCAAGAGCTGCTTCGGTTCATTGACGTACCTCATGGCGGAACGCGATCGTCGCTCTCACTAAGTCCAAGACAAAAGGAACAAGGACATGTGAAGGAAAGACTGAGAAAGAAAAGGGAAACATGAGTGATAGTGGTGTTGTGTGTCGGGGGGGAGGGGGGCGATTACTTAATCCCCGCTAGCTAACAGGGCCTCGTTTTGTTACAACCATGACAAAGGCATTACATTTGACAGCTAATAACATGATATTTTTGCTTTATTTCTTACTATCATATCAGAAACTGTCCTTTTTTCCTCGAGCTTGTCAGCTCTATCTTCCCTCGAAAGGTCATCTCAGTAGTCCATTTAATAACTATTCTGAAGAGAGAAATAGGATTGGCAAAGGGATGAAAAGAAGAAGACAAACGGAGAAGGGACCGTAGATGGTAAACATGTCTATAATTTTGTTGTGACAGGTGAAAAGGGATATATGCCGGGAGGGTGATGTTCATTATTCTGAAGGTTCCTTAATCCGAAAATGAAAAAAAAGGGGCTCATTAATCCGAACATTGCCGCGTTATTCTGAACGTTCGTAATTCCGAAGGTTCGTTAATCTGAAAAATGAAAAGAATGTGCGTACTTAAGAATCATCGGAATTATGAACCTTACTTTGTTTTCGGATAAACGAATCTTCTTCATAACGATAACAACAGTGAAATGTAAGCTGTAGCTTATTTCAGATTATCGGCATTAGCAGTACCTGTTGATTTTTCCTTTTAACTACAGATGACGTTTATATACTTCGGAGTGTTCAAATTTATCGCATACCTGCCTTTGATGTCATTTCTATCGTATACTTCGTCTAAGTCATTTTGTCTGTCTGTCAGTCTGTTGCGTAGTGCATTGTAATTACAGTATGATGTGTCACATTTCTGTCGGTATCTTCTATTTTAAGAGTTCTTGTCTCACTTTAATCTCAGGTTCTCCCCGAGTGGTACAATCCACCGTTCACCATAACTGCCAAGTTCTGTTCACCACTGTCCACAGTATTGACCAATGAAATCAACGCAAAGAACCTGATAGATTAAAACCGATGCAAAATAAACACTATCTTCTGAGAAACGTCATGATGAACGACCTGATCAGTGCACGCGGCAGACGGAATCTAGCATCTTCTCGATCAGTACCTATCTGTCTCTTTTGGTCTCTTCATTTCTCCTTCGTATTTTTCCTCGTGTTTCTGTCGTTACCTCTCTGGCTCTAGCCACCCTCCTTTTCACATGCAAACATACTCCAGGGGGATAAGCAGAAAGCAGAGAGGTCTGAGTGTGTAAATACACAGCTACTTAGAGAAATGGTGGGTAAAAAGAGCTTGCACTCTTATCAACCCCCGATGGCGTGCAAGATGGACAACGACATGAAAACCCTAGACCCCTATAAATATGTTTCCTTTTTTTTTTTCTAAGGCACCATTAAAATGGAGACGGATATTTTACCTTTGGATCCATAAAGAAAAACATAGTAAAAAGACCTCATTCCTTGAATAAATAATCAAATGATGGTGGACATCAAAATAGTTGACTGTAAAGGTGACATTTGCAGAAAATTCTGGCGTAATCTGTGCCATTGCTCCATGGTCCTGCTAGAATTCTTGGAAATTCTTTAAAAAATATATATATCTATATGATATATATATATGAAGAGTTTGTTTGCAAAAACCGATAAATCCATTTTTGAAGATTTTGAAGTACGGTCTCTGTCACAAAGTACAAAATAATACCTTTTAAATGATATATTGGTCACTACTTATAAAGGTACATTTCTGAAGTTATGGTCAAAAGAAGCAAAATATTTCTTATTATCTTCTTTATTTTTCTTGACCTTTAATCGCAAATATCTCCATTTGGCAAATATGGACTTATCGGATTTTGCAAACAAGCTCTTCATGTATATATATATATATATATATATATATATATATATATATATATATTTAATATATCAAAAGTGTAGTAAGGAAGAAGGAAGAATCTTCTCCTCTGTCGTAAAGTTGCGTAGTACGTTTCCAAATAAGGACGGATATGACCATACAGCATTTTATCGAGCACATTTCCAATCACTCTGCGGGCTGACAGTTTGTGCCAGTACACGAGCAAATTAGAAGTTATTCACGGAGTTATTCTGCGGAGCATGGTTAAGAACAGTGTATAAATGTGAAAATATCTCACCGTCATTATGATTTGAGAGAATATTGGAAAACGTCATACATTTCGCTCGAGACGTACCAGAATGTTCATTTGTTTTGTTTTTTAGTTTTTTTTTGTTTTTGAATTTTGCTTCAAACCTCATACTATTCATCGAGCCACCAAAAAGTAAACACAGACAAAAAAAAAAAACAGGAACGGACGTAATTATGCATTTGATTTTCCGTGTCTTTCTAACCTCTTGTATGCAGCAGTGTAGTTACTTACAAAGAGGGCTATATCTACATGTACATGTAGGTTATATCTACCGAAAAAGGAGCTATTTAAGAGTGGTTTATTCTATATGCGTCTCGAATAACAAGCTATATTTATACAAAATTACAGCGGAACTTATGCATCAAAATCGTCATTAATATCATAAACACAAATCAGCACATTACCATCATCACTATACTTCACCTAACAGTACCTGGTTCCCCCACATTCGAGCGTTGCAACTCCTTGCATGTTCTCCTTCTCAGTGCTAGACCGTCCTACGTACGTGGCAGACGAAGGAAAAAAAAATGATCTAAATCAGAGCACTCAAACAAGCGCTATCTGAACAAATAGAATTTCTCCTCCTTTTCATCCAGAGAACGTGGCGTTACGCGCCCCTAGTAAGCCGTAATGGATGAGCACTGCAAACATTGTTCGAAATCATTCCTCGCTGTAGTGTGTACCTATCTGGTTATGAAACCAAATCACAGAATCTCGGACGACCTAATTCAAGAAATTTCGGACGAAAAAGCAAACGCCTTCCATTAATTTTAAAGAAAGCTTCAAACTACTCCGCACCCCGTCCCCCTCCAAAAAAAAAAAAAGAAAAAAAAATCGAGCATAAGTGTTTTTAATTGTGTGCATCTGTGACAGGGTTTTTTTTTGATCAAATTTGCAAAATAAAAAAAATGACATCATTGATCTTCGTTCTTCTTCTTACATTAAGGCCCTGTTTTATGAAGAATTTTATTGATTATGTAGCTGATTTCTATCATAAGTCTATGGTAGCCTGTGTGGTAAGGAAATTTAAAATCGATTATAGCTTTAGATAAAACGGGGCCCAGGATTCGCTGACTGCACACTATAGCCTTGCTATTAAACATCGCATCATGAACACCGACTTTTTTTGCACTAAGTGGATTTTCGCGTAAGAGAAACTATGGGTAGCAAAGTGGCGTGGAATCGAATATAGCACGATGTATAGTATAATCTTATATTGATTCCCACGTGAAGTTATCCTCGGGTGAAAAGACTTTACAAACTTTTTTTTTTTCTCGGAGGCAGATATTCAAAGAGCTAAAAGATATTGTCAATATATACTGTGATATCGTCTGGAAACAAACTGATTAATATCTTAGAACATGCTCTGCGATTACCTCACACTGGGTCCTTAGTCTATTTACCTGATAGCGTCATCTGCAATTAATAAAACCAGGAATGTAAGGAGCAACTACTAACATAATCTATTATGGTATCCGCTACAGTGCTCATAGGCATGCAGACCATAAAAGAGATAAACACAAAAATGGCCAACAACGCAAGGCAATAAATCTCCGCCAAAAAGGTCAGACCTCCAAGCGACTTCTTAGTCATGCATATTTGCATTTATTCTATCGACCTCGTAATTCACATTGACTTATCTCTCTTTGTTATCGAGCTCCATAGCGATGGATGACATTGTTCAACTGCATTGATTTGAGCACATACATCATTGTCAGACATGTTTACAGTGGTCATCTTTCAGAGATACAAATAAGACAAAAACAGGAAAAAAATCCGAACTAGCAAAACAATATCATGAACAAAATGACAATTATGTAATCTTCGTGGGTTGATTCTGTATAGTTTGGCTTCATGAGGCTGGATTTCATCCAGAAAACGACAAATACACAGCATATACATGTTTCAACGACCATGAGAAGAATTGTGATGTTAAGGATAAAGTTTGTTGTTCAGAAGGTTCGTTAATCCGAAAACGAAATACCATGAATACGGTTCATTGTTCTGGAGGTTCGTTATTCCGAAGACTCGTTAGTGCAAAAATTGGAAAAAAGGGTTGCTATTCAGAAGGCTCGACAATCCGTAAACGAAATAAGGTTCATAATTCCGAAGGTTCGTCAGTATGCACCTTTTCCCCTTTTTCCTAATTTTAGGAATAAGGAACTTTTTTTTTTTTGATCAACGAACCTTCTGAATAGCGAACTTTTTTTTTTCACTTCCGGTTTAAAGTAGAAATGTCTACATGTCTCTAGCGTTGTTGTAGATTTTGTTTTAATCCAAGAAGACGAGGAGAAGAGAAAATGGTAGACAATGTGAGCAAGAGCGAAAGAAAGAAAGGAGAAAGAAAAATAGGTAGAAATTCAACGAAGACCTCTGCGCAAGTTTTTAAATCTAGAAGTAGCCACTTAAACTTTATCGACCCCGGAAGATCACTTCCAACTGGGCTAATGTTTGACTAAACCCGTCTAAATCCCCCATGTGACCTTTAACAGCTCTCCACCTGTGCGCCTCGTAACGAGATATCTTGTGTAGATATGAACGTACTATGTCGGATGAGGCATGACAACATTTTCAACTGGTTGCTCAGCTTATATGCGTGCATTTGCGTGCGTGTGTTTATGTGTGTTTATACACACCAAGTACGTCCAAAATTTGCTTATGAAAAATAAGGACTGCGTATGTATAAGGGGGGGGGGGGGATTAGCAAAGTTCAAAACACTTGATCAAAAAGACAAAATTTACCTGTACGTCGTTGCACTCTGAAGTAGACGGCGCCTCCCTAGATACATCCTCTACAGGGGAGATTCCAAGTTGCGCAAGCTGCTCGACTATAAAGATCTAAGTATAATTCCTTTTGCTTTCTTCTAGAATGGAGATAAGGAGTAGAGGAAGAAGCACTGCGGAGATATGAGACCATCTACTGGACACCTCAACCAGCGTCAGCAGCAAGTAAACACGCGAGACCATCGACACTTTGAAAAGTAGGATAATAATTGCCATTCCTTCACCACTTCGCCCTTCTTTCAACTGTCAATATCGATAGAAATGAAAATTCTAATCTCCCCTGAGCCCCTGGCGCTGGCGAGAATCTCGGCTCCACGCCGCTGCGCCACAAACTAAAGGGAAAGAAAAGGACAAGTAATACAAAGAAACGAAAGCGGGAAAGTGCAGCGCTGTTTTCACGAACTGATTTTGTCTTTTATCTTTCTTCCACAGACGAGATGGTGTGAGGCAGCGGCGGGGAAAGATCTTTTCCTTTCGTTTTTCTTGTCCGAGGAAGTAAGAGTGCAGCTGCGCCACACCGACCTTAAGATTTGACAGCTGTAATAACACTCAAGACTTAGTAAATGCACATCGTTTTTTTTTTTCTTTAGGGGGTTGACTTCTAAAGCGCCGGAGGTACATGTATGTTCTATTTGACCTCTGTGAAGGAAGGAGGTGAATGCAGCAGTAGTTGCGACGCTTTGCAATGTTGATTTTAGGCACAACGGATAGGCTGATGTAAAGATGGCACTACAACATTAAATGAGGCGACGAATTTATACGGGGAAACACAGCGAACATGTTTTTTTGTTGTTGTTGAGGTCCATGTTTGTAAAGAACTATCTCAAGTGAAAGATGTTAATATGATATTGTATATAGATAAAGATTTCTCTAAACACATCCAATAGTTGTATTTACCTGTGACAGTTTCGAATCATCAGTTGCCGATTAGCTTTCGTTTGAGAAAGAAGCTGTCATACCATAGGTAAATACAACCATTGGATATGTGTATACAGAGAACGCTGTATCTATAGTCATGAACAAGCCTTATGAACTTATTTCGCAATAATATTATATAGTTTCAAATTTGTGAAAAAGAGGGTAACATATATGGTTTCAAATTTGGATCTTCATATCATGACCCCCCCCCCAAAAAAAAAAATGCAGGATTTTTTTATAAATGTTAACTACAGAATTAAAGATACGGTCATCATTCTGACACTTTCTCTGTTTTTAATCATAAATAACGCACATGAAATTAGATAAGTATATTTTTGAATACTAGAGAAGACTATAATCACGAAAGATAATTCCAAGACGGTAAACCAGTCGTCTGCAGCATGACGAAGTACTTTTGGTTGCAGAAGGGTAGCAGTTTTTTTTTGTGTGTGTGTAATGTAAAAGAGAAAGTCATTGCAAATCAAAGCAAGGAAGTAAGTTGCATAACACAACTGTTATTCAGAAACGTGACAAAAACTGAATGAGAAGAGGCCTTACTATCATTTGTAAAAGTTTGAGATTCTTCTGCGGGCAACAGGTGTGTGACGCTGAAGTCGACACGAGTACACACGCTAAAGCTGCTATATAGCACACCATTACGCTAGTTTAAGGAGGTGTTGCCATGGCAATGGCAACAGCGCCTCTGTGAGAGCTTCTCTCGCGAAACGATGAGATGCGCTATCTTGATTAGCAAAGCTTTTATTTGTTTTGTAGTGTTTCCTCTTTTTTTTATCAATTGCCTCGCCATTGCTGCAAACTTATTAGTTGCATATTCATAATTCAGTCTTATTTTGGTATGTGTTGTCGTTGGGTACGGAAATCACGAGTTCTAAGTTAACAAGCTGCAGGCCTGGCATTCAGTTACTTGTCATTTCATGATGATATAGAGGAGCGAAGAATGATCCCCAGTTGCCAGGTACATTACATACGCCGCACGACAATAATATATTGGAACAAACTGAGGGAAATATGCTGCTTGAAGCAGGATAAAACCAAAGCCATTTGGGCTTGAAGTGCGACGTTGATTAATTGAAATCAGGACGCGATCTTAATATCACACCGGCCAGACCTGCTCACATGCTGTGAGGAAAAGTTAAGACTTTCTCTCGTATCTCCTAGCATGGGCACAATAACCTAAATCGCAGCAGAAAATTTAGAAAGAAAGAAAAAAAAAAGAGGTTCGGCTGCAGGCTAAGAGATATCGAGAGCGGAAGAAGTAGAACAAATTGCTCGTACTTGTCATTTTATCATTCATCGCAGATACAACTTAGAGCGAAAAGAGTGAAAGACAAATAGGTAGGTAGATAGATAGACAGAGAGAGATAGAGATGTAGATAGCGAGATAGAAAGAGAAACCAAAAGAACAGAGAAAGAGAGAGGGATGCTGATAAGAAATGTATTTCTTACAGTGTTTATCAGATAACTTCGCGTCGTTTTCATACGAAGGCGCGTAGCCTCAATTCTAATTCTGTGCTATCCCCCATCACCACCCTCCCCAACCAGAAAATCTTGGAGGAAATCGATTTTTTTCCCTCTGAAATCTAAATTTCTTTTAGTTTTTGAGAAGCCGTTTCCAGAGTAATGCTTATCACCTCTTAGTAACTAAGGAATGTCCTATCGGCAGTATATTCCTAACCACCTGTTGCGTTTTTATTTGCCACTCACAGTTAGTCTAGAAGAAGAGGTTTCGCAATCAACTTTTTTTTCCAGAAAGCAATCGGTTTTAATTTACTTACATACCCCATTTGCTGATTGCCAGTTTAAGTAGAATACAACGCCATTCCTTTTTTACGTTGTCTTTGACATCAAGAATAATAGCAAATTACAGACTTTTCCCTTCTTAACCAATCGGTGAAAACTTGGTCATATCACAAACATCGACAGCCCCAAATTGGAATAGGCAATGCTGTTACTGTTTCACACCTTTCTCATGTTTTTTTTTTTTAATAGATACAATTGTTATAAAAACCTTAGCAACTTCAATCACTTTCTGCCATAAGTCAGCATTGCTAAATTCTTGAAACGCCAAAGCAACTAGATTAGGAGAATATAGCTTTCGTTTTTCCTCTTCAAAATGGAAATTAAGCAAAGATTCGCGATGAAACCTAACATCCTTTAATTAATATCCGCATTTGGCTCAAGGTCACTCTTTCATGAAATTACATGAAACCCGAATACCTTGTGACTATCACACCTTTCGTCCGATATAATAAGACTGCTACTACTAAATCTCATCTATCAAAATTTTCGTTTTAAACTATAATATTTAAATTTACTTTTTTATATATCACTCATCGATTGATAAAAAAAAACAAGACCAAAAAGAACACCATAGCCTCCATCTCGTACAAAGGTAGAAGGAAAGAAACAAACGGGAAGGGGGCAAACGTACGAAGGAATCATCGGCCACAAATAAACCGTAGCACAAAAATCCATGCAGTTACACACGTAAACTCCGGTGACGATAACCCGCAAACTCGTCCCCTGCGCCTTTCCCTCTGAAAATCACCCACATACTTACATACTTACAGAAACCATGGAAACCAATCAGATCAACAACAGTACATTTACACACGCGTTCTCATTATACTAGCACAATATGGATGTAAGCGACTGGCCTGGCTGCATGTCGAGGGAAAGATATTAATCTCGATCTAAGACCATATCGAGTCCCGCAATATATCGTTTCAATCTTCATAGTATGGAAAAACGTAAATGAAATATTCGTCTCCTGAAAAGTTCATCCGGCCCTCGGATGATTGATAATTGAAAGAGCTCAATCTCGACAGTTTTCCATTCCAATTAGCTTCTAAATGAATATTTGTTTTTCCGTTTCGGTTGAGAGATCTAGAAAATAAATCTAAATCATCCAGCCAGAGTAGAGTAACACAGACTACATTGATGCCAAAAGAGAACATTTTGTGCATGGTGCACGATGAAGGAAAAAGAGGATTTTTATCTCCCCAACAAAACAAGCTGAACAAAATGTACATAATCTTTGACAGAGATACATTACAGATGGGTGGATCGATAGACGGACGGATATATAGATAGACGCATGACACATTGGTGTAAGGAAGAGTGACCAGTGTGTATATAGGGAACAAAGTGTAAAGACTGAAAGAGGTGTAGCTAGGATGGATAAATAAATAGGAAAAAGAGATATCACGGACCTATGGATAAATGAGTCAGAATTAGATTGAGGCATGAACAAGTTCGAAAGCAGATACTAGTAGTCAAACAAGCACATATTATTACATGCACCTGAACGAAGGCTGGAAACTATGATAATGATAGATGCATTACGTTTGAGGCTTTAATTCGAATAGACATGGCGTTTTCGTGCTAGAAGGATGCAGTAGTCTTTCTCCAACCACTGATGAATCAACAAGTAATTCATCATCATGTGTTCTACTTACTCATCTCATTTCGTTTGTCTTTTATATCACGGGCAGATGACGTATGCACATTTAATCGTTAGGGACGTGCTCGCGTCAGAATTATGGTGGACATGAAAATTGACTTGCGCCGTCCGTCGTCTAGGCTTCCTTGATTTTGACGTCGGTAATTTACGCTTCTCTTCCTCTTCACATTCATCTCATTCCACAGATCAGTCGAGAACCAGTTTGCTAGATTATGACACCTGTCTCGAAGCAGACGACAGAAGAGTTTTTCCTGCTTGTATTGTGTCGGTAAAACCTGAGTAGGAAGTTGGATCTTGATGACCACAGGTAGTCTACATTCCTCGCACTAAGTGTTCATGACAACATCTCTGAATATTCGATACCAGACTATCAGGTCAAAAACAAGTGCAGCCGGATGTTCTCAAAGGCCGCTTTCAAGCGCAATGAGTTATTGCATAGCCATGCGTCGTATATCCATTCGTTGTACATCCATACGAGGACTATGAAGTCTGAAATGGGGGGGGGGGGGGGGGAGGGGTGAGCTCTCGAAGATACGTGTAATTACCTTCCAGTGTACATCAAGGAGAGAGTTGAGAAAGCAACTTCAAACGGTAAAACTTCCCTACACGGTTAACCTGTTAGCATTGATATATATATATATATATATATATAGCGATTGATCTCTTGCAAACGTTAGCTGCCACTATAGAGGTGGGTGAAAAGGAGGTAAGGGAAACATCGGACAGACCGCTGTGATAACTTATTATATACGGCTATCGAATAGCGCATCCGGAATTGCTTTGTCCGACAGGAGGCGCCATTTTGTCGGTGGAATAGTATTGACGTCACCATGTAAATCATCGGGCTTCGCGTTGTTGTCGGAGAATACGCACATGACCCTTAAAGGTAGATATATCAAAGATATCTAATGCTCTAAACTACCATAGACACGAGTGTGTGAGTGTGTGTATATACATACTTATCACATTCTTTGTTTTGTTTTGTTTTGTTTTTTTTGCGTGCCAGATAATATTTTGCTTTTACTTTCCACTCCGTATACTGGTAAGTTGCGATCATCCGTCAGATTTATGCGTTACTAGTAATCGAATAACTCCTTGTGATGAACTTCAACTCGTATAACACCACGTGGGCTTTTGAGTCTCCTTGTGCCCTCTAAGGAATTACTTTCTGCAACAAAATATGAGCACAAAATAATGCGCAACACGACACACACATACACAACACACACACACACGCACACATAAGCCTCAATGCTCGAATAAATCATACACAATGTTATTTGTTATCGTTTTGTCGTAGAGATCGGAAAAACGCTCTTAAACCATTTATATTTCGCGATCTGCAACAACGCATCTTTGCACTTGACGGGGGGGGGGGTCGGGTGTGAAGTACAACTATAAGATAAAAAGGGGATTTGTGTGTTTTTTTTTTAAAGAAAGCAAACAAGAAGGAACTGTAAAATCACCTCTGCTTTAGTGATTAAAGTAATAATTACAATTTGGCGAGAATTGTTGTGGTAATCTTACAAGAACAGAAAATTATATCCAGAAAGTGAACAGACCTAATAATCACTTACAAGAATGGTAATCATGGTAGAAAAAAAGAAATCAATAATGCTAGTAATGATCATAAAGACACTGACAAGTGAAGACGAATGGGTCGCTAAGGAACTATCAGGAAGAGTTGGAGAGGGAAATTGAAAAAAAAAAAGTTTCGTACTGCTTGTTTGATTACGGAAGATGACTATCAGTAATCACTCCAGCTTGTATTTAATCGGGAGAAAGGATGTTAACCGGAACCACGTCCCCTTTGCACATAGCGAGTTATCCGTTGCATTTTCAATATGTGGATAAATAATTGCAGTACATTTGCGTGTATATGTATGTTCATATATGAATGTGTGTGTGTGTGTGTGTGTGTGTGTGTGTGTGTGTGTGTGTGTGTGTGTGTGTGTGTCTTTGTGTATGACGGATGTGTGTGTGCCCCTAGTTGGTAGTGCAACATAAGGCTTGGGACAATTCTTTAACGTAATCCAAGCATGGTATACTGTATACTTTACAGGAAGTGATGATCATGAAATAAAACATTGATGAATGTACAAATGCACAATAATACAACAGGGAGTAGACATGCCTATTCTTTCCCTCATAGATCGATTGGCTTCCACGCGGGGTGAACTTTTAGACTTTTAGTTGCGATGACTGTAACATCACGTGCACAATCATAGTAAATTGATAGTTTCAGCTCCGTGAGGTCCATACATCTTTTCCGGGTTTTTTTCCTTCTCATCGGGACCGTAATGTATTTGCATCTCCTGTCTAATTACAAAATCATAACAATCGAGATTTATCACCGTCTCTGTTGTCTAAACCAATCATCCCCACTCCCCCTGGAGTACGAAGCGTACGGTCCTTCTATAAAATCGGCCGACATCGGCCGACCGTTTTATTCACAGGTCGGCGTCGCAACCAATATAAAGGGCGGACTTGGGTGCGTGAGCGCAATGGCAATTCTAGTCGAGCGCGCGAGCGGCGAGAATTCGTAATGAGCGTCCGTCTCCAGAAGGTCAACCGCGTGCAGGCGAAAGACGAAGGCAGAAGTAGAAGAAAAAAACCTACAACATCGGCGATATCAATGATAGCTCAAGGTAATCATTAGTAACGGCAACGTACAAAGCACGTTTCAGCTGTTGTCACAAAGACAATCCAAAGTGTGAAAGAAGACAATGCGTATTTAATAGATGAAACTATACAGGAGTATAATATGTCGAGGAAAAAAGACGGAAGATCATAGGGAGAGATAAACACTCATACAGTGGGAGAAAAAGAGTGAGAAAGAGGATATTACGGGGAAACACAGGTGGCTCAGATAGAGAGAATGACAGATAGATGGTTGGATAGAGAGAAGGAGAGGGAGAGGAAGGAAAGAGAGATGAGGGGTTGAACAAGAAGAGAAGTGCAGCTCTTCAAATGAAGAAGGAAATGAAGGGCGTAATGCTGTCAAACGTTAAGTGTCCATTACGGGATGTGGTGGACGATCCCTCGAGTATCTTGAGTGTACCGATAGATCGCCAATTCTGCTATCGATCTCGCGGTATTTAAGCACGGGGCCCCTCCGGGGAGTATAAATGTCTCCTGGCAATATCTGGTAATGGGGCGAGTTGTTAAAGGGAGTGGTATATGGTGGTCTCCCTCTCGCTCCTAGCATGTCTAGAAATCCCCGTGTAATTTCATCTGAAAATGGACTATTGAGTGTAAGAAGTACATGTTGAAAATTTCGTCTCAATTTCTCCTGGGTTTTTAGAGATGAGAATGGGGGAGGGGATGGGTCATGGAGCTAGTAATAAGAAATTGGATGCTTTTCTTAATCTATTTCTTATTGTTTGTTTGTTGGTTAACCTTTTTTGTTACCGTAGGCAACTTGAGTTTAGGCATTGTTAATTGGGTTTAAGCTGGTGTTCATGTGCGAATCAAGAATTCTACCGACCAATGTGTGATGCACACAGATGTAATGTACAGATAGCATGACGTAATGAAAGTAATGACCCACAATGATTTTCCTGCTGATATGCAAATCAAAAAGTGTATCAACTGTTAAACCACCTGCTGCTACCACTATTTTTCATGATGATAATAATGATAATGATGATAATAACAATAATGATAATCATCATCATCATCATTATCATCTTCTTAATAGTGATAGTAATAGTAATGATGATAATGATAATGATAATAATAATAATGATAATAATAATAACAATAAAAGAAACAATATTACTGATAGTAATAAGAACAATGATAATGGTAAACATCATAAAGGTTTATTATCATGATCGTTGTTTTTTTTTTTGTTATCGTTACTATACCTATTATGAAAATGATTTATAATGCCTAGTATTCACGATGCTTATTAACTCTCCAGCTATGGTAACTTGGTTATTGATTAACTTTAGTATATCTATTAAGCATCTATTTTTAAATGAAAACCCTGTACAAGCGTGTTTGGTTGCGTTTCATTCACGATGCGAAGCGATGATAATGAAACAGCATTTATAAATGGCGCTATTTATTTGCAGAAACATTCAAAGGCGCCCGGTTCCCACAATGTGTAACACACTAAGTGCACGAGAATCAAAAGTATTCTAACTACCTGCAAATTTTAAACAGAAACTCTTGATTATCTTGTCAAAAGCAAGACATATCATGAATCTAGTAGTATAATTATGTTAGTTCTCACCTCCCTTTGGCGGTCATTTTCAGACCCCAGAATTGAATTAAATGACTTTCTCATTTCTCGAGTGATGCACTGCAATATTCCGTTTGCAGTTTTATTTTAATCACACACATTGTCAAAACATTTCCCTAAACAGTCATTAAGAACAAGTCCGTAAGTTCGTCATTAATGAACGAAACCAGGTCATGGCACTCATTCGTATAATGTAAGTTTGCCGAAAAGGGTAAAGGTTTGTACTCGCAGCGATGCGTGTTAACAAGATAAAAAGAAACCCTAATTTACTACTGCAATAGTTGATTAATCTAACTTTCGCATACACAATCAAGTACTTTGCGCCAGAATAGAAATAACTGGAGTGGGAAATTTGGTATAATTATTCCTTCATTAAGCATTTCCCGTAACAATCCCCAAACGAAATTAGCCGTTAATTGCCTCCTTTGATGGGGATCTAACAAGCGGCCGCCAATTGGAACACGTTGTTCAATCAACAGGATACAAAACAGTATGTTGCAGGTGTCGCAATTATTAACTAATTCCGCGGCATACACTGAGATGAGTGACTTTGTACAAGTTAGATTCACGTGATAAGAATTCAATCAACGGACCTTGTAATTTCATCCCACGGACAAAAAGGTCGAAGCATTTAAGTGACGAATCGCAGGTAACACCCAATCGCATCCTACGTACGTGAGAGATAAAAGGGAAAGTTACAAAATACATCAACAAAACAAAAAGCCAAACATAATCGCAGCATCACTCAGAGCTTTCATCGAGGCATCCACACCATGGGTGGGTCATGAAATGATGTCAGGCGATAGTATCAGTCAGAATAGTGATCAAAGAGTCCCATGTATGGTCACTTCACGTCACGATCCGACTGTATAGTGACCATATCGCCATGGTTACAAAACTTACCCTTATCTCGTTCCGAAGGAGAGGAAAGGGTGACAGCCATGGTCCATTCCCAAAGGAGTTTGTTTCTTTAACTACTCAGCATAATCTTATCCTTGTATCACGTCGCATTGAATACACACACAAGAAAAACACCTCTACGTTGCATTCTGAAGATGATAACCGTGAAACCATTTCTCCCATCTTCGCGACACGCCGTTTCGCTTCCCACACAATGTTGATACAAGTCTGCCAATCGTCCTTCTACACAGGGGTGCACGGGAAACACATTAGATAACGCCTCCGCAGATTACCGGTACATGGTCGAACGTGTAAAGGAAGCTCGAAAATACGTGTATGTCATGCCATCTCGCCAAGTACTGTGACGCAAGCATGTCTAATGCGTTCCAACTCATACCTCGCCTCTCAAAGCCAGATGATCTCGACCGAGCAGAAGTGGTAATATTTCTGAGATCAAAGTGGGATTTGTTATTTTTGCCCTGCAGACATTCTAAGATTAATTCGTCGGGCATTCAAACTCCGCAGTGCCGAGAGTCGGCAACCTTTACCAGAGCAATAGCATGACGCGAGTAGAAGTGAATGCTTGGCGTGATCTTCAGTCGCTTTGGCGGCTCGTCCTCCCGCATCCCAGCCACGCATCCTGTTACGCTACAAAACGCGTCGTATTCATAACAACGATACAAGTACGTTACTAATCTACGTAAAGGCATGAGACACATTGGTATGATAATCTACTACATTTTTCTTTAATTTTTAAAATGGTCATTACTTACTAAGTATTACCTTCGCTGGCCTTTGTTCAGTTGTTATAAAATATATACTGTATATTATTAGTCACATTCATCGCTTGTCACATATTCTTCCTGCAATAATGTACTCTGTCAACCCCACCCCCGAAACTGATCATTTCATTTCAATATCTTCGCTGAAGCTCACCCTTCCTATGCACAATAAACAGAAACAGGCGAAGGGAAACACGAACTCACGTTGAGCACATGCAACAACTACTCCTACTTGTATTCATTACTTCCTCTCCATATTTTTATGTGTGCCTGTGTGTGTGTGGCTGTCAATGTGATCGGCTGGAAACCAGCCACTACATAATTTAAATTCTCAAGTAGGCCCCACTTAAGTTGGACAGCTCTTTTCATAAAGCAACCTGTGAAATTACCAATAAATGAACGGAAATTGGAGACAACCACCGATGATGGAGGCTCATTTTGTCGAAGAGTCCATTCGTCTAGCGAAACACAAATGCAAGGGCAAACCGCGGGCAGAGGGAAAGGTTTGAGAATGCAAGTCCTATAGGTAAGATGACAATGTAACCGTTAAAAGTCTATAGGCAGACACTTCTTTCGTTCTATCGTTCCGCATTGTTTTCGAGGTCGAGATGACGTCATAATCCCAATACCTGAGCGGGTATAGGGTCATGAGGTGAAAAGTCGTCGAAGACAGGACGGAGGAATATGTCAGCATAACCATCAGCGACAAAGGGCGAGGGATTTTGAAAAGAAATATACGGGTGACGTAAATTAAGCCATTTTGGACGAAAAAACATTCAAACAAACAGTTAAGTCGACGCAATTACTTCCTACCCAAATGAGGGGTGGAGTGTCCGAGAAATTTGTATTTCGGGAAAACAATCATAGGAGGATATTGGGAAACAGTAATGGTTAAGGTAATATGGGCATTTTATCAATGGAAATCAGACACACAGTCATGAATTTTATACAATAAATAAACCCTTCTCCTGTACACCTAGGATATGATCATCTGACAGAATGCATTTTTAATGTAAGCGTGCGCGTCATGCCCCTCAAGAGATTTACATTCAAATAATGTAAACTTATATTAAAGATAGATTGGCTAAATGAATGGAACATTGCTTCAGACGCAAAATATCTAACAGAACTCCTCTGTTTTCCATTACCGTGAAGACCAACGCATGTTTTTGTTCTGAGATTCGGCTCAGCTCCGTTTCAATCTCATTCGACCTATATGAAACGATGTCATTGTTTTTTCTCTTTTTTTTTTTGCTTGCTTGAAAACATGATTAGAAACGATATACTGAAAAATCGGTGGTTTTTTTTTTCCTCTACAGTAGGCTCGTAGCGCAATTCCTGATTTTTTTTTCGACCCCCCCCCCTTATTCCCTATGTGGCGTGCGTGTCTCCTCCATTTGAGTTCAAAGATAAATCTTCCCTGACAAGAAATGAACTAAATTACAGAAGGTTGCTTCTATTTCTTTTTTTTTGTTTTTGTTTTTACGTGCATATAACACTCTTTTGATGGCGTCGAAGATTCGGTTCGAATTCTTCTTCCTGCTTTTTTTTTTCCCGACCTACCTAAGAGGAGGAATTTCCGCAGAGCTCGTCATGAATACTATTCCCGCTCTAGATAGCCTTCCCTTTTCCCGCTCCCCCCTCCGGTGTATAGCTCCCGCAGACCACCCCGCCCGACATCCGTTGCAGCTCAGGATGGACATGACTTTGCACCAATCGGGAGTGACAAAAAGGAAATACCAAAATCAAAGGCAAGGACAAAGAAAGCGAACCCGATCGGGGTCCCAAAATGCCTCTACCCTTTTACCGGCAAAGTTCAACCGACCTCTGTGCTTAGGGAGCATATCCCAATTTTCCCATCCTGTGCAGTCTTTTTCAGCTCTTCAGGAAAAACAACAACAACAACAACAACAAACAAACAAATAACCCCTAAAAACATCAATATCAACAAAAACCTGGATCTTATAACTACGTTGTCTTCGACAGTAGACGTAACAGCGCCATGAGGCGCCACGAAGAATTATAAAATAAGGGGAACATATTCTTTACTTTTACGTTTGGAAGAAACCAGAAAAGGCCGCTTGATTTTCTACTCTCGTCCTGGATAACCACTGTCATTCCTTTACAAGGGATCGAGACAATAAAGTCAACCTAGAAAGGGAATTTTATTTTTTTTTGTTATTTTCGTTCGTAATCTGTACCTTTAGAGGAAGACCGGTGACGGAGCAAAAGGTAAGTACGCCTGTTATTTTCGTTTTTGTCGAAATCACATCGAATTGGAGAAGTACAACGTGAAGCAATTCAGGCAAATTCCCCACACATTGACGGTAGAAGACATGACAATTTGCATCAAATTTTCATTCTGGACCGATCGTACACACAACTTGTATTTACTATCACAAGCAAGGGAGAGAGAGAGAGAGAGAGAGAGAGAGAGAAGGAAGCGAGGGGGAGAGATTTGGAAAACGTATGGGAACGAAAATGGGAGTCTTTTCTACAATGTACCAACGTGTGTGTGTGTAGGCCTGTGTGTGTGTGTGTGTGTGTGTGCGCGCGCGCGCGTACGTGTGTGACTGTGTCTTTATGCGTGTGAGAGTGAATGCGAAGGAAGAGAGGGAGGGATAGAGGGAGAGAGATAAGTACACCACAGAATATATCCTGGTTATTTATCTGTGGCTGACTTAGCTGAAATCAGTCGCCAGCCTTTCATTCAATAATTTTTGTGCTGGTTGCGCTGCTGTGCGTGTGTTATACGTCATGACTATGTACCACTGTATGACTGGTTCGTGCTTTCCCTTTCCCCTTTCATTGAAAAGTGTGATATCATTTGGATTTTCCGTACTCAGCAATTGTTTTGATTGGCCTTTAAAGTTGCGAAAAAAAAACAAACCCTTCAACCGTTACGGGGGAATAAAAAACTCCAACGATGCAGTAACTTTCGTTACTAAATGCAATCAAACCGTTTTATCAGCTTAACAAACAATACACGCGGTCGGTCATTGCATATCTCATGGAGATGTGAACACACGCACACACACACACGCGAACACATACACATACACACACACACATACATTAAGGCGTCAAGTTGTTAATATTATTCTACGTCGTCTGAAAGAAGTGCGTCAACCTGGTCGCGCAACAGAAAGTGTAGGCGGCAAACTTGTCAATAAACAGATCGGTGGAAACCTTGTTTGGCAAAATCTCCAATTATTGAACTCACGAGCTCGTTAATAATGCCGTCATGTAATTCACCCTTGTTCATGGTTTGACGTATACCCTGTTATTCATCATTTTCTCCTTTCGTCAACTGTTCTGCTGGAAAAACAAGAACTATCTACCTGCATTATTCGCATGAGGACTCCAAAGGTGATAGCCACATTTGGACTTTGTCCATTCTTATGTTCAGGTATTCAAGTATGTGCTTCCGCGAAAGTAGCATTTGAAATGGATGTGACATAAAGAATGTCACACAAATAACGATTTGATTCTCCCAATCTTCACTTAAAAAACACGACAAATCTTAAAGCCGTCAGTTTACCGTTCGTTATAATCACTCAAAAGTAGACGTTCGGATAGGAATATCAACGCATATCCTGTCTCTGTCGAAACCGGCGAAATGATTCGGGTCTTAAGTGCCATGGAGGCAGTTTCAGCTTTTCAAGAAATAAGAAAGAAAAAAAGAGCCAAATAACGAAAAAACTCTAAAAACCTGCGATCTCAAGATTAGTTGCGCGCATTAACGAAAATGGAAATGTCAATCCGTTGTTTGAATCTGCATTATCTCCACAGGTACACGACGTGCCATTAGACGGCCTACTTTTCCACAGTTTGTGCTCTTGGAAGACACAAACAAAAGACAACTGGCTTGCGGAAAAGATTTTTTTTTTTCCTGTTATCTGGATGTATTCCTATGTGGTCCAAGGACGAAGAAATTTTCGGCATGACAAGGTCTCGCGAACAATAGTACATGAGAGAGAAAAAAGTGAAGGAAACGTGGAGATTTTTTTTTTTTTTTTTTCATCTGGCACATTCGACAAAGGACCGCGTGTAATATTAAAACGACTCAAGGGAAATAGGGCTGCAGCCAAAGTTGCTTACTGGATGACGATGCGAATGGTAAGTAGAGCAAGTCGAAGATGCAAGATACTTCTGAATTACCGGACATTCTACTTGAAATACAACTCCAGTATGTTCAGGTTGACTTGTACAGAATTTAATCAAACAGTCACCACGGCAGGGGTTCCATTCAAGTCAGACATACATAGACTATTCAAACTGACACACGTTTTCTTGAAGCGCCTTTACTCGTTGCAACCACTTAGGATAATAACTAATGGTAATAATAATTATTGTTTTTGGTCTGCTATTGACCGGTACGAGGATGGTTATTTTTCTGTTCATGTGAAATAAAGATATTTAAAAAATGTAGTCACTGAGACTTTCTGGAATTGAGTGGATTGCAACTGCTGAATATTCAACCAACACAGGAAATTCCTATCATCTTTACATGTACCGATAAGAGAATTGTGCGGAGTTTATCACCGCTTGACCTTATTTGCCTGTGAATTTGTGTAAGAAATCACGATCTAACCAAAGTAAATCTTAATTCCGTCATAACATTATAGACTATATTTTATGATAAAACCTAATCTCAGTGAAACTGACACCGTTCTATTTGTTCGAATTCGACCGTATTCACTAAAGCGTACTTCAAAATGGATTGACTGTTCTCTTTAAGAGAAGATATAAAAGTACACGAAGAATAGGGTCACCATTAACTCCCGCCCTCGGCGGAAGGTGCTTGACGGATGCAGACCAAGTCGTTTAGCCTGCACGCGCGATGACCTTGACAACCTTTGCATTATTGATCGAACGCATCTGAGGATATTCATCGTCTGGAACGCCGCTATGGTTATACAAGTTGAAGGGAGAGACTAAACATCCAAATCACCCATCATGCAAAAAAACAACAAAAACAACAACAACAACAATAACAACAACAACAACAACATATAAACAACCACGCCATCAAAAAGTAATTATTAATTCTCTGCCTGTATCTATTGAAATAACCGTAATTTTCTGTGTCGACATTTTGTCTTTTATTTAGTTAAAGATGGGCTTAGAATTCTTCCATTTGTTGTACCTCAATCGTTCTTAAAATATGTTTCTTTTTGTAATATCTTATCACTTCCTCTGAAAAATATAATAAAGGCGCGATCTACGATTTTCTTGGTTTGGTGTTTGTTCTTGTTAATCTGAATGTGGATGTGCATGTGTGTCTATGCATACGCCCATCGTGTGCATGGTAAGAAAAAGTAGACAATATTTCCTTCTCAATACAGCTATCTTTTCAGCATTATAATTCGCTTCATTTAATTTTAATATGGATCATTCAAAGAATCATTGCTCAAGGGGAGCCAATTGTGTTTCCTTCCGTGGAAATATCTTGAATAATCTTCGCATCCATGATTCTTACTCTTTGTATATCTCAGTTGTGAAGGGGGAATTAACTTAGACCGATTAGACTTGAGTAAAAAGTAAATCGTAAATTGCGCTTGGGAGGAGCGACATAGATCATGACAAAAAAGCACACAACTTTGTTACGTACCGCAATATCTGACTGATAATACCTTCATTTTCTCGAGATTATTCGCAGACAGCGTCCGACAATAAAGTTTCATCTATGTGAGGAACTTACATCTCAACGTTGAGATAACAGACACTCCTTTAAGCAAAATTATGATGATGATAATAATGATAAAAATAATGATGATGATAATAATAATAACAATAATAATAATGATAATACATAATACAATAACCTCGACAATGACGATGAGAGCTAGAAGCGCGCAATGCTTCTATAGGGTCTGCTTTATCGTTTAGCGGACCAAGATTGTCAGTGATTTTTGTAACCACCTTTCAAAGAGCAGAATATATCCGCGATACTTAAAAGACAACGCGAGAATCGCGTGTCCAATCTTGCTTCAATCACGAGTCCTTTCGACGGCAAGGATACCCGTTTGCGTCGAAAAATGCATCGTGCCTTCAGCTCCGACCAAAAATAGTCAATTCGGTTCCCTCGCCGCCGAGTATTGGCGGCCTTTTGATAAGCAATCGAAAACAAATCTAATTTTCCTCTCGGCCGCGCATTCTATTTCGTCGTGCTCTACATCGCACGGCCAAGAATCAATTAGTATCAACAGTGGAGGACACCACGCTCTCTTGAGGAGTACGGTGTCTGCATCACGGATATTTTGTGTTAATTGCTCGCAAGATAGTTGTTGTACCCCCTCCCACATTTCAAACACACATATATGTATAATTAAGCACACCCGTCAAAAGCAAGCAAATAAAAAAAACAAACCCAAAGCATTCAGCCTTACATGGAAATTAAAGTCACTGTATTCATTTTCTCAAGACTAGTCTTCCTAATGTCATGATAGGCAGATGGATTACTGGATGACCAATTACGCTACATGCGCAGTTTCATGCAGACCATATTCTCTCATCTTTCATGAATCATTTTCCTAGCACAGCCGGAGGGAACAATTTTTCAGGCAATTAGCAGTTGCGTCTGAGGTTATTTGATTCTGTGTGGCTATAGGACAAGTTAATTTTCGAGTGATTCCACAGCAACCGTTCTAAACTAATTTTCCAGACAACAGGTAGAAGTCATAAGACGTTTTCGCTATGCTTTATTACATTCAGAGATCGACATGCGCATAATATATTTGCGACCAGTTTCCGTTTACATTGCAACGTAGTGGTACTATTTCGCGTGTGTGGCACGTTATGTGTATATGCGGGCATGGGTAAATCAGGCTTGAAAGGCAAAGTTTGCCTGAAGAACTGTCGTTCGAACTCCTCAAAAGTCACAGGTGATAGGCAGCTGTGGGCAGAGGGATTGCGATTTAAATCCTCGCAGTATGCACATTGGATCCTTTGAGCCTTCTTGAAATCAGGTAAGCAGAAATGTCGGCGACATACCACACCATGCATGCGGCGAGATTAGGGAGGTACCTCCCTGGTGAGATGGTCGGCAATTTACAGTTGAGCCATACCCCCGAAAAAAAACCCCGTAACAACAACAAAAACAACCGACAACAAACAATTCGCAAAGAAAAAGTGACCAAGAAATAGATTTTGTTTACATTATGTAGGCCTATACCAGATCCTAACCTTTGGAGAAACATCAAATGGTTTGAAGTAAGTAAAGGTACCTAGTACCAGCGTCCTGCATTTTTTTATTTTTTTTTTTTTTGTATATGGTGATCTCCGCTTGTTCTCCCTTTGGCACGACTTTATTGGTTTGCCTAGAATTTCACAACAATGCTTAAACAGACCTTTGAAGATGGCATGCAAAAACGTTGTCGGGGGACGCAAGGATAAAATCGAAGACTTTGACTTTATCTTTGCATGCATTGTGATGTGTTATAGTGGAGAGAACTCTGCAAATATCTGATTTTTGCTGTTCAGGAGGTATACAGTGAATAACATGACCTCACACACAGAAGTTAAATATGTGGGCTTACCTTTAAAGATATCTCCCTCTGTCACAGAAGCTAGGGTACCATCACCTTAATCAAGGAAACGATGGTGCGAAGAGCTGGTTACATCTTGATTTCTGGAGGCAAGATAAACACAAGTAAGAGAAAAGAGATGTCACCAATCCCTGGTTATCAAACGTCAACCTATATAGAGCTTTCACTGTCTGACATACATCTGCATAAACGTGGGGTTTTGGGGTCAGTAGGCCACAAATAGCATTAACTGACATATCACGCAGCGTCAGTCCAGTTAGCTTTGACCATCAAGTTCAGCCCATGACAACCCGTTTCAGCAGCACGTCACCAGCAGGCTTGAACGGAAGTCCTGTCCAAGCCGTGCGCCCGACACCAGCCCCATCCATCGAGTCCAAAGACACCATCCCGCTCCCCATTCATCATACCTTATAACTAATGTAGTTCCCAGGGTGATCTATGAAGCGGCGAATGCTCTAAACTCTTGATTCGTATGAAAAGACTTCGGTTCGATCATGGAGCTACTGTAGCTTCATGGTTTGATTCGGGCGCGAAGAATGCATATCCAGTCAATGCGTTTCAACGAATGGATGTCCATCTTGACCCACGTGTGAAACAGATATCTTTCTGTATAGGTAATCAAAACCTAGTGGAAGAGGGAAACAGACAGTAGGCTTTGATACTCTGAGTATATTGGAACGTAAAAGTGATATCATATTCAGATCCCTGTAAATACGTAAAGCATATCAATTATATAATCATATGCAGCTATCAGTAGGCATACATATTTCTTGTATACATAATGGGCAAAGTGAGACATGAAATTAAGACACAGAACTTGTGAGAAAATGTTACATGACTGTGTTCTTTGAGCATAGATGCATTTTAGCACGGGCGAACCATTTCTACTGTCCTCACAAGAGCCTTTCACCGACGAAGCTGTCGTCTTCTAATGTTTCAGTCTTGCTTTCTTGCAAGTGGAAACCAGGCGAATCGAACTAACACGCGCTACGATGTGCGATAGTCTTTCTTTAAGAAATCAAGTGAGCAATTCTCACAAATCTCTTCATTTTGCTGCTGGCTGTGCAGAACTCTCCTTTGACAGTCTGGAGCCGACGCACAAACGCAGCTGTCTGGAAGGCTGAAGATTTGGCGCGAAATAAACTGAAGCGTAACAGTATATCCCACACACAAGCCAGAATGAAATGACGTGAATTCCTTTGTCGCGCTTTTCCCCAGCACATACAGACAGATTCCAATTGATAGTCGTTTTGAGTTTCGGTCAGCGGCGGCACCTTCTTATTCCATTCTTTCTCGTTCCTCTTCTTGTCTCTTCTCTTCTTTAACTACTGCTTCTCGTTCTTTCCTTCACTATCGAAACTGTACGTTTCGGAGTGCAGCCCAAATTGAATACGAAAGATAAAGATATGCACTCCAGTGGAAAGTGGATTCCTTTTATTTGATTTAACCATCTCTCGCGTCGTCAACACATCTGGGAGACGCTAATGCCCGATGCAGAGGATACGGCTTTTAGAAGTACCGCGTAATACAACAAGCGGCGTCGAGCATCAAACAAAATACATCCTGAACTCGAGTTATTAATTGTGCGAGTTTTCTTTTTTTTTTCCCTGTTGAAATAAAGTTCATCTGAACTCTAACAATATCGTTCTACATACTGTGAAATGTAATCCCAGTGTATGAAGTGTTGCGTATTTGAGACGACCGGAACCCCTGTACATACTGTATATCCAGTACATGATTATGTTATTGTGAGGTGACAATACCTCTTTAGGACAACTTGACCCGTAACCAACATATCGATTAGGCAAACACTTATAGGAGCGAGGGAGTGATGTACCTTGTCACGTGTTACGTACTGAAATATGCAGTACCGGCCATCATGTTGAGAACGACGAACGCTTGTCCATACATAATGTAGGCACACCTGTAAAATTGATGTTTAAGATTCTTGTAGTTCTTGCTCCGGTCCGTTTTGTCAGCGTCAAGGGATCTGGGCCGTAAGACTGATGTGACGACTACGCGCCTTTAAAAAACTCATGGTGGCGGGCATAAAGTAAATATGACTCTCATTACGTAGGTGTAAAACTAAATAGGCAGCTTGGGATTCAGTATGTAAAATATTACTTCAGGTTTTGTTCACTTCATACTGTGTATAGCAGCTGTTATGGACATCAACAACAGTTCCTTCACGTGTGCTGAACTTATAGTTGAACTAATTGGAAGATGGAATGAAGGGAAGTTGTTTCAAGCGTTTCAGTTCGTTAACCGTTAATCCGAAAATCAAATACGGTTTGTTATTTTCAAATGTTCGTTATATCGAAAGTTAAAAAAAAAAGGGGGGGGGGGTCGTTATTCCGAAGGCTCGTTAGTACGCACCTTCTTCTAATTTTTGGATTCACTGTTATAGGCCTACCCTTTTCCATTTTCGGATTAACAAACATCAAGGTTTAAGGAATTTTACGTTTCAGAATAATGAACTTCCTGAATAACGAACCTTATTTCTTTCTCGGATTAACGAACCTTCGGAATAACGTACATCACCCTTTTAAAGCCGTGTACAATGTGCAACATAAAATGAACAGTATAAGGGTGTCACGCTTTCAAGGGCTCTAAGTGACAGCATTCAATTTTATTGCTATTTCCGATTTCAAACTGTATGAGCAAATATGTAGATCATTTGTATTACATAAAAGACAGCCTTTGGTAACTTTGGTTACACGTCTGAAATACTCCATACAAGAGCATATACTGAGTGTGAAAATAGTTAAAGGTCTTCAGAAGGATTAAAATTTGACTTAAGTGATTCAAAGCGTTCACAGAAAGCACCGGTACGTAATGCTGAAAAGGTTAATACTTCTATAATTGTCAAAAGAAAGAAGATGAAGATGATCGTTGATGGTGAAGTGATGAGATTACAAAGAGGACGTTCAAAGGTCATACATAAACCGAGGAGGGGGCCTGAGACACAACCTAGCCGGAGCCTACAACCCGGCGGTTCGGAAGATTCCTCGGCGCTTTCCGAAATTCCCCGACCCTGTTACGGGTCAACAACCAATTGCCGCCAAAGATCAGTCGGCCTGATGAAGCGTCCCGGAGCGGACGCGAAACGTCGCTACTCCAAATTACAAGTAAGTCCAGTTGACTAGATTTACCGATATTGTTCATATGATACTTTACCTGGATGACTGAGAACATTCACAGACATGTCATACATAATCTTCTAACAACTTTGATTTTACACGTTTCCTAGGCGTGTCTAAATGTGTTTAGCGAAAGGGAAGTTTCAGTCAGTGTTTGTCACTTCAGTCAATTACATTCTCTCTGTGTGTGTGTGTGTGTGTGTTTGTTTGTTTGTTTGTTTTTTTTTTTTGCCGTTTTCATACGGGAATACTTCGGCCAACGAAAAATACAAATAGCTCAAAGTTTCTTTGCCCTCTTTCTCTTAATCTCCTACCTGATTGGCCAATTCAATATCAAATATTCTCGTCTTTTCCGATGAGATGCTAGTGCATCAAATCTCTTGATCCTCCATGGAAATACCAAATGAATATCATTTTAAAGCTATCCATGTACTTAATTTGACGCGAAGAGGATAATTATGATTTTCTTCTCAAGTAATTTCTGTGACAATCAAAGGGAGACGAGCATGAGAACCTGACATTCACTGACTGACTGCAGCATCCCGCTTGATGGAAAGAACACTCAGTCGCTATACTCGCTAAACTTCAGGTACACAGCCTATCCTCAACTAAAGCATGGGGTGTCATGTTCTTGGACGCCTGAAATAAGAGTCTGAAGCGGGTCAACGAAGTAAACGATACAGAATAGTCGAAGCGGGTGTTGGGAAAGCGATCCCACAGCATTTCTTTTTTCACCTTAACTAGAGGCGCGTGGCGCGTACACAGGAGTCTGATAGTGCCGGAAATACGAGGCGATCGCGTTACCCAGCAATCGCAGTCGAGTGACCAGGACCATGTTTAACACTTTTAATATCAGCCTACAGGATCAGGGCCTGCTTCATGGAGTAGTGCAAGTACTGCAAGATTTTGCAGCTCCTTAGAAGAGGCCAGCAAACGACCGATTAATAATTTTTGTCGTGCCTATATTACAATTCTGGCGACAAAAATGGCACGCAATTTTCCGTGAAGTGGGCCAATCGACGATTACTGGTGAAAACAGGTGATATAAGCTCATTATAGGCATAATCGTGTCCTTTTGACTCTGTGAGACACTGAAGTACATTGTGCAAGGCAAGAAAGCTGAAATGTGTCGTTCACGTTGATTAATGCAACAGCTGTAGCATTCCCGCCTGAGTTACTTGGAAAGTGTACTTTATCTCTAGTGAGACTGTGTGATGATGCGTTAAAAAAGAAAAAAAAAAAAACGAAAAAAAAAAAAACTGAAGTGGCGTGGATAGCGTGACCAAACTTTTGACGTCAATACATTGACTTGTATAGGTTTTGTTGAAGAAATCCAATATGACGAGGAGAATTCATTTTTCCGCTCCTGTCTAACCGGCCCCCTCGCTCCAAGTCGGACGAACCGCAAGCGTTTTCCCTAAATCTCAATAAAGGGGAACTTTTCGGGACCAAAATCCAGCCGAAAGTGAAAAAAAAAAAACAAACAAACACAAGAAGAGGTGCTGGAGTGTCCTTGAGTTTTCAGAAGGAGATTTCTTTTATAAGGGGTGGTTTTCTTTTCTTTTCTCTTGCTCTCTGAACTTTTGAGAAATTGAAAAGGGCTATACGACATATCGAAACTCATATCAAAGTTTTGAAAACTTGTACCTCATTCAGAATTGTTTTATTTTTGAAAGCAGGAACACTGGCCCCAAGAAGCCCTTTGATTCGAGGGAATGTGTGTCTTGAGTTAGGGGGTTGGAATGAGAGCTCACCTGGGACAGGGGATGCATTGGACAGTGTTTCGGATAAAGGGGGGATCTGAGACAGAAAAAGCCTGCGAATAGCCCGCCAAATGGGGCTTAGACATTTTGGCAGTCCTGAAAGAGGGGGGTGCTTTCAAAAGAAGGGAACCCGCACATACTACTTGTACCCCAATAGAATACGGGAGGGGATGGGTGGAGGCATCGGGGCTATTCACCTGGTCTCAGCACGTGAAATGACCCAATCACTAGATTTCTGCGTATAATTCTAAACCGTACAATAAGACATCAGCAGGTACTCTATTACGTCATGACTCTAAAATTGCCATATTCTTTTACTACGCGCTACCACTTCAATTAATGTGAGAAGAAAACATAATCTTAAAAACACTTCATATGAAGACAGCGAAATGAACAAAAATACAAACACATACGTGAACACATACACACACTTTGAACATGTCAGCAACGATCGTGTAAATCAGAAGTGCGTAAACCTCTGCCATGACCATATGAATTCACCAATGCCATTTAAAGAACTAGGCACGCAGGATCCTTCACAAAATCCTAAACACAAATCATGACCCGGGATGAGACCAAAAACTGCTCACCTGTTCCTGCTGCCCTAATGCACCTGTCCGAAAAGTTTATCAATATCGGTCCAAAACGCTACCAAACCAACATAGTCACACTGGAAAAAAGAAGAAGAAGAAAATATAACCTCCTTATAGGCAGAGGGAATACTTACGCTGGTGATGACCGTTACTGTCACCACCGTCACTATCTTGTGTAGATTCTGGCCTATTTGCTCAAATATACAAGTTACTTTTTGAAATATAAAAAAAAACAATGTCTTCCAACTGATTGACAAAGTGCCCTACATCGACATTAATGAGCACCGAATATCCAGATTTTTAATAGCACAGCCACTGTTAAAAAAAAAAAAAAATCATGGGTATACATAAACCTACTAGGTTTGGACTCGAAGCAACGATTTCCTGATTACTAGACAGGCGACATATCCTCTATACTACCGAGCTTTCGCACGACAGCCATTGCTGGTTTTTATCCCTCATAGCAGCAGGTACTGCGTATTAATTCAAATTAATGTATTCTTCCGTCGATTTGTTTTTGAACGAGCTGAATTTGAATAAACCCATATCTGTTCAAGATTTTACGATGGCGTGTATAGCCTGGAGAATGCCGGCTGTAAATACTCGCCTTGTGAACTGAACGTTGTCACGGTCAAGGCCACAGCATTTCCCATTATATATTAATCGGCGTTCGGAAAGTAGAAAGTAGCTTGGGAGCTGAACAGGATGGCGTAAATCGCCCGGGAAAGCCAAACAATGTGACAGCACCGCCCACGGTACGCTCTAACTGGTCTAGGGTAATTTGTTTGTGTTATTCTGGTTATTGTGTGTACTCGAATCCACACGCTGGTGCATTTCATTTCATTTGACATACATAATTCACTGCACATCGAGACGTTGGAAAGAGTCATTGCAGAGGTAAGCATTTTCCAAAAGGTCAATCAGATACACCACAAACAGCTATGCAATCGCAGCAATCCGCTTGTCTGCACACATTTTATGACGTCCAATATGGACAAGGAACTGCAGAGAAACAATAAAGAGAGAACAAAACCCGACACAAAACCATGATATATTTGATCGGATGAATGTGTTGTCTTCTCTGGTCGCCCTGTTCCATTATGTCTATTTTTGACGAGAACAATTTCTGATTGCTATGGAATTGATTGACTTTCTGCGTACAAGTTCTGGTCGGGCAAAAAAAAAATATGTCACTACTGCGCTCTACAGTTGCCATGACAACCGAAGCTTTGATAAATGAGGAGACTTTTAGGGAGAGGCGTTTGACGTTCGGAGGTTCATGATTCGGGATACAATCGTACTAGGTTTCTTGTCTGGGCGTTTTAGTTCATAAGAATCATTTAGATATTACCATCAATGCTAATTTTACTTTCTTGTACTTCCCCTGCCTCTTTCTTTGAACTTCTTTTTCTCTATTTGTGTGTCGTTTGTCTAGATATCAACTCGGTCATTACCACCGTAAGATTGCTTCGTTTGTGTGTATGTGTATGTGTGTGCATGTCTGTGCGTGTATGAGATAGTCGTGTATCAGGCTATAGATTGAGTGTGGTTCTAAAAAAGACAGGCGAGCTGCAAAAATGCTTCAGATATCATATGTAATTATGAAAAACAAATATTGAACCAATTGATAAAAAAGTAGAATCATAATAGAAGAAAAATATCCAGGGAAAAAAAAATGAAATAGTAGCATTTCAAACCTTAGGGCGCAGGCTTCATCAGGCATTTTTAACCTATCGATTCACGTCCTATGTTACAGATATCCACAATACTCTTGTTCTCAAGGCAATCATGGTTTACTCAGGGACTGTCGTCACCCGTTTTAATTTACACGACGAAGATACAATCACATGCTAACTCTCGTGATTGAATATAAAACTTTCAAGTATTATATATATATATATATATATATATATATATATATATATGTGTGTGTGTGTGTGTGTGTGTGTGTGTGTGTGTGTGTGTGTGTGTATGTATTATACATATATATTTATATATTATGTAAATGGAAATAAACTGCAGTCCCTTGCGGTAATCATGAGATTCTTCTTCACTTCCAGTGAAAGCTCGTGACTACACAACGTCACGAGCCCGGTCGGTACGAACGGTTCACTGTAACATGTTACATTACGCAAAGAGAAACTTCCGTGAGATGTCGAACCTGAAGAAGATCTACTCTAGGAAAGTTGGTCTCGGTCTTTCACTCAGCCAACTAGGACGTACATGTATGATGTGACCATGCAATATAAATTATACTTCAGTACCCGGATGTTACGACTGTTGCACTTTTGGGATAATGAGTTGCAAGGCCAACTTAGTCACTTGCCTCTTCACTGTATAACGCTTTAATTTTTTGATGATAAGAACACTTGGATGATGTGAGTCGAAATATTTGATGGCACAGTGGGTGGATGTGATAGGGCTGATTTTGTTTTAACTCTTTGGAGAGGGTAACTAGACTATAGAGTACTAGAGTCCTTGTGTTTGTCTGGCTTCCATATCTCATGCAATGTAAGTTTCTCTGTGTGCTCCCTTTTCGGCTCCTCATTTGTCTCCCTCTCTCTCTTTCCACATGATGCACTCGTCATAGGCAAAGTCCTTTACTCTCCTCCCATATGTCACGGCACTTTTGACACAAACATCGCTGATGTGCCCGCTAGCCCGGCCAAATTTCACGAATGGCATACAAGGAAAAACAAAAGAAAGAAAGAAAAAACACCTCTGGCGTGCGTGGCTCCACTGGAGCAGAAGTGTCTCACCGGGGCCGACCGGCCGAGTGACGCCTAACCGCCCGCAAAAGAACACTCTCCTGGAAGGGCATGAGGGGAGGCAGCGTGGGCAAGGCATTTGATGCAGCTGCTCTCACAGCCCTCCATCCTGTAACTTCCTTTTTGTTTTCTGTTTTTCTTCACTCAGTGAACAGATTTTAATTTTAAGGCTGTTGTGCGCTTGACTTCATTCCCAGATCAATCCGTCAACAGAATGTGACAAGGAACATCAACACACATCCACGTTTTCTCCTTTTTCTCCTTTAGTCTCCCTCGACTTTATCGCACTCGAGCGCTAACTTTGTAAATGTCACTCTTGTGTTTTTGGTGGAGATCTATTAGCGGAGACAATCTTTTTAGCTAACACTTTTGGGGCCAACGACTCTCATTTGCAGCCCAAATCTGCCCACACTCTTCAAAATTTCAGCAGTTATCGGGGCCATGAGGGGAAACTGTTCCTGACATCAGGGAAACTACTGCTGCACCCTTGGAATGGCCAAATACCCGTCACCGTTCTTACCTTCCTCAACAGAACCGTTCGTCCTTGTGCGTGCGTGTCTGTACGTGTATGTGCTGCCTCTGTGTGTGTGTGTGTGTGTGTGTGTGTGTGTGTTTACACGATGTATGGCGCCGCAACGGTTGAAGGACTCGGTGATATCGTCAGCGGTAATCGATTGCATAATCGATTGATCTTTCTGTCAGACAAGCGACTATACGTCCATCCAGGCGAACACTAGTCAAGCGTGGGAGAAAGACGTAGGATTCAGCCATGAAGAGTTGTTAGTTAACATTGGTTAACGTGTGATTATGGATGAAGCCAAAATCCAAGTGCTCTTTTATGATCTTTCCCATTAGCCGTGTCCATCATTGCCCATAGGCCCTTGATCAACGTCTCATCAATCAGCATCAACAACGAAAAACATCTCCAGCAGTTGATATCAATTTATTGCTTCATTTTCTCACTATGAATAGGCTCATGGTGTGACACGAAACATACGCATATTTCGATATAGAAACATTTTATATGCATTGCACCAAAATAGTTTCCTCAGAAAAGAATGAAGCCTCGAACGCCGACATTTATAACGAGCCAGAGCATTCCGTATCTAATAAAATATATCAAACCTCATACTTTATTAGGCCTATCATTTTTTAAAGCAAAAATTATTCAAATTCGTATAATCAATTTGTTTTTGGCCTATCACTTAGAACCTGCGTTCTCTTTCCTCGAGAAAGTCAATTTTTCGCTTAGGCGCTCAGAAATCAAGCACGGTTACCATGTAAATTATTACAATTCGTTATCATTCATAACTGTGAAGCGCAATTCTACACCACATTTAACATGAGATTAAACAAGAACAATAAACCAAAGGAACAGAATGAAAGAGTTTCATCAAAATTGCATATTAACATTGAGAAATTTATTGGATTTCAAAGACACCATAATACCACACACTTCTACCATTCTTTTCTATACAGAAAACTAATTCAAATTCAATCCATACATTCAGTAATCATATATGAACAATTAATTATCATTAAAAACGTATTTTTCGTAAAGCAATCAACATCTGCGACCTCTTTCCTGCAAGAGTTCTTGTTTCTAGGTTATTACAACCCACTATAATGATAGAATGCATTTGTATTCTTATCATTCACATATCAAATAAAGGGGGGATTTGTTTAAAATTTGTAACTTTAACTATGAACTTGGTGCAATGATATGGAATTGATGGGACAAGATGGGATACTTTTAGTTCCATACCTTTCTTATTTTTGGAGGGGGGGGGGTGTACTTTTGACCCTGATCTGATTTTTCTTCACTTGTGAGGAAAAAAAAAACAAATCACAGGGATTCTACAAATCTCAGAAGTTGGACCTACAGACAAATCCTAATGTTCGAGGCGCTTCCATCAACACACAACCGCACTGTGCTTAAACACGTCCATCGCAAATTTACTAGAGCGGCAAAAATGCGGAGGGACGGAAGCCTGGATTTTAGAACAACATCCCCAATAAGCTCGGAAGCGTGGCGGCTAACTGGATTTCGCACTCGGATGGTCGTCACGACAATAGGGAGATATATATGTACATTTTCCCTCCCTAATTGCGTCTCCATGGGGCGTTGGTGTCAAACGTTGTCCCCATTGGCCTAGATATCTTCAAATTGAGAATCAGCGAGTGCAACATAATTCGACAGATAACATGAATAGACAAAAAATGTATGTTGTCGATTTGAAGTTACTGAGCACCCTGTAAAAACGGTGATGGAGGCCTCCACACAGACACACACACACAAACACACATACATTGTACAGTAGATTATCACATACACACTATGTGATCTAAACGTACTAAGTACTATACACTTCAAATTCAGAAATAGTCCAAGTGTAATTTTCAAGGTTAATCGTGTAATTTAAATGCATAGAATCTATAGAATGGCGCATGACGGAGCATGTGCAAATTCAATTACGTTGGACGACCTTGCAATATGAATGAAAAAATAGATATCGGGTAGAGCCCAAATTAACCATCTCAAATATCATGCAATGAATACATGATTAACTGCATATCATAGATACTTAAATATTTATATAGGTATGCATGGGCAGGCATTGACGCAAATGGACCTCTTGCAGATTGATCTATGAGTTAATTCAATCTTATTTAATCGTCATGCATTTGGCGATAATATCAGGTGAGCGCAGAGCACCCCTCTGATAATGTATAGGAGACGTGAAAATCGTTACTTTTCATTTTTGTTATGTCTTGAGAACAAAGTTAAGTACTACTCTGATAGCAAGGAGGCTGCAGTCTATGTCACCTGTGTTTCAAAAGTTTAGTCAGTGCTATACGTCTTTTCAGACAGCAAAACCATAACCCGCTGCTTTTACAATCTAAGAAGGAAACTACAGTCGATTTTTTTATTTGCAATGCAAAGTCTGTATGCTGCTGCAAGGTTGTGAATTATCAATGGTTGTATCTCAATGACAATTTCGTTTCTCTGATTTAAGCCTATGAAAAACAAATAAGCAAACATACAAACATACATACATACACACATACATACATACATACATACATACATACATACATACATACATACATAATAGGTCTAAAAACAAACAAACGTGAGAGGCTGGGGATTGCCAAACATCTTTCTTACTTTACATCTTCATTTAATCTCTGAATTTCCTCTCCATTCTCAATTCTGCAAAACAAAGTACCCACCTATACCGAAAATCACGCCTAAGTGTTGTCGTTCACGAAATCACAGATAATGTCTACTAAGGCAAACTAAAGCCACAAAGCGAGACATCCTCGCTATATATAGCGAATTCTGACGTTATCTCCCTGTCTTCGTGTACAGCTGTAATTGTAGTCCGGCAAAGCGTGCTAGCCGGCGAAAAGTGTTGCCTAATTGGAAAGAAAGGCCGTAGTGTGTAATCTTGTTAAGGCGATAATTGCGCAGTCGTCGAGATGGAGTTGAGAATACGCAAGAAGGTGAGTGTATACCTCCTTGGAATAAGTAGGTCGAGGGAGCTGCTGTGTGTTTGCGTGTATGTGCCTTGATCCGTGTTGTCATCATAGACCACCGATGAAAACGTATGGCATGGTGTGCAAAATTCCACAAAGGCTTTATTCGTTATTCCGTTTCAGTATTATTATATATATCATGTTTGTTTGTTTGTTTGTTTGTTTGTTTGTTTTTTTTTTTTTTGGGGGGGATAGTAAGTATACTGTCATTTTATATGTATATGTACATGGGTATATATATATATATATATATATATATATATATATATATATATATATATATATATATAATTATTTCATATTCCGGTTGAGACAAAATATAATTGTAGTTTGAAGCAAGAGAGATCTGACAATTCTCTCCCAATCCCTCCCACCCCACCACAGAGCCTTTCTTTTATATGGGCGAAGTGTCATATTTAGTATAAAAAAGGAATAATAAGCAAGCAGACAACGAAATAAAATCTCATTAAAGGCAGATGAGTACCAATTAGTATTACATTCTATAACAATTAGGCGTACATAACGAAACATAAGGTCATGAAATAATAGACTGTCTCCTTATGCACGATACCATTAAATCAGCACTAGTAGACAACTTGCTTTCGATTCTTGAGCAGCTGTCAGTTGCAATAACATTTCATGTCACACGACCCAGATCAAGCCTAATAAAATATGTCCTATTTCAGCAAAATGTTGCTTTCACTTCAGTTTGCGATCCCACGTTCTGTTACTGTCATCATCCAACCAGAACGCAAACATGACATTTTCTCTCCCGATCCTACCCACCCCCAGCAGAGCCCTTTGTGTATATGACACGGGTGATGATGTTTTAGTTTTGAATTATTGTAAAATGTTTCTTAGGGGCAACATGTGTGGGTATACATGCCTACGGGCAATAGTAAATGTCCTGAATGTTGTGTGCCCTTACCCACATGTTGTCTCCATTTATTTAGTTTATTGCTTTTTCATTTTGTGTTACATGTACAGTACAATGTATCAGTCAGTTATGTTCATTCTGGTTTTTGTTTCATTTTTGTAATGCTTATGATGTGTAGGCTTATCCTATATTCTTTACCTGGTCGAATAATAATAATGATAATAATAATGATCATAATAATAATAATAACATCTTGTTCTTGGTTGAGACGCACCCGCACACATACACGTACACATTAAAACACACTCAGGCAGATGTAGATCTACACACCAACAATAACCGACACTACAGTCTTAATTGTCTTGTAATTACAAGACATGACATATGCCATTAGGGATGATTATGTCACCGCATAACTTTGCCAGATGTTACAAGTGTGTGCATCGGTCTTTAATGAGGCGAGAAAGGGATCCGTTAATTACACAAGTAGGTCTAGATTATGAAAGCAAACGAGTAGGGCATTCGTGTGCCCCTACATTCAATGACGTAGCTGATCGTACAGCTCATGATCTCATGACCTGACACCATTTTCATTTTCTCATCCTTCAAACAGCCATACTGTTTGTAAATTACTGCACGAGTGTGAAGATAGAATTCAGACAGTCTGATGAAGGCGCGAGCGAATCGTACAGTCGCCGAGCAAAGTTGTGAGCTGCATATTATCCAGTGTACTCCACACTGCATAGTCTCTGTAGATTGTAATAGCCTACATACACACGAACTAGTCTGTGGGACTACGCAAACATCATACACATTGAATATAACTACATGTGGATTAAAGAATACATATACTCCCGTATAATTTAAGTAAGAAGTGGTTCGCATTGGGCCAGCAGTGTCTGTTGGAATGAATCACCTGATCGCCCGTTTTTACTATCGATGCACCATTGCATTGACGAAAAGGAACTTTAAGTTCATACTTAACGTGAGTAATTTTGACCATAACATCTAGATCATTATGGGCATACCTTTTGACAGTAGAACAGCTGATTCTTTAATGCTGTGGTGCTATCGAATACTGTTAAGAATCTTAAACAAAAGAAAACAAACACTGGACATTGGGGGACTGGATTCCAGACACAATATTGGTATACGGTTCACGGCTATTAAGAGCACGGTAAAATGACAGCTTGGATTCCATTGCCGTATCACGAAAGGGAGCTACGGTTTTAACATGGATTAAGGAGAGAGCAGTAAGTAAAAAGAATATGGAGATCTGTAAGACTTTGGTTCCGAGATATTGGTAAAAAATATCCAGGATATATAGAGTCGTTCAGTTTGCCTCATATTGAGCAGCTAATAGCAAAAGTTTGGCCTAATTCTTGTAACAGTGGCAGAAGTGAGCTCGAACGGAAAATGTGAACAAAATATAGCTTAAAAGAACGTACATTATGTACGTGTACATGAAGGTTAGACCAGATGATTCGTCGTGAAAAGGGCCATTTGGCTCAAATTTGCAGAAAGCGCACATGGAAGCTCTGGTAAGTAGTTGGCGACTCCAAGCTAAGCACGTACATCAGGGAGAGGTACGCTCTTTGGTTTCCACACTCTTACCTCTCACTCGCTTCTTGACAGTCGTGGCGTGGTGCACAAATCTCCACTAAGGGACACCATTTTACTATCATTACTCTCTTTGTCTGCCCTCCCAAACCCCCTCTCGCTCCCTGGAGGGGAGGTGACCGGGGGGGGGGGGTGTTTCATCAATTTAGTCAGCCCTGACAAGTTGTCAGTCTCTGACAATTTCAGTAAAATCCTTGGTTTTGAGTGGCTGAGATGCTCTGGTCACTGACTGTTACCATGGTGATTGTCAGAGACTGACAACTTGTCGGTGTGACAACTTTCATGAAACGGTACCCAGAAGAGAAATTGCTTTGTTTGGACATGAATTGCTGTCTCGTACGCCATCTTAAAACGTGCGCACTCTGTTTTCCAAGCTACAGTTTTGTGTACCACACATGAACATAATACTACCATCCTAAACAGACTTAGAAGCACCACGCTACCCGTAAGATAGAATTAAAGGAAAATCGAATCATCATCTACCATCGATGGTAAGAATTAAGAGGGTAACGATTATCGCTTTTAAATCGGGTTTTGTTCTACTATGGTTTAATGGCCATCATCAAAAACACCTCCATTTGTGAACTGAGACCTCGCTTTAAAAAGACAAAAAAAAAAAGACACCGCATAGGTGTGGATGTTGTGAGCGCGGTGATGCTACTGACCATTCTTGTTTTTCCCTTCGTACGCCCCATTCTTGCACGCTCCCTTCTGCACGCTCCTTATATCTATTCCATATTGATCCGACATCGCTTGAAACTGGCTGAAAAGAAGAAGCCTTTAGCAGTGCAGCAACTGTTAACAATCATACGGTCATTTTTGCTCTTCCCGCATCGTCACACTTCTTTTTCATTATTTTTAGATATTTTCTATTGCCCGATGGCTGATGATGTGTGAGTCATATCAAGAAGATAGTGGTTCACATACATGCGACAATCGTGCTTTCTTCTACAAATTGTTGCGTTAACGCCGGTATCATTGCTGTTTAGAAAGCTACGTATTTCAAATAGGGGCATTGCTTCACCACGAATACTGTTGTTAAGTTATTACGGAACGCGGAACGGCATTCCTTTCTCGTTCCCTTTGTGTATGCTCAAATACTACAGGATGAATATGGTATTGGATAATCTTCTTTTCTCCCTTCAGTATATCTTCTTTTAGTATATCATGACCACGGCAATCACATTTCTTTTCGGCTAAATTCGTGGTTGTAAGTGTCATGAAACTGTCACAGGTCAACAGCATCATGAGGAATCCTTTTTTTTTTTTTCATTTCTAATTATGTTACTCTGCGGAAAAGTACGACAATTCGTCGGGGCTATTTTCGTGCTGTAAAGTGCCAAGCCCTCGCTGCGCCGTCATTACGTCATTTATCATGCGCGGGATCCCCCAAAATAATCATCAATGCTGCCCCGCGTGAAAAGCAAGCGACACCTCGCCATATGAGATGACCATTAACGACCTCATCCCGCATTCTCTCCCCAACAATGCATCATCCTCGCAGGATGGGAAAGAACGTTAGGAGGGGGATAATGATTTCTCACACTGCACTGCAAGGGGGAAAGGAAAAGAGAAATGATCGCCTTTATATTATCAGAGGTGTCAAGGGCAATTAAGGAGTCGACTGGCTCTTAACCGATGGTTACATTACGGGGAAATGAGCCGTGGAACATGAATCCCATCCATTTCGATCGAAACTTCTTTGCGAAGTTCAGTACATCGCCAAGCACAGTTTAGATCTTTTTCTTTTTCATGTCGGTCTTTTTTTTCCCTGAGCTTTTTTCCTCTTTTCGTTCATACAACTAACTTCTCCAATAAAAATGGAAATAGAGAAGTAAACGACAATACCTAGATAGTTTGAGTGTTAGCAGGAAGTCATTTCTTCTCTAAGATGAAATAGAGAGAGAGAGAGAGAGAGAGAGAGAGAGAGTGAGAGAAAGCGGGAGAGAAATAATAGAAAAAGAGACAAGAGAGGGATAGAGGGAGGGAGAGGCAGAGAAGAGAAGGAGAGTGTTGAGACATCACCTCGTTCAGAATTGTTGAAAATCGCGATGGCACGGTTCCAAAATTGGTTCTTAGCAGTCTCGTGTTTCATAGGGCCCATCAGACGTAAGCCTCTCGTCTTCACGTCTCTGGTGTCTGCAGGCCTAGTTTCAGGACAGAAGGAGAAGAAGAAGGTAAAAAACAGAATTCATCCTATATCTCCTTCGGCCGGAACCATGTTTATCCAATAAACAAATGAAAAGATGGGGATGATACCGGCTGGTGCGTGGCTGTATATTTGTATTTTATACAATAAAGGGGATTCTGGAGCGTAAAAATATATATTACCTTTTGGTAAGTTTCGTATCAATCATGAAAAAGGGTGTGCTCTTTGTGTGTGTGTGTGTGTGTGCGTATGTGTGTTACGCGCTTGAGGCAAGGAATGTAGGCTACTTTCTTTTCTGTTCTTTTTTTTTTCACGTGCTCATAATAACATTTTCTGGCTCCAGCTTACAGCAACAACTGTAAACAAGAGACAGACGATTTTTTTTTTTTTATGCTGACGAAGATGTTAGGGAGCCGACAGACTTTTGATGATGCCGCAGAAATGTATCATTCAATCAGATGATATATTTTGAGAACAAGACAGAAGACCGCCTTATTGCTTGCCCTTTATTGTAAATCTTTAAGTAGTCACCTGCCGCCGAGTGAGGCCTCAATGATCCGCTGCAAAAGTTTGTTTTCCATGCGACTTCGCTTTTTCCTCGACACCCTGGCCGCAAAAAAGACAAGTACTTGTAAAGTCTGTCGCTACTGATGTGACAGGAAAGGAGTGACGAAGACATGAACGACTTAACACACAGGCACACGTGTATCATTCACATGATGTATTATGCATATGCATGCGTGTGTAATTTCAATTCTAACTTTTGTTTATAATATAACATAATATGATATAATACAATATAATATAATATAATATAATATAATATAATATAATATAATATAATATAATATAATGTAATATAATATAATATAATATAATATAATAATTACAACCCATAGTAGGCTAATATTTTATATAATAATTATAAATCCATAGTAGGTATGAGGACCAAGGTGTGTGAGACCTAATATGAAACTCAGGGCCTAGCAACCTGTTCCTTATAAAAGAATAACTATCTCCCATCCCCCTTACAAAAATGAAAGTCGCAAAGACCAAAATGTAGTGGGTAAAGGACAGTAAGAATTAGAAGGGAATCATAACATTGTTGGTCTATTCAAACTTAAAATACTATTTCTATAGGGCCTTTGCGTTTGAATTATGGCACAACGGACATTACAGACGCATGAACAGTATCATGGTGAGCACGGGGCGCAGACTTTTGGCTGATAAACAAATCACACGCCCAACTAAAAAACAAAATCCAGCAATTCAGCAGGGAGTACACTTTTCCATTCATCATCTCTCCCTTCGCACTCTGTCCTTTCGTTTTTGAACATCAGAAGAGCGTAAAATAGTGTGACCCTCCTGACTCACAGGGGTAAAACTGTCGGTCACATAAGGGGATTCACACTAACACAAATTAGCAAGTTATAGATCTCGAGATTTGAAGCGCGATCGCAAGCTCCAGTTTGTTTTGTTTTTGCACGTATGAATACAAAAACCCACAAATTAGCGCGATTAGCATCGCGATGCTAAACCCAAGAAATCCTGCGCTTATTTCTGAATTAGCCCCGCGGTGACGTCAAGGTGTGAACACTCGACCAAATAAGCGCGAGATTTTGTATCTCATTATCCAAAGCCCATATCACAGCAGCGTGCGCACCACACCACTGTGAGGTGCAAGAACAATAATTTATCTACCTAGTGATCGGCAACCTGCTCACTATTTTTGTCCATATGAACGATTGCAAAAACAAAAAAGAAAAAACAACAATAACAACAACAACAACAAAACTAAACTCGAGATTCGGATCGCGATCGCTAACCCACTAATTCTGAGCTTGTGAACGCCTGCAAAAAAATATTCGAGATTCGGAGCGCGCTCGTCATCCCGCTGTTTTGTACGTGTGAGTGTGGCTATTGATTATGTGTGCCCTTGAGAGTCTTCAAACAGAGATCACAGCGGCTGATGAGGTGTAAGAGAAACATGGCGATGTTATGATTAAGACTCTTAGGCATTTCATATCTCTGGGTGTCTTGTATGTTTTTGTCATTCCGCGAAGACGATTCGCCACGCTCTATATGCGTCCTGGCTTCTTGAAAAGTCAATTTAGAAAGCTTTCGAGAAAATATGTTCTTTTAAATAGATAGAGCTTTAATAACCTTGGACAAAGTACATTCGTTCTGGTCATGTCTGACTCCAGCGAATTTCGTTTGGGATAGGGCTAATGCGAGGAGAAAGTCGTATAATGTACATAAAGTGCACTGCTTTGTATCATCCATCGATACCATAGATGAGATGGAAAACCGTACAAGAAGAGAGTGTATGATTGCCCAAATTCGGGAAACTTTTGTACGTCTGCACGCGTATACATACGCGAAGGACTTACACGGCTATAGGAATGATTTGTTTTTCGTCGTTTGCGAGAATGTTACACGACACGGCTTTCCAGAAGCCGCAGGCCTTTGAAAACGATCTAGGGAAGATGTGAAAACATCATAATGCTGAAAGTAACGCTACTTATCGCTTAGTCCCGCTCGAGGTGTAATTCAAACCTTTGCAGTGATGAAGAAGCGCTGCATCCCTCCCCCGAGTCTCCCTAAGGGTTTAACAAACCACTCTATAATCGTAAACACTGCATAGCAGTCGTATGTCCTTGATTCCCTAACGAAGAGTTACATCTACTTAGACCCTCAATTCAGGCTACGGTATATCCCGACATGTGTTTCACGATCCGAAATTAGCGTATTAGGCTGAAACTATGTTTTTCAGATTCTAAATCAATGACGAACGTTCGATTGATGTAATATTATGTAATAATAATAATAATAATAATAATAATAATAATAATAATAATAATAATAATAGCATTCAAAGACATTACAGCATAAACTAACACAAAATCTTGCATAACCGTCCAAAAGAGTCGCCTGAGACTCGTTTGAATTGACAGACAACGGAGTTGAACTGATTTTGAATTTTGTGTCGCACTGAACAAAGTTAGCTGTACTGATTATGGGTACTGCTCTTTTATGCGAGTCGCTTTGCCCTTTATATCGACAATTTCTTAGAAATCGTCAGCGTCGGATGAATTTTGCATGCAGTTTTGTAGCACGCTTTCTGACTCCGCAGTCGTGTCTTAAAGGAATTGTTTACTGTCGGGAGTTATAACTATTGTTCACATTTTGTATATTCCACAAACATTGATTATACTGATTAACATTTTTACATTGGTTGTTTCTATCCCTAACTCACATTTTAGAACTTTTTTGAAACACTTAAGCTGGGTTACTGTTTCATTTGCAAATGTTGCCTTTAATGATGTGTCTACTCCTCACATAATTTTAGAAGAAGCCCTCGATATATTTTTTCTTTGACAAAGTTATGTGAAAATACACTTCCAAAGCTCTACCCCGCAATGAACAAAATGGAGACGAAGAAAATTAGTTGTTTTCGCCAAACCTGCCAACAGACTCGTTGTGTTTGACGATAAGAACATGTCAGCGTCGTGGAAAGGACTTGGAAAGTCGTGTCTAATTGGGCGTAGTACCAGAGCGGAAATTGAACAAAATGGACATGTGTGTGCATTTATTTCTACGCGACGAGTTCGGCAAAGTGCATGGCGGTTCAGGAAGAGTCAAATAATCACCTCGGAGCCTCCAAACGCTAAATTCGAGGCACGTATGATTATAACCATATCAGCCGATCAATACCAATTCCATTAATTCCGAAACACAATCGCGTTATCCAGATTTAGTTGTGGTCTAATTTCCACACACAGATACACACGCGCATATTCCCATAAAAGCATAAATGCGAGCATTCAAGTCTTCTCATTCTCTTCATATCCCTAGCCTGGACCCGGCTGCCTAGTAAAGTTAGGATTTGTATGATGTTGCCCAAAAAGCTCCAAAGACATGCTACTAAGATGTAACGCAATACAATTATTACATTTTAGAGATGTCTTCATGTACATATTTTTTTTTTGCTACCTGCTAATTTCATAGCGCTCACACAAACTACAAATTGTTTTGCAGCGCTTTATATCATATCGTAAGCCAAAAGCATAGCGCAGCTGTCATACTGTTTACATACATCCCACTGCGCAGCAATTAAAACATCCTGTCTACTTAATCTCTCCCAAATCATGTATACTAAAAATTCTCAAATTTAAAAAATAAAACAAATTTCTAGAATCAATGTATTAGTATAAAGATATATTAATTGTACCACGAAGATAATTATGGTAAGGGTATTTCCCTACACATACCAGCATCCGTATCGCAGTGCGATATACCAGCACCTGAAAGCCCCAGTCACATAATGCTCTGCGTCTGGCGTTACGTCCAAAAAAAGTCATTTTTTCCGCGGACCCCCGCGGATCCTTTGCCGTCACCAGAAATTTGTACAAAACATGCGGGCAAAAAATGCGGGCGATACGGACAGATACGACCAGATGCGAATACTTTCGTCCACTTGCGGATATTCTTACGAATTGGCACATAATAGTTCTGGACACTTGCGGAGAGTTGTGCATTTTTCTGATAGTTACGGATAGTTACAGATTGCTATGAATAATTATGGACAATTTGGTTTTCTCTTACGATTCCTGCTAAGTCAGTGTACTATGACAGCAAGGTTATCACATTTTGGACTGTCTTACATTGTACACTGGGGAAAACTGAAATTGAATTACGTACAAGTTGTGAAAAAAAATCGTAATCCTTTAATTTACTTTACAATAATAAAAGATATATCCAATTTTGAACTTGAAGTCTGAATTTTTTGTTTGTGCAACTCAGATATGAATAAACGTCATAAATGTAAAGAATGTATGTGACCGTGCATCACAAAACGAACAAAAAGTAGCACACACTGATTTTGTGGGAGGACTGAAAATAGGTGAAATGGGTCAACCGTGCCGATCTTGACTTGGCTACCCTGGGTAAATAAGGCCTTATCATTATTATTATTATTATTATTATTATTATTATTATTATTATTATCATTATTATTATTGTTAATAATATTATCATTATTTTCATTATTAGTAATATTATTATTATTATTATTATTATTATTGTTCATTTCAGCTTAGTCTGATAATCCCCTCATTGTTGTTACTCCGGTGGTTTCCATCCTGTTTTTTGTTCCATTCATCGCATAACCAGCACGGCTTGATAAAGATTAAGCGCTTGAATAGACACTTTACTTCAGAGCCTCTTTTCTCAGTTTACTCTTTTTCTGAGTGTGTGCATTCTTTCCAATATTTAGATAGGTTAGGAGAGTCCATTTGATTTGAGTTATACATCATTTTAAAGCTTAAAGTCTGCTCTTTCAGAACATGCTCCCAACTAAAATTTCATGTGTGGCGACTTTTTGTGTGTTTTGTGGTGCAGGGTCACATAACATCACCATACCACAAATAAAATACAATATAGATCGAAAAGTTAAACATTAGAGTAAGAAAATATTACTTGCAGTCATGGAATAGACAAACTGCATGGCTACGCTGTCGCTGTTCAGCGATATTCATGACATACTGGGTTATGTTAAGGAGATACTTATGATAAAGCAATGCTTATAAGATTTACAGAAAAAAGACATCAAATTAACCTTCAAACACCCCTCCCACACCCAAGTACAATATCAAGTCATCTCTTGAAGTAATGTATTTTCTGTTTGAATTTCTTGTATGCATGTCATTTTGTAATGCGCAGTATAGAGTATATTATTATAGTAGCTGCGCAATATAATATTATAAATGTCCTTATTATTATTATTATTATTAGTAGTAGTAGTAGTAGTAGTAGCAGTAGAAGTAGTAGTAGTATATAAAAAAATGTAATACACATTCGATGGAGCGTAAAGCGCATGGGTAAGACTATAGAGAAATACTAAATTCGTTCTCATTTTATATAGTTGCCCCTGTCCCACACCTTCCCCCGGCCAGAAAAGTTAATAAAATGCTGTCACCCCATCCCCTACCCAAAATATTGCTTTTTTCGAAAAATATACATTCGAAGACTACAAAAAAAAAGTTCAGCACCAAGAATCGACCGATGTCATGAGTATACATGGTATATGGGTGCCACTTAAAATGACCATTGATTGTGGGAGAAATTTCATATAATTTGACCATGCAGTTCTGCCTCTCCACCGCTCCGACTGTGTTGTAGCATTCCTTCAGGTAAAGGCGCTGCAGCTTGGCAGCAGGAGTAGTGTGCCTTTCCACGATTCTCTGTGTTCCCATGCGAGTGGAAAACGGCCACGTCGAAGGACGCAATTGTCCGCAACATCCGTTGTTGTCCGTAAATATCCGTAAGCGGACGAAACTGTTGTGATACGTTAACTTGCGGTGAATTTCGGATACTTACGGTGGACGTAAGCGAACGCAAACGGACGGAAGGTAAATTCTTTTGCGGATGGTATGCGTCCAAGCCACGGGTAGTTACGTTCAGTTACGGATAGTTACGTTTGGTTACGGTTACTTGCGTAAGTTTGCGTCCGTGGCGTCCCTCTGCGAAATTTTGAACATTTCAAAATTTCGCAGGTTCGGCGACGTCATTTTTGCGTTTCTTTACGGATGAGTTACGGGCAGTTACGTCTACATACGTTCCTGCGGATGCCTGCGTCCACGCTGCGTCCCCTGCGTCCACTCATTCGTATCTATCCGCGGCGGACGTAATCCATCGTAAAGCACTGTGTGACTGGGGCATTTTTGCAGTGCGGGGATACGTCTGCTCTGTTGACAAGGGGATCTGCACATCATGTGTGAACAGTGCCCAAAGTCAACGTTGGTGAAGTCTAGATCTTTCCAGAGAACAGATATGATAATGATATCATAATTTTTGATTTTCCATTACAAAAGGCGCTCTATTTAACATTAACATCCTCTCCTACAATGACAATGAATGAGATAAAACGGACTGAAGAGGACTCGTGCGAGCTTACAACCATTTCGAATGACCCTTTGATAGTAACGCGGGAATGAAAGGTACTCGGGAGAAAAGCATATAACTAAAGTCTTCATCATAAAAAAAGACCCTGCCCAGATATTTGAAAGATATTAGAATTAGATATTAGATATTACAAGAGTACACATCTGCTAGGCATTATTTCTTTTTCTTCTGAACTTCGCGTGAATGTTGAACTTTTGCAGTTTTTGTTGCATTAAGCCTGTAGTGCAATGTACCAGATTTAGTGCTGTATTAAATACAATTCTGTATTTGATACCAAAGTATGTTAAATTTGACCCCACTTTTAGCATTTCCATCCCTAACCTGCTGGATATGGATTCAAATTCAATCGAACTGATATTGTTGCTTTTGTTAAGAAGTATGCTTATATAGTGTTGTAAAGGACATACAAATACATACATCAATTTCCGAGCCAGGGTTTTATTCAGATTTAACATAAAATAGGTTGATTCCACCCACAACCACAATTACACCTTACACAACAACAGCAAAAACAAATCCCACCAACACAAAACAAAGCAGAACAAAATAAAACAAAGAATGTCAATACCAATTTAAGTGAACCCGCTTTCACATCAAACACATCAGTAAATTTTTCATCATTTCTTCACTACAACATTTTCTTCATTTATATAAGGGTATAGATATGTTTTAAATGTTCGAATAAAGGAGAACAAAGAAAGTCTTGGGATTTTGAAAAGATTTTGAGCTTGGGGAGCGTATTAGTTCTTACCACTTAAAACAATTATATCGCGGCAGATCTCGTATACTGAAAGGGTAACGTGTAGTAAAATTTGCCGATTTACAAAGCAACATAATATCATTGAGACCTCATATTATAGAAATGCTGAAAAGGTTTATCATGTTTGACAATCTTAATGTAACCAGCCTTTCATCCTTCAAATGTCCTTTGATATATATCAAGATCTTAAAAAAAAAGAGAAATACAGTCTAACCTGTCTATAGCCGCCACTAAAGGGAGACGAAAAAAGGTGGCCACTATTGATAAGTGGGTGCTATAGACATGGTCCTTTACATAGCTTTCTCTTGGAGGGAATTCTTTAGTGGCCGTATACTACAGGTGGCCGCTAAAGGAGGTTTGACTGTAAAATTGATTTAAATGCAGAAATTGAAATGTCACTGCTTCACCGCCAAAGAAACTGTTCATCCGTAGTCGATGTCGATGCCGAAGAAAGGCCACTGGTGCCTTAGATTCCACTCTAAATGCATTATGGGAGACTCGGAGAGCAAAAGGGTCGTCTTATCTTTAATTCAAAACACTAGAAATCCAGCGAAACATTCCATTTTTTAATTCTAATACAGCAACATTTACCCTTTACCCTTTCAATATCACAACTTTTTTTTCCCAGCGCGACTAGTTGTCAGTAATGTTAATCTTCATAGAATGACACATACAAGAAAACCGACGAGACTCTTCCATCTGACTTCTCTTTTCTATTCAAGTTCTACTTTAAAGAATTGCAAGGCTACTTAATTTGCAATTCGATATACAGTGAACTTGAACTACTTTCTTGTTAAATGAGAATATGACTTTTACCAACAGGAATTTGTAGGACTTGGGTTGACTTTTTGTTTATCGAAACTTTGCCCTTTTTCGAGTTTTGCGCTTGAAGCTTAGAACCAAAGACATGACGGATTTTTTTTTCCATTACATCATGACCACTCTACGAAGATGATAATACAGGAGGGCTGACCATTTCTGCTTTTGTCGACAAACCCTGAGGTTAATCTAATAAACGCAGCTGCGGTCCCGGGCACATCGCACACTGAATTCTTTGACCACTTGCGACAACTCGAATATAAGCTTGACCTTTCAGCATTATGAGGGAAATGTTTTCGCCATATTTGCACAGAAGCTGTTCTTTTGTTTGTTTGTTTGTTTTTTTTTTTGGTGCAACCTTCGCATTCCATTTTTAAACAATATATTTATAAGATTTTTTGGGGGGTAAAAAATCATATTGCTTACTGTGGCACTCAACCTCATTACACGCGAGAAGTAAAAAACAAAACAAAACAAACAAACAATGGGGGGGGGGGGCATCCCGTATTTGCTTTAATTTAATGACAGTGAAAATCTCGCAACAATATATCATCGGGCTGTCCAATTGCCACAAAATTCACGAAAGAGTCAAAGCTAGGGATGTATACTTCATAAAAGTCTTGCTCGTGTTCGCCCTGCGGAAACAGGACAAAGAAAAGCGAGACACCACAAAGCAAAACATAAGGAAGGCCATAGGCTATCATATCGCATCTCATAAAGTAGACCCACTAGTTTGCCCGCAGCTATTCCTCGTACGGAGCACGTCTTCGAAAGGCCTCATTTTATGCAAAGAAAATGATTTAGCTGATCATCCTCACAGCAAAAGGAAAAGAAAGGGAAACTATCAGGGAATACATGTAACATAGAGTAATCAGGTATCACTGAAACTACTATAGATGACCATCACATGTTGAGGTGTAGACAGAAATGAAAATAATATCACATGACATATTCAACGTCTAAGACCGATCTGTCGTCTGTCAAATTTAATGTAATGTTAATCCACCGGCCAGGAAAGAAAGAAAATTCACGTTGCATGTATGTCCAGAGAACCCTTATTTTTCTGTACGGATTTGTGCATGTGGCCTCACGGACCATAGCCCTCACAAAGTATCCTAGACTGAAGATAATCACCCTACGTGAAATGGGGAAATGACCAAATGGATGGGTTTATTGGGACGGAGGTGCGGACAAGAGGTAAAAGAGAGCGGGAGGGAGCTCGGGTCATAAACGGCTGAAATGAGCCCTCTCTCCGTCGTGCTCATGGGCCATTAACCCGATTTGCACGCTTCAACTGCACGGCCTCGTCATGGACGCACAACTTTTTAATGATGATGATGATGATGATGGCGGTGGTGTGGTGCTGGTGGTGATGCTATCTTTAAATTAATGTTATTTCATCAATAATCTCAACGTTGCCATAATGTTCAGATAGCAATAGATTGGCACTGTATCATCTACTCAGGGTAACCGTTCCAGTGAAAAGCATTGCTCTTATCTCACGTTTTGGTCTGCATCTTGAGTGCCGTATCAATTTTTCGTATGAAATCAATTTTACGCATGTCATGGTCGTTTCTTGAGAGAAATTTGCTATTATCTCTTTCATGCCCTTATTCTATTTTTGCACCCATCGTTGAAAATTACCAAAAGGAACACAAGAAACTAAACACCTCTATGCCTGGTAGTGATATTTATAGATTTATTAAAGCCTATTTTTTGTTTATTTTTCATTTAGCGTAATGTATGACTGCAGTACTGTTTCTGTCTCATATGATTTCTGATATCATTAAGCCTTCTTTCTTCATCATCAGTCAACAAGTGAGCGCCTGGAAGTATAATTAATTCGTGGTTTGAGTTATGCACTACCGGAGATACGGATCTGTTTGACGAGCGACTGAAGGATAAGCGGGCCAGGGGGTGGGGCAAGGTGTCGTGTGTGGCGGCATATAAGTATGGTGATTATCGTGATGACCCAGATATAGTGCGAGGCTAAATCGCCGAAGCTGGCCAGAAATCATCTCCTTAGAAGCTCGTCATGACACACACCTGGTAAATTGGCAACTTTTCTCAAATGATAGAAAAAAAACCTCGCCTCTCGCGCGCCTTCTGAATTTTCCAGCTTCACCCCGTCAAAACACGGTCTAACGATGATGCAAGATGCAGCCACAGCCGCGCCATTTCCAACTCTCAGTAGAGCGAGATATAATGAGATGTTATCACATCATTGCGTCCAGCGTGGCCAAAATCGTTGGCAGTTATTTATGTTGTACTGTCACACTAAACAAATCTCCAGTCTTGTCCTAAAGATTAAAACCCAGAGGGTACGGAAGAAAAAACTATATACCTACCCCGCCCCCTTAGCCTTTAATGAGGATTGCTTGTGTTTCGCTCTGCGATGAAGTGGGTTTACCCCTCCCCGACCTATTCTTTCGAACAACATGAAGCACACATTCACACGTACCCTACACGACCAACATTTGACCAAACACATTATATGGGAGAAGGTATTTATGGGGAATTCCGATTCCCATAATTTACATCATGTAGCAAACAAGTCAATAGAACCATCTACAGATTTGTGGAATTTATTATGGTCTTTGAGTAGATAGATCGATACTCTGAAAAACCAAAAGCAAATAACACTGAACAATGATTATGATAAAGAAGACTCAGACATTCCGGTAATGTAGCAATGTAATTCCATTACAATGCCACTTGTTTAACAATTTCACCTGTGTAGAATCTATGTATGTTTTTTTTTTCTTTTGTTCTGCTCCCATGAGCACCCAATAATGCCATCTTATGAGAAGCTTCTACTTTTATCGTCGCCCTTGTTTACTGTGATTTGTTATGAATTTTGAAATTATTCTTATTCCATATCCCAATCACTAAAAAAAAAAATGTAACTCTGTACCCAGTATCACCAATTTAAAGATATTTAGATGCAAAAGTCTGAAACCATCCGGAGTTCTTCTTTAAAGGGAGAACTCATAACATTAAGACTGTGCCGAAACGCTCACAACAAATGGGAAAGAGCATAAGAGAAGGAAAGATATGACAACTATAGAAAAAGGAGGAGCTCGAGAAAACGGTACGTGACGTAGAGAGAGAAAGACATATCTAAAGGAGGAGATATTCATATTGACACACGGTTCCATCAAAAAAGACGGTATTTTTTGGGCTGGCAGAAAGCGGGAAATGGAACCGAAGTGGACGAGACAAAGCAGAGAGCGCACGTCAATACTTCTTGATGTTGCCCGTCGTCGGTGTAGCCCCAAACTGCGTGCGAGTCCGGCGCCAGTGTTTACCTTGACTCGCGGTTTTCGGCAAGGCTGCCTCCAAGTGCAGGACCAACAAGCTCGACCGCGCTTCGATGGATATGTACACAAGCACACTCATATTGTTTTCGCCCCGTGTTTCTTTTGAAGTGAAGCAATCGTAATTGAAATATGTCGAGAGAAAGGACGGTCATATTAGTCTAAAGATAACATCTAGAGTGACTTGGCTCAAGACTTCCAAAAGTGACTTCTTAGGTCATCTAGAACTAATTTTTCAGTCGTCCATAACGCTCGCGTGGAATCGTTGGATGCCTCAAGAAACCAAGACACCACCGACTTTTAAGAGATGACATTAAGAACTACCAGAAAAAAGTAAAGCATGATTACAGAGACTGTGAGCTACGCGGATAACATAAACATTTTACGTACATACTCCTACATATAATATAAATATAAATAATAAATGTATCAAAAATGTGCGTAAGCGTATACATAATGTATGCATCCTGTATGCGTGTATGAAGAGCTTGGTTTCAACAGGCGCTAAAGCCATCATTTTTTTTTCAATGGATTTAGCGCCTTTGGAAGTAAGCTCTGCATACACACACATAATATGTAAGCATATCTGCAGTTATACAATGCTATTTGTATTTTTTTTCGGGGGGTTCTCTTAATATCAAATTGGTGTGTCAAAATGACGGATGCGAAGTCTAATTTTCAGTTTATTTTTTTAGTTGATTTTGATGAATAAAGGAGAATCCCATGATGGGATTCTAAAAGCTTGAAAATAGAAATTTCAAATAGAAGTAGGCAGAAGTGTATGTTATTGCAACTCCACAATTCCAATTTTTGTCATTTTGTCAATCGCTCTCACCTCATTTCTATCCTAAACGAGTTATTCTGGTGCGTCTCGTGAGAGACGACTGCTCTTTTATATTTTACCCCTAGCCCTATTCGTTTCAATTATTTTATTTCCATCCCACTTCGATCATGCAATCTAACTAAACCAAACTAAATTAAAACAAAACAAAGCATCGTTCAAATTCACAGCATGTTACTTGATTCTTCTTTTAGGTTTTGTTTAGAGAAGTATGCCTGCAATAGGATGATAAAAGATACTGCGTCCGGCACGAAATTTCCCGCATAAAAGAAAAATTTTTAGGTTTGTCTTGAAAAAAAAAAGTAAACAAACACACACAAGCACACAAATAGCAGCAACAACAACGCCACATACAGGCACACAAACGTGCGCGCGCGCACACACACACACACACACACACACACACACACAAACCCTTTCCGAAGTGTTGGCGGTCTCACGTTGGTGTGAGCCGGCGACCCCACCGGCGCACTGCGGGTCTGTCTAATCCAGCTTGACAGTAATTGCCGAAACCCCGAGCCGAACTGCAGGTGATTCTGTTATCATGTTTCTCACCCGACAGGCTGAAGAAGAAAGCTTCCCCTCTCGTCCTTCTTCCCCAACAAGCACCCCCTCCCTCCCCCCCCCCACTCACCGTCTTTCATCTACGCCGACGCTAGGAGAAGACAACTTGAGAGCTTAAAAAGTAATTTGACTTGATTAGCTAAAGCAAATAAGATGCTCTCCCATGCCATATCGCTTCAAAGTCAAGTGGAAATGCGTTTCGCACGCTTCACCCCTGCCTGCATTTCGAAGGAATTCAATCAATCGAATCTTCACATCCTATCATTCTAAAAGTCTCGATTCTGAAGGCGTCATCTGAAGGAGGAGTATTTGATACCATTCTTTAACTTTGTATAACAAAGTCTTGTTTACTCATTTTATAATCATTAACGTTACCCATTTCGCCAAATTGTTAAACATTATGTTCACAAACTGCTCATGAGTTTTCTATCGAACTGTTCAAGGGGTGGAAAAGGAAGCAGCCATTCAGGTGACCACGGATATGGATCTACAAATCTATAATTGCATTTGTCTCTCTCAAACTCTCTCACCGTTTTCCATCACTGTATAATGTATATATTATGTGTATGTACTCATACTAAAGACTAATCTTCATTTCTGCATTTCAATCTTCATTTCAGATGTCAACTTTGTGATAACATTGCTATGATAAACACTAATATTGAAATGATTTCATTTTTACATGTCTGGTTACTATAAAACAGTAGAATTCAACAACTGTCACCTGGCCGTCATCTCCTCCCTAGAAATGTTACTTCTTTACTTCACACATTTTCTTGGACTATCTTTGTACACAGCGCCAATCAAGGAACAATAATGCAGACAGATTATAATGAACTTTCCCTCTTACAGACTGCAATATTACTACGCGCTTTTGGTCTGTCAAAATGACGGATGCGAAGTCTAATTTTCAGTTTATTTTTAAGTTGATTTTGATAAATAGAGGAGAATCCCATGACGGGATTCTTAAAGCTTGAAAATCGAAATTTCAAATAGAAGTACTGAGATATTGAAGTTTCATGTGCTTCCATTGAATACGCGTAAATTGAAAGAGGTGATGATACCATCAACTTAGAGTTTCCTTGCGGTTATTATACATCAAAATATCAAAATCATGTTCTGGGTCACTTATTCGACACCTGACTGCAACCTCCGTCCTCTCAGATTTTGTGATACTTTTTGAGAGGGTATTCCAAACCTACTACAATGACGTAAATCATGTCTCTTTTTATTATTGATACTAAAGTATAATAACAGATCTGTTGAGGGGTGATACCATTAATATTGCCGAATCTGTTTGAAAGATTTCGACTAATACAACAGGTTCGTGATATTGATAAAGATAGTTAATTTTCTTTGTGATTTATTGATAATTTTGATTACGTATTTTCAGGAATATTTCCTGAATCTTTAATCACTAGACAAGTGGTTTTATGAAATCGTGCTGTATCTTATTTCTACATAAAGTATTTATGGCAGGCGGACTTGGTGTTAGTTTCGGGAATGAATAAAATATACTGAGTTGAATTTGATAGAATCCGTGCCAGCATGGAATATTCAATCACCGTCTTATCTTAGAACCATTTTTTTTAAATGAAATGTTTATACCACGCTGATCATCTGATATTTACTCTGTTCATTAAATCCAAATTGAACATGGTATGGAATTACAGTTAGAATATCCCTAACGGACAAACAAAACTACCCTTTCAAAAAGTAGCTGCCCATTTTGCTCAAGGGCACACGGATCCATTTCTCGTCAGATGTCATTTATTTGCTTCTACTTTACTCTCCCCTGATTCACTGCTATCAATATTCATAATCTTTGCTCGTAAAGATATTTTCCCCTCATATTGCGGGTTACTCTAAAAAAACTTACAATCGGCTGGAGTGAGGGTCATAAGTTCATGATGTGAAAAGTGATCGGTAATCCAGCTTTATTTCTTAAAAAAAAAACAGTGTTGCTACAATTCCAATCATAAGCAGAATGCGCTTTCTCGATCTCGAGTTTCATAGACAGCCCTATTTGGGGCAGCTCTAAAGAAATCCCAGCTCATAGAAATAGAGGCCTTAAAGGTTTATGATCACATTCATTAAATCATTAAACGCATATCTTCCGTCACGGCAAAGGAAGGCAACCAGCTTGTAATTAAAGATGGAAAATAAAAAAGAGCAAATTTCATCGTTACAGCTCTTGCTTAAAGTCCTTCGTACGAGTAATTGGGATTGATTGTTCTCGTATCTGTTATCTGCAGTAATGACTTGTTATTACAGATGCTGCCTACTGTGTATACCATCATGTCGGGGCTCGAATATCGAAGATGGTACGGAATGATTGCCTTCGTTACTAAATTGGCGGGAAAATAAAAACCTTGGAACGGCAATTATAGTCTTGTATATAATCATAACTCCCGCACGAAATCACAAGAGATGTTATTGCGAATACCTCCAGTTTGCCTTATTTCCTCTTCACAGCATTTCCGAGTAGTTTATGCAATTCAAGGAAAACCAAAGAAAAAATTACTCATCGTCTGCTTTTCGTTCTGTCTTCCAGTCTCCTTTTCTTGATTGCAGCATATATTCATTTCAAGATGATGCCAAATCTTCGGCCTAGATGTGGGAGGAAAGTGGGTCGAGAAATTCGAGACATGCCAAACGGCCGGATGTCTGCGCTCGTTTCATTTGAAAGCTTTGCCTACATCAAATCGAGATTCAGCTGGCTTGGGTTTTTACCCAAATACGCAGAATGACAGGTATTAGCAAGAATAGATTAGCAACTAGCAATGACTAGGAAATATCTTGACAGTTTCATTACTGTCAGCACTTTCAAAGGAAAATTCCTTTGAAATAAGATATAACAGGAAAGTAAAAGAGGCACTTCATAATATATGTTTGTTTATTTGTTTATATATATATGTATATATATATATATATATATATATATATATAAAGCAAATTTACGTTTATCACAGATTATTTTACACAGGAAACGGTGCTGAATTTTACTTGTCATTTTCCCTTCTTGAATCGTGAAGTAATCATAGCTTATAAATTACCCTCGGATTGTAAAGAAAACAATAATCCACATAACATGTATGCTATGTTATTAGGTTTACACGTCAGTTTCTAGAACACTAGGGTTCAGCCCTGTTTTTTTTTTAATCAAGGGTTTGCATCTTGTAACGAATGTAAAACAGCGCGATAAGCTGCATTTAAATACTCACTCGACCCCTTGTTAATACATTGCTTCAACTTTTGATCCTCCTCTCTATAAGTCATACCAAAATCACCCCAATTTTCAAATGTCAAAGAGAGATTACACAGTGACATGAGATAAACCCCTTGCCGCAACAAGTCCATCGGGTTGTCAGAAAAAAAAAATAAGGAAAATATAACCTGACGATTGATTAATGCCCGGACGCCAATGCATATTCATAGGAACTCTATTTCGTAACAGAGAGCATTTCAAAGTTTTCTCCATAATAATATATTGTGATTTGTTTTTCTGTTGCAATACCTTTACCAAAATACCGATACTACAAGGGATCCAATATCATCATGTGGTGCATTGTCTCATTTTCTGTACATATAGGGCATATCCTGATTTGACATGTGATCATGATTTGCGTGTCCTGTACCAACTCATAAAATAAACCTCTTTTGCTCTGCGACGCGGGTGTTCACGACGCACCTCCTCCCGGGTTGGACAGTGGGAACGGCTGTCTGTTCTCGAGCATGTGCAGAACACCATTTTTTGCCTAAATAGCCGCTTCTCGCGTTCGCGTCGCAGATCTAAAGCTCACTTATGCCACACATGTCAAAGTAGCATACACATTAAATATAAGTTGCTGTCATTGTGTGAAGATGAGTAAAGACACGTGTACCAGGTTAATATTAAAGGGACTGTACAGTACTGGTTGAGGTGAGGATTCAGGTTTATATCATTTTTTTTTTTAGTGAGATAATGAGAAATCTTTTAATGAAATATGAAAAAGCATGTAATTTCAAAAAAGATTCAACATCTATTGATGAAAATTGGCCTTGATATGGCTGAGATATAAAAAAAAGCGATCCTAATAAAAATGACAGACCACGACTTTTATTAGATCTCTCTGTGTTTCCTTGTTTTTAGATATCTCAGTCATTTCAAAACCGATTTTCATCAAACTTTTAATTCCCCTTAGAATTGTATGCTCTTTAACATTTCATTGAGTGGTTTCTAAATATCTCTCAAAATGTTACAAGCTGAATCCTCACCTAAACCAGTACTGTACAGTCTCTTTCAATAAAAAAACAAAACAAAAACATGACGCTTAACAGTACACATATTACTCTACCCTGTACTTCTACACACTTATTTCGTACGATACACGCTGTACTTTGACATCTGTAATGTCACTCAAACCAACTAAAGAAAATACTAATGTAAAATAGATACATAATCACATGATAAAGACGCAACTTTACAAGTGCATACACACATTCATGGATGATTCTTGTCAAAATTGCAGTTGTGATATAAACTATGTAATTTCAACAACTTTGTCAATCCTACTTCTAAAACTGCAATCTGTTTGGTAAAAGTTTTTTTTTCCCAAAATTATAAGCTGCAAAGAAGATTTTCGGTTGACACTAAAAACATTTTTAATTTTGAGCGCACTGGCAAGATTGTCCCTACTGCATGAAAATGAATTGTAAAAACAGCAATTTGGAATTTTGTGGGCATTATATGACAGCAACTGGGCAACAATCAACTACAACTCCGCGTACTGGGTAGTTTGATTGTCACTGTAGTGACCGCAACTATTGGAGAGGCATTCCAGACGATTTTCATAATTTCACGTCACGAAGAACATAAAGCGATAGCTCCATGTGTAGATTTGTGGAATTTATTGTGATCCTTGAGCAGAGAAACTATACTTTGAAAAACCTTAACCAAATTACAGTGCACAATGATGTTGACATACGAGGCTCACATATTTCAGAAATGCAGCAGTGTATTTCCATTACAATACTGCTTCCTTGCAAGTTCACCTGTGTAGAATCTATACATACTTTCTTGTTTCGCTCTGCTTCCTTGAGCCCCAACTCGTACATTATTATGGTGAGGCTGCCATATCTTCATCCTTGTTTATTGCAATTTGTTATAAATCTGAAAAAATGCTTATTCTTTATCCTAATCATCATAAATCCTGAAAACTCTGTAATCAGTATAACTAATTTATAGTTGTTCAAATGTAAAGATCTGAAAATCATCCGGAGGTCTCCTTTAATGTTGCGGTAATAACACCATTTGAGCTGTAAAAACGGCTACGGTTGAGCAATTCATTGCTATGCTACGAAAGTGTGATAGAAACGGCGCAGTTAGGCGCATGGGGGACTGGGTATTGCTGTAAGCTACCTTGAATGTCAAAGAAAAATAGGGAGGGGGACCCGAAAGAATTTTGTTTAAGTGCCCACCCAAACACACAGCTCACACACTCATTTTGACATGGTGCCAAAACAATGATAAGTGTGGATTGACGACACGAATAAAACTGACAACAGTATATCAACCTAATAGAATAAAGACAATAAAAATCGAGTCACAAGGACGATATTACTAGCAGGATTAATAGTCTTCTACAGCTAACGCGACGCAGTTATGTATCTGAAAGCGATGAAGAGGCAGTATTCGTCTACGAATTGATCAAACTGTGGAACGATGAAAGCATACATTCTATGTATGGTAAAATAAAAACAATTGATAAAAGAAAATGTTGAATTCAGAGAAACCATATGAATGCCTACCTCACTGAAGAATGAGAGATTCTTTCCTCCGCTCCGTTTGTTTTGATATTCCCACGCATTCACGGCTCGCGGAGACAGCGTTGGGTTTCATCCGTCTGCGCTCTACGGCCTGCGATGCTGCAATGACGGGGACACGTGAAGACTGGGTTTTCTTAAGCACGGAACATCTGACATCGCGAGTACCTCGTGTTCCTCTGTCGCGCCATTACGTCACCACTTGCTCGGAAAGCAGAGAGAGGGAGAGAGAAAAAGAGAGATGTACGATTTACATTCCCCGACAGGTTTTCAGCCAGCACCGATTTTTCATCCCGTTTGAGAGTCACATTATCTCACCACCTCTTACCTGTATGTCACAGATTTCATTCTTTATGCTAGTAATCAACGTAGCATGAGAGAATGAAATACAAGGCTGTACCCTGACACTGTTGCAGGCATCAAGATTCTTCGCCTGATCAATGCTACTTCAGAGAAAATAGAAAAATAAATCCAGTCATCTGTATTCATTACGGTTTTGATTCCTTCTGTTCCTGACTTTGGGCAAACGTAATCAGCAGAAACTTACAAGGGCAAACCTTAAAGGCTCGCTGGAGACTTGGACGTAATATGGAAGGAACTGATGCATGCAGTATGTGCAGGAGGAATATAAATTGGCAAATGATCTGCCTTCATCGTGCATCGGGGAAAATGCAAGTAGAGCTAGAATATGCATGAATATCGTCTTTTCTCCCTATAGCCATTCCGTGTTCGTCTACTGTAGATGTGAACTCCCCCGTCCATTACCTGCTCAACATACATCAAACAAAGCAACAATTACAAATCGTCTACTTACTACTATAGTGCTACAGTGCACTCCTGTTATAGCGAACATGGTTACAACGAAATTCTTGTTACAACGGAGTAGAAATCCGAGTAAGAACTTTATCATCTATGTATCTTGGTGTACTTTACCGTTCGGCTATAACGAAATTTCGATATAACGAAAGAAAATTGCTGGTCCCGAGGACTTCGTTATAATGGGGATCGCCTGTTCTAATGCTATAGTACTTTTTGATGTAATCATTACTATCGTGGTAGTTCTAATGTCACGAGAGAAGATGCAACAAGAATTATGCATAAATTGTTTTCATTCTATAGCGATCTCTACCACGATAATAAACAAAGGAAAAGTTTAACAGCAAAACTTATGAAGCATATTCTATTTTTTGCGACTAAAGTTGCCCCCCCCCAAAAAAAAAAAAATATCGTGAGAAAATGCGGAATATTTCCAATCATAGCTTTAGAAAAATTCCTAGCTATGTAGCAAGTGTAGGTGAGGTATCGCTAGAAAGGTTCGACTCATAGTGAATTTATGATGATCAACTACTAGTATGTAAATCACGTGTATCTATATGTGTTTGTAGGCGCAGCTGTACATGTGCTATACTTTTGTAATATTATTGTTTGAATTCGTATCATTGCTTCATGACATTATGCCATCTTGTACAAATCAATTATGCTACTTTGCAATTAATTTGTATTATTTTGATATGGAAATAAACAAAATAAAATGAGATGAAAATTAAATTTTGCCACATCTGATATTGAGTTACTTTAGAATATCCCCAAATGACGCTTAATTCGTTTTGCGACCATACTCTACTTTTTAAGAATATAAATAAATAAATATATATATATATATATATATATATATATACGTCACAGATAAAGAATGATAAATACGAGTACCGAATTGAAGGGTGTTTTGAGGATAAAGAAAAAAATCGTGTAATTCCTGCAGCGAGCTTTCGTCCTTTGAAAAGATGTTTTACCACCCGATATTCCTCTTGACCCAGGCGTATGAACGAGTACCTCGCAATGCTAGGAAGGGGGTGATTATGAGAGCACCACATTAAGCGAAAAACAACAACAAACACACAAACAAACAAAACAAAACAAAACCAAAAAAAAAAACAACCCCAAAGTAGAATGAAGATTACTGTGCATGGTCAAGACAACTTAGAATCTGATCGTGATTTCATGAACGTATAGTAACGGCAATATAACGATAAATCGCGTTCGTCTGTCTCATTCACCAATGACTACAATAAGGATAAAACGCGTTAATGAAATCAAGACCAGTTTGCAAGTTGTCTTGACCATGGGCAGTGATCATCATTTATTCTTGCTGAGGGTGGTGCTCTCATGATTACCCCTAGTTCTTCCCGGCATTGTCTGCTACCCATGAGTTGCGAGATATGTTGGTATTGACAAGATTGATCTGGACAATGTGTCATGCAGGGCACAACCTGCTTGCGTGGTTGCTGTTAGCAAAAAGTGTGTAAAGTTGATGTGCGGAATATTAAAAAAGTAGAAAATAAAGGAAAAAGAAAAAAAAGAAGAAGTGCTGATTGTTATCCCTACAAACTAGTCTTTTATTTCAGGCCTGTCTTCAAACTTAAATTGTAGATAATGATAGGAGGCAATAAGAAGATACATCGATTTGACTAAATGTGAATGCGTAACATATCACTATATACAAAACTCGACAGATCCTTTTCTTGCCGTTAATTTTGCTTACCTGTCGTATAACGTTTACAGAATCTTCTTGCACGCAGCTTTAGGCTTTGCCCCTCCGCTTAGCAGACCTTTTTCATCATGCTCATACGGGAGTGACGTGACACCCCGTGACCTTTTCTGGAATAACCTCTCGAAACTCTTCTTGGGCGGCATTTGACACCACGAGGAGCTCTCGACGAGCGCCGAGAGTCTTCCGCCATTGACTCGGCGCTCCTCAAGAGAACAGTGGCTTCTAGCTGGCGCTACGGTCTGCTACACGTCGACCCAAGCGGGAAGGTGAACTCGGATACATTCTCGGATACTAGTACTTGAGGTCTCACACCTGTGAATAAGTCTTTATAGACCCTTACGTTTTAAGATAATGATTGAAAACTCTATAAAGCCCACGAAAGAAGTCGCACATTTCGTGTTTCATTACATATAAGTGAATTTGCAAAAGTTTTCTTTTTTTTTCCAACGCAATCCCGACTGAGAGGTCCTAAATTAAGATTGCGATTTCACTACTGAAAATTTATAGAACTTATGCAGAAGCACATAATCAAGTCACACTATTTGAGCATGACTAGACTGTAAACATTTACACTTACCAGTATGTACTTTGAAATGTTTGTTTTTCTGTCTTTTTAATGCAGTTACCCTAATGCAAGTGTGTGCTTTTATACCAAGATAAGAATGAGAAAAAGAAAAGCGATTCTAGTGTGAACAAGATTTCGCGCGTAGGATTCAGAATGCGAGTCTAAAGCTATCATTAAAAAGTATAATAAAGAACTTATAAATGGACTAATACGCGAACTAGTGAGAAAAAAAAAACCCAACATCAGCCGATATCAGCCGTGATGCTCTTTTATTTACGTTTGGAACGAAAAACGGACAATTCATATCGCGAAAGGTGGAAATTTACCACTGGTAGAGAATGTTTCGTCTCTGGTAGACATGTTGATCGCATTCATCTTAACAAAGGAAGGAGGCCAATTGCTACGGACATCTGTGTGGGAACATCGGAACATTAAACTTTGATATACAGGGATGGATACATGACTAATCTGTGGCCAACACAGTTTGGTCTGATTATCTCCCAGACATTTTACCAGCAACATCTGGAGATAGCACAGGACGTGCAAACTTACGCTTCGCGCCGAAAAAGTACGCAAAAATCAGGCGGAATTTCTGATTACTACATAGTCAAGCCTGTTATGATGTGAAGGCATTAGGCCATCGCCTGCGTACCTTTCTTCGTTCGGGCGATCGAGGCGTTTTTCCAAAGTCCATTTGCCCAAAACAAGATGGCGCCGATCACGTCCACATCTGGCAAATAGGCAGGATTATCCTACTTTCCCATCCAAATTGCGACGGAGATTGATTGAAGTGGAAGAGGCAAGTGGCGAGGGATTTGCAGGGATCGGGCACAGCCTTCGGCGAGCTGACACAATGGGTTAACAAATTGGAGATATATTAGATTTCGGTCTCCCCAAGAATACATCTGCCATTGAATAATCCGAGTTATGTTTATCATATCTTTGGAGTTCGAGAGACGCAAATTGCTCTATTTGTCTCCCTCTCTCTCTGTCTTTCTCTCTCTCTTTCTCTCTCGTTTCTTGTGCTCCACTTAATCCAAACCCCCATCCCCCTCCCCCTCTGTATAGTCTAGGTCGCAGACGCATGCCTTATAAAGACGATTTCACCCTTCCAGTCAAATATAGATACATGGAATAGTCTGATGTACAACTATCGGCTGAGAGAAAGGGAGCGATAGCGAAATACCACATCTTGCTTTCGGCTTGTTTTATTCAAGTATGAAGCAATAAGAGTGATGACACGGATGATAACACTGATGGTTGTATTGCAATTATTAGCAAGTTTTACAACATCAACTTATTTAGGTTGATTATAAAGCAACAACGACTAAGCCAACAACTGTCATACTGTACTATAAAAGCCAGTGCAGTAAGCATTGGTTTACTCAAATATGGGGTCATCTTGATGAAACTGTCATCCCGCTTAAATAACGCATATGAAAACAATGAAGCGTTACCAATAATTACCAATAATTTGGAATAAGCATTTTCAGAGACTCGCAAAACCGGCTCATTTAGCGTATAATTTACCTGTCTCTTGTAAACCATTATAGGTCTACGGTGTGAAAAGAAACAAGGTAGGTAACCAAATGTTTGTTAAGTGTGGTGACGACCTATGAAGCGATACTTTGTATAATTACGTGTGTATGTGATGTATCCGAACGAATGATGTGCACTGTTAAACCCACACTGTTACATTTGCATGTCAAATGCATGTCTTGCAAAGCAGCGCTTTTAAACAACCCCTTTCTCTATCTCATTAAAGTAGTCATATCGGTGGAATTGCGTTTCGGCGGTTAGCTAAAGTTCGGACCGAACCGTTCATATAGAGACAGTAATCACTCACGTTCTACCGTAGAACGAAATGATATGGAAACAAAAATGATATAATCAGGGTTTATTCAATGAGAAAAAGGGTCTCCTTCCATTCTGAAACAAACCCCAAGTTACAATTTAATAATAAAATTATGCACTCGTATATCTCCATAATAATCATGTAGGCCTATACCTGAGTATTATCCAAAATGACAGACGAAGAAAGCTGATGAATAATTAAAATCCCGAAGACATGAATCATGTTATTATCATATGATTACTAAATTATCTCTGTACGGGATCGGAATTCTTCAAGTCATGCTTAAAACACACCTATATCACTGATAGGAAAATCGGGTGCACGTCACGAGTCATACAATCCACGAGTCATACAACCCACGATATCGACAAAAGTCAAATAAGTCCAATGAGTTCGACACTATTCAAGCAAAGTCCACGAGTCCGACACTCATCATCACTGCGCGTAATGCACGCAGTCTTGGTGTCGTGGGTCTTTTCTGCCTAGTGTTGGACTACTCGTGGTCCTTAAAGTGCCCCACTCACGGCCTTTTAGCCTGAAGTGTCGAACTCATGGGCCTTATTTGCCTAGAGTCGAACTCATAAGCTGTATATGACTCGTGGGCTGCATGGCTAATGGACCTTTGTTCAATGTCGAACTCGTGGGTCGAATGACCCGTGGGTCTCAGGCTCGTGGGATCACCCTGCACAATTACATCTTCAAATGAAATGATTAACAATGAAATCACCCTCTAGACCAAATTCGTATCACCATCAGTGTTTGTCTTCATTACTAAGTACGAGGAGACATCATCACCTGGCTCACTTTCTCTATCAAGTAGACACCTGCCCGCATGTAGTTCTAATCCATCGCAGGCATTCAGACCTAGAGACGAGTTTGGTCAATCGGCACGTATCGCTTCTACACGAGCTCAATTCCAGACCCAGTGATATCGACCACCCCACTACTCCCTACCCCTCTCCACAAAATCTTCTGTTGCACAACGCTATGCAAGTTGGCCTTTTCCAATTTCAAGGCAGGCAAAGGCTTACGGTGTACTGTTATGGTTTGTTGTTCCGCAGGTTTGTTATTCCAAAGGTAAAGTTAATCCGAAAATGAAACCTTCGGGAAATAAAAAAAAAAAAAGATTTGTTATACCGAAGGTTTGTTAATCTGAAAATGAAAATAGGTTCGTTATTCCCAAGGCAGTTTAATCCGAAAATGGAAAAGGGAACTCTCGTAATTCCGAAGGTTTGTTAATCCACCACGTCTTTATACATTTTTCGGATTAAGGAACCTTACTTCATTTTTTTTTTTTTTAGGGGGGGGGGGAGACGTTAATGACGAACCTTTGGAATAACGAACCTCATTTCATTTTCGGATCAACGAAAACCTTCGGAATAACGAAACATATCATTTTCGGATGAAAGGACCTTCGGAAAAATGAGCCATACTTCATTTTCGGAAATAAGAATCTTCGGAATAACGCCAAAAATATTTAGATTAACGAATCCTTTTTGATTCTCGGATTAACGCACCTCCAGGTGTACAGAATTAACCATTTGTGTGTTTCGGAATAACGAAACGTCAGAATAACGAATATCATTGGTCGGTACAGTGTAAAACGGTGAATCCAAGGAAACAACATAGATCTACGTCTGCAAACCATTTGTGTTTTGTCTTCGCATTTGATTACCTGCTCTGAATGATGACTGTTTATAGCAAACGTCAAACTTTGGACGCCTCGGGAGCCCTCGCCTGAACTTGCGAAGTCAAATCGACATACATAAATCTCACAGTTTGTGGCGGCTCTCTCGTTTATACTAAGCAAAGGTTTGCTCGTTTACGAGATCGCAGAAGTTTGGAATACCACCGCCTCCCAATTACATTTGATCCGATGACACTGGATATTACTGGCTCATCCTTGAGCGCAGCCATGGATTTTTCCTGGATACTGATTGATGGTAAATCACAGGACTAGCTTGGACAGCTACAACTCAAATTAGTAACATCAAAGTAAGAACGCACCCACCATAAAGAGAAGGAAGCGAAAGAATCCTTGTTATTTTGAAGCTTTCAGTTCAAGGTGTCCTCGATCTCCGTGAACATTAAATGCAATGTTGCGCTTCAGTGTTAGAAAATAGTGTGTTCTAAAATAATGGCAGTAGCCTATCATGTGTCCCACCGACTAATCACATCAGTCTCCATGATTTTCCAGCCTGAACCCTCTTCTTCATCATTTCTGGTACATCTTTCTCCTCACACCGACTTCGGAGGCCTTTACCTCAATCTCACTCTCCATTCTTCTAAGCTCTTGCCTTCTGTTGTCTCGTCTTCATTAAGCGCAACTTCAACTTCCAGCTCACCGCTGCCCTTCGACTGTCACTATTTGCCTTCCTTACACTCTCCCAATGTCGCTTCCATCCTTTACTCTCCTCTTTCTAGGGTCTTTTTTCGCCAAACAGCAGTCACTCAAGGACTACATACGCACATGGTGTTACCGCAAGCCTCTCTATACCTTTATCACGCTAAGATGATTACTTAAATATTTCGGATGGCGGATGTGGGCATGGCGGAGACGGCTGCAAGTTGCGGCGAGGTGAAAAGCCAGCAGTGCTTTACCAAAACATGAAGTGGATACAGTGTACCAAAATATCTCTACTACAGTATTAACAGATAATTGTGTGCGTGCGTGTGTGTGTGTCTATGTGTGTATTTGTGTGTATGTTATTTCAATTCAATTCAATTCATTTCATTTTCATACTTCTCATTTATGAACATTACAACAGAAACCAGACAAGTTCTTTTACCTTGTGAACAATGTGCAGAAAAAAAAAAACAATATACATGGTGATAACACAGTAATTACATGTAATGATAACTGGTCAAAATCGAAATCGAAATAGGGTTGATCAAAGAGAAGTATGGCGGGACCTACATGAAAGCTAGCTTGTTTGGCTGTAAGCCCCGAGTAATCAGTGTTTGTGAAAACTATCACCAGGATATGATCAGTAAAACACAAAAAGTAACATGTACAGCTATTAAGCCATTTGGTGCCTGTCGTCAAGCTCTGCATAGAAAGTTAGAGATGGGTAGAGGGAAAGAGGAAGAGAGGGAAACGAAGTAGAATGTGGAATTGCTAATGATGAATTCAGAGAGCCTGATGGCAAGACCCTAAATGGAATCTGCAACGTGTTGACAAAATGTTTGATTGGACAATAACATACCACAGTATTAAATAAGACATTACATAAGACATTTAATGTGTAATGGCACACTATTTTAAGGTTGGTATTCTTTTTTTATTTTATTTTCTTGTTTGTATATACGATGTAGATATAATGGTAAATATGGCATCCCATGGAAGAACAGTTGCACCTTGAAAATACGGTTGAATGGGCGATCCTCCATTTATTCATATTTTGTTATAATTTTCTAGCTTATTGTATATTTTGTTTGAATACGGAAACAATGCAACACAACAAAAATCGACAGATCATGCAGAGTGATCAGAGTGGTAAAGTTTTGATCCAAATCGGACCTAAATTGAGGAAGTTTAAAGTGGAATTTTAATGTTTCACATGTTTTCACAAAGCTATGATAAAATAGTAATCAGAACAAAATACTAGAGACGGAAGATGTCATTATTTCACAACCTTCCATCGGTTTAAAAATAAATAAAGAAATACGTGTTTCGCCAACAATTTCGCCACTGTAACCCATATTCGCTAACAATGATCTAAGATGATGAAAGTCATCCTGAACATAATGTGGAATTCGCCTGTTGGGTCAGTTAGTTAGGAGAGTTTTTAATGAAGAGGTGAGGTAATCAATGATGGCCTGTCATTCATTCGGAAACCTACCTCCACTAACTGTAGTTCTTTCAAACAGAAAAAAAGAAGGTTAGCACATCATTGTTCGGATGGCAAGACTTTTAATCTGAAACGTTGATGAAAATCGCCCTTTTAGATTATTGTCAGATAATCAGTTAAAGTGGCTGTACAGTACTGGCTGAGGTTGGGATTTATGTTTTTTACATTCCTATGTAAGATAATGAGAAACCTCTTATGAAATATGAAAGAGCATGCACTTTTAAGAAGGATTCAATGTTTATTTGATGAAAATTGGTTTTCAAATGGCTGAGATATCCAAAAAAGTGATGATAATAAAAGACGACAGGCCACGCCTTTTATTAGGATCTCTTTGTTTTACCTTGTTTTTGAATATCTCAGCCATTTCAAAACCGATTTTCATCAGATTAACTTTTGATACCCCTTAGAATTGCATGCTCTTTGACATCTCATAGAGTGGTTTCTGAATATCTCGCAAAAACGTTAAAAGCTAAATCCTCACCTCGACCAGAACTGTACACACCCTTTAAGAACTGTACACACCCTTTAAACTATGTCCAGTCCAAATCCTAGCTGTCTTACCCCCAAAATAAAGCCACGACAGTATGTAAAATGAAATGCGATCGAATTCTCTATGGTGCTTTGGCTACAATGTTTTCTCACTCTCATGAACATTAATTTTCAGATACAAGATGTTGTCGCCCAAATAGCGATATGCCGCAGTCGAAATTACCGTGAATACAGCTTGCGGTCTCCGGCGCCGGTTGGCAATACATCATCGTGTATCAGAGCAAGTGCATAAACCTCTTTAATCGAGGGAGTCGCGTATGTCGGTTTTTATTTGAGTCTTGATCGACAGTCAGGGCGATGAATTATGCAGCAAGGATTGAATGGATAATTAGTTAAATTATGACTGACAATCAATTAAGAGAGATTGACTTGCCTGCCCTTGCTTCATGATGAATTGCAATCAATATGTAACAAATTCAGGGACTGTGCACAGTCAGACTGTGCTCTCAAACTTCCCTCCCAGCGACTATAGGCAGACAGAAAGTACGCTGAAGGTTTCTAGACCGACTGTAATGCGCTCCTAAATCTCTATTATCTTGACTCACAAAGAAGCCATCGACGTTAACGTCGTGGTATATTTTCAAAGACACCAACTTTTAGGTAACTTACACCAGGAAGGTCGTTATTCATACCCATCATGCGTAAATAGGTTATAATGTAAGATCTAATGATGAATCTCTCTTCTTGGGAGACTACGAGGATACAAAAAACAGAAACAAAACAAAACAACAGCAAATAGTTGGTTTTGGATATTAGCGTAAAAGAAGAATATTGGTCCATCTCCATGACATCAAAAGTTATCATGCTTTTTTAGGTAGTAGACTTCCGTTATAAACCGTTATGACTGAGTCATTGTGCAGCTAAACATACTGACTTCTGCCAAATCTGACGTAAAGAACACACAGAAGCCTGCCAAATAGTGATTCCAAGTATTTTTGAGAGTAAGTGTTCCACGATTTCGATGGATGCACGGTTGTAAAGGGATGGCACACTCTCGGGTGAGATGGGGCTTCAGGTTTCCAACGTTTTTTAATGAAGATTTTTGAGAAAATGAGAGACCTCTTGTGAGATATGAAAGAGTATGCAGTTCTCTATCTGATGAAAATTGGTTTTGAAAAGGCTGAGATATCCAAAACAAAGCGATCCTCATAAAAAAGCGGGACCCACCTCTTATTGGGATCGCTTTGTTTATGCCAACATTGTTTGTTTGTTTTTTGATATCTCAGTCATTTCAAAACCAATTTTCATCAAATAAACTTAAACTCTTGTTAGTATTGTATGCTTTTAATTATTTCATTAAGTGTTTTCTATGTATCTCGTATAAAAGTTAAAAGCTGAATCACGCAATACTATACCATCTCTTTAAGGTATCATGGTGTCGCTTACCACTCCCATATCAGGACCACTCCCATATCAGGAGTCCCACCTGATGGGTTGAAGAAGCTTTAACCTCCTGTTACACAATGTACACAGTGAACCCAGTACGAACAATTACTTTCTGCAATTGTGCGGTTGTGTATTTGTGCTGTATATTTTTGTTCTTTTTGTTCCTTATTTGTTTTCCATGTCAAAAGTACTAAATACGGCAACTTATTATTGATACTGAAAAAAAAATCTGCCTCAGAATGGCTTCCTAAGGTTTGTCCTTTTCTTTTCTCTTCACAATAAAACATGTCTACTATCCAACTGTCAGGTTTTTACCGAAGAGAAGATCTCTAAGCAGGGGTAAATCCGCCAAAAGTAACACAAAATCTAACACGTGAAAGATAATTGAAGTCTTCGTTGCGATTTTCCTTCATATTCATCACTTCAAGTGGGGTATTGGAACGTTGGCAATACAAATTCTGTTAGATGAAAGACCTGCACACGGCAAGCGATTATGGCATATAAGCGACAGGATGGAAATGTAACGATAACTGTAGTCCATTCGAATTGATGCGGGAGAATAACAATTCAGAAATTAAATAGATACCTGATCCTGGTCACTGGAGCTATCTGCAAGTCATTAAGAAACTGATAGCATTCAGAGCTCTCTAAATTTGAATGAATCTGCAGTTTGATGGTGTTCCGCAGAGAAGTGACCAAGTTTAATACTGCGAATACCCACATGACAAAATGAATACACTAAAAGAGAACTGTAATCAGTGTGGTAATCTGTCAACTTGCCTCTCTCTTGTTTTATGTCCAGTCAAAATTTGAAGAGCAGTGATTTGGCTCAGTCGGTAGCGCTTCTGCCTCCCAATCTATATGACCCGGGTTCAATTACCGAGTCAACCTGAGCTATGTGTGTAATTATACCGCCCCCTCTAGTAAACAGGCAAAAGACCATGTCCCTCAAATAGGAAAATGGGAGGAGATCACAACTGATGCACATAAAATATCCAGCTTTATTAATTCGGAACAGGATGCATAAAGCCCGCAACACACTGTACGACTCACGACTATACGACTGACAGACTTTGGATCCGAAATGAATCACAATATCCTCAGAATAAACACGCTCGTTTATTTCAGATCCTAAGTCTGTCAGTTGTATAGTTGTGAGTGTTGTATTATGTGCGGCGGGCTTAACCAGGGAAAGTAATCTGCCTCACATCCAGTTGGACCCCATGGAAGGCCATCTAGTGCACCTGATATGGGCTATCCCGCCATCTTCTCAGATGGAAAATGAAACAAACAAGCACACCATGTCCAAGATGACTTTGGGAAACAAAGTAAAGATAAGCATAACAACGTTAACACGCTATTGCAGTTTAACAGAAAATAAGAAAGAAAAAAGAAAATCACACATACCCCAGGATATCCCACTTTCTTATGCTTTTAAACAAAACAGTGACATTGCCTGAAATCTTTCATGCAAATTAGAGGCAATTTGGGCAATGCCTCACACTCTTATTAGGTTTGTATGGAAATACAGTATGAAATATAGCAGATATAATTTTTTTCTGCTCATAGCAACTACATGATTCTTATCTACAGATCCATCGTTACACACGGGGAAAATTATGGAATTATTCAGTGTCTTTATAGGAGAAATTACTGGCGTGAAAGTAATTTTAAGTAAGAAAATGCAGTGAGGTTTTTTTGTACAGGCCGACGTACGGGAGATATGTGAGGCGATCGTTATACCATCACATCATCTCGTATGCAAGCAGGTCATGTTTGGGACCGGTGCCACCATTTTGTGAAAATATTTGGAAGGATGAGGTAAGTTCTGTATTTGGGTTACTTCTTTTCTTTTTCACTGTAATGAAATCTATCCCTTTTAAAAGTGGAATTTCATTTTTGGTAATAAACGTCAGCTCGAACACATAACGAGAAGAGATTCTCGGTAAACCTCTGCATGCTGTTCGAAGCTCAATTATGTTTGCGTGCAGTAGCAATCGCAGGCACGCCTGGATTTCAGCCCTGCGCAGAAACTAAATGCCGTTGCAATGAGATGAAATATCCCGCGGCAAAAATCTAGGTTTGTTTTTCGCGCCATCGCTCACTTTCTCTTTAAATCAAATTTGCTATTCCCTTCCAAATGTTTTTTCCTCGATCCGCAAGTCTGGGACAGGTAAACCTATTCCGACGCTCCTTACAATGTTGACTCTACGACCCAAATTCACCCACTCATGCAATGTAATAATGGCTCCAATTGCTTGCTATAGAGCACGGAGTGAAGTTTGCTATTTCCCAAGGACAGTTGAAGGATGTTCAGATATTAGTCCATGGATTCATCCATGGTCATGACTTGTGAAATTAAACTGGTTTGCATTCAATCTTGAAATGCATAGTCCATTGACATAAAAACAACGACATAACAAACAAACATTCGTCGTTTAGTCAGCCTTACAAATTCGGACCTATGAGAATATCATAATTATACTCAGCTAGTTACATTCGAATACGAACGGAGAAAGTCAAGCAAACGAAAAAAAGAAAGGCAAAAGGGGAAAGGTTATTAAATAGAAGACAGACAAATAAGACAGTACAGCGGTGATTCTGCGATTGACAAAGCGCGGAAAGTATTCACCTAACTTATCACCAGATATCAGTGTTTATGGCAGAAATTAACCGATATATGGTTTCCTAAAACAAAGTCGGAGTGTTGCACTCTGAATGGAACGAGGTATATTTCATTTGGCGTAGTATAAGTATGATAACCACAGCATGTCTTGCATGGGACAGCATTCCTCACTCTTAGATTTTCTGCTGAGTCTTTCTCCCTCCCCTCACACCAACTCACATACCCCCTTGTCAATGGAATAATCCTGTCCAAATATCAAGTAGCACCATTCAGTAGACAACTGCCTTAACCATTATTTTTGTATAGTACATCCTTCATGTTGAGCGGCCTTTTTGACTTTACAACTTCCTCGGTGGTTCGAATTTCTCGGGAGGACAATATTCTGACCGCTGAGTGATTGTGTGTCATATTTTGTATGGCACCAAATTCCTCAGGAATTTGGCATCCATCGTACATCACGTGAGCTTGGGAAGAGAGAGAGGGAGAGAGAGGGGGGGGGGGGGGGCGCAGCAGCGTGACATAAAATCGATTGTACAGCGGGACGACTCTATTTGAGACTTAAGTACGATTAAAATCGAAAACAGCAGATGTAGGGGCCGGTGAAAGAAAGGAAAAGAAAAAGAAGAAAAATTATTTTCCCTTCAAAACGACGGCATGATTATATAATGCTAACATAGACCAAAATGCAATGACTGGCTGACAGTTGTCCACTGGAACTGCATATTTAATTGACCATAAAAAGGTTAGAGGTCCTGTTTACCTTTGGGAACAGTGATTTAAAAAAAAATAAGATATGACATTTAATGCATATGTGTAGGTCTGTTGCACCACAATAAATCCTATCATGTAAAATTTTCGCGATAAAACCTAAAATATGAGGAGATATCTGTATTTTTCTCTTTAAACGGTAACTGTAGATGGTTTAGTCTGGAAGCATTTTTATTATAACTATTGTTCACATTTTGTATCTTTAACAATACTTAACATCGATTTTACCGATTCAAATTTTTAAAGTGGTTGTTTCTATCGCTAACTCATATTTGAGAACTAATTCAAAGTACTAATGCTGGGATTTTGTTTCATCTGGAAATGGTAAATAATGCCTTCAATTAAGGATTGTTACAAATAACCAATGATCATATTAAGTAGTCTTGGCGACCGTATGACTGCAGGTGATTACGTAATCGACTTTGACTCCGGTCGGCCATTAGACGTGAACAAAGGAAACAAAGCATTCGGGAAGTTCGGACAGAAATGAAAAGCTTTTAGGAGCAAATGTCAATGGGGTATCATCATAATTTTGATCATACTAAAACTGGAGGAAAATCCAGTGAAGTTTCTGACAGGTGTGAAATGGTCTGGGCTATAATCAGACATGAAAAATCATCATATTTTGATGCTGATTGATAACAGCTTAATTTTTCTTTCGTGTTATTACGCTTTTAAGAAAATCAACTCATTATGTAGTGAACTTTTATAAAGACTTCTACTCGACTGGATCAAATCGGAGAATATCTACTTATAGAGACACATCAGATAAAGTTCAATGCTTTCACGACGATTGATCGAACCACCAAATCTGCGTTGGCCTGCAATTTGCAGAATAAAAGAAAACAGACAAACCCAAAACAATTATCATCCAAATGATCACTGTGTATACAAAGACACAGGGTGAATATAGAGAAAGAAAAACGCATACAAAAATCAGTATGGGCATATGATATCTCAATATCATTATATGGATTCATCGGCACACTGTAAATAAGCAAACAGACAGATATAGAAATACAAATATGAATATAATTATGTACACGAACTTCTGATGATACGGACATGACAAAATTCTTTTGCAGATGTTAACTTATTTTGTATTTGCAGTAAATAGATCGGTAATATTAGTGATATACCATGTATAATGTATGTATATGGGTGCATTCTTGTTTGTGTTGATTGATACTGTTGCGTCCCTGTGTATACATTTTTACAAAACTATGAGACTTTTGAGCACTCCAAGGTACCGCTAATCTTGTAGTCTTATTTGACGAGAAGAACAAAGACTTGGGGAATAAATGCGATGCATTGGAATTAGATTGACTGGTCGATGTTTGGCGGCAAAAGACTTTGTCATTCTTTATCGCCAATGACAATCTATTCGCGGAGACGAAACATAAATCGAATCTGTCCTATACAGTCATCGAGATTCAGCGCATTATTCCATCATGCTCATTGTTGGTTTTATCCGACGAGGAACCGGGCAAAGAGAATTACGGAAAAGTTATCATTAATCATCCTTAGGTGTCGATTTTTGCATGCTTTGAATTCGAATTGCATCATGTATCATCTCCAACCAGCTAAAAACTCTGTTGACAATCCAAATTAAATAGGAAAGATAGAAGCATACTTACAGACAGACAAAAAGAGGAGGCGAAAGAGAGAAAGGGAAAGGGAGAGGAGTATGTCAAGAGATATATAACATATATATATATATATATATATATATATATATATATCAAGAGACATAGGAAGGTATATTTCTTTTGTACTGACTTTTCTTTGAAATGGCATTGTTACTGTATGTATAGTATTCAAAAGGCTGAAGGCAGTTGTGTCTTAAAAACGGGGAATTTAGAGGAAGGGAACGAGAATGAGAGAAATTGAGGAAACAGAAATACTGAAAACAAAATAGAAAGAGATGAAAGGATGTAGTTCTCTAGAACCTTTCTGAGTGGAAGAAATATATATCTATCCATCACTGTATCAGGTCTACCATATAGCCTAGGTTTGGAAGAAGCATTGTTATCATATTCTATATGCCAGCAGGGAATGTAGGGCTTACATTAAAACAGAAGAAAAAGTCTGTAATGGCGTCATGGAGGACGGATATTATCCAAGCTAATTTCTGTCAGTCTGTATATATATATATATATATATATATATATATATATATATATATATATATATATATATATATATATATATAGTGTGTGTGTGTTTTTGTTTTGTTTTGTTTTGTTTTTGCTTTATCGCAGTGGACACTTCCAATCGCACTTCCCGGTAACGACATTTCTGATAATTTTGTGCATTTTTCCTCTTTACTTCAATCATTCATTGTTAGTGTTTCAAAAGGTAAAGAACGATAAATCCTACTCCGTTTAAGCCCTCTGTTATCATTGTGATTGCAAAATACTTCCAAAGTTTCTTATATTACTAAATTTAAAGCTAATTCCTACATTTGTTACACTTTGAAAAACAGTTAAGTACTATATCTTTATTAAATTATTTTTTCTGATTTCATACAGATTTATTAAATTCAATCAGTTCAAATTTAATTCTTTAATAGAAGACATGGTGAAATTCAGACAGTAAGTTGTCAGAGGTGTCATTCTAGTGATAACAAGATGAAGTTCTGCAGGAAAATTCCCTCAGGACAAAAAGGAGAATACTGATATTAGTAGCAGCGACTAATTTCTTTCCCAAAGATAACATGGTTTAATAGACAGACCGGCATTCACAAATCAATCCTCGCCTCAGGCAACGCGCGTGGAAACGGAATATGTTATTACAAAATAATCACTTCACTTTCAGGGAGTGAAAATCCCTCATTTTGGTAATTCACGTGAAAGGAAAACAACCTAAAAATAGATCAAATTGAACATGTTGTAAATGCAAGCCCATGTAATTGTGTAGAAATGCAGCTTTCCTAGAGGTCTTGAGAATAGAAGTGAACGCTTAAATACTTTTATACGTGGTTTTCAGTGGCGGATCCAGGAATTCCGTAAGGGGGGGGGGGAGCAAAGAAATATTTCTGGTGCCACTTAAGGGTTTAATCAGCTGACAAGCCAAAAAAAAAAAAAACCCCAACAACAAACAAACACACACAGATAAGAAGCTTTTTGTCTTTAAAAGATTTTTTTTTTCTTTTTATTTCCTTTATTTTCTAAACAATTAAAAGGGAGCCCCGTATATACGCCCCGGATCCGCCACTGTTTTTTAAGACACAATAAGTTGTAAAATCAGATTATAGTTTGGATTTACCTCTTCACTGTCTTCGGTTTCGATTAGTACACTGGTACACGCAGCGCTTTTTTTTTTCTTCAAAATTACTCCATAGGCCAAGGGTTCGAGGATTGGGACTATTTAGAAAGGGTTCCTTTTTTGAAACCCCTGTGTGCCACATTAATATCCTATTCATAGATAGGTGTGTGAGATTAGTGCACATTTAGCTCAAATAGAACAAATAGTTTAGAAGCGGTGGTTTGCTAGATAGACGAGGCTGTTGAAAACCTAATAACCCATTGAAATACAAATTCGTCATTCACAATACCGACCGGGTTAACATTCTGGAATATCATTGCATTCTTTATTGCATTATTGCTATCAAAGATAATGAGATGGAATCATGTGAGAAAATAAAGAGATACGATGCAATGAGGAATCATTACGTTCTTTATTCCTGCAGCATAATTGTTGGGAAATTATCATTATGACGTAGTATAAATTCCCGACGTCTCATCTTGTGTGTCCCTAGAATGTGTCCCGATGAGGAGCTGTGGCAACATGGACAATGATCTATGTAGAAATCAATTTTCAATACTTAAGTCAAAGGATCATTTACTCTAAGACAGAAAGAGATAGGAAAAGATGCTTCCGAACTTCATTTTTTTATAAACAAAAGAACGCTGCATTTGGGAAAGAGAATGCGCAAAGAAAGTCTCAGATTTCATAAACTTACCATTAACATCTAAAAGGAAATAAAGTAAATCAAATTTGTTCAAAACATATGAAAGTTACCTATACTAAAGAAACCTTTTGCAGGAGGATTTGGGAGCGATTTGGTCATTGCCCCTCTCATTACAGTGTGTTGTTATTTTATGGAATGCACTGATACAAAGACATCATAATGCTGCACGCAGCCACAACTGTTTTGAGGGTATTAACAATGCACGTGACTAGCATCATTTCTCTATGTACCTGTTTGTACTAGAAATGGCAAATGCAGCCATGGACATGCTAGTGAAATTCAGAGAAATGCATTGATGATTCGTGATATTTTCTATTTTATGTTGAATTTGTGTAGCTGTTATTAATCATGTTCGTTCGGAACGGCGATGGGTAAGGAGGCCACACGGTGTATCGCATGATATTGTAATTCGTATGGAAGGGTGTTGACCGAGAGGTTTGAAAGAGCGCTGTCCGTTGATCGATTGTTCCATCTTCGTATCGGTATCGGGTTAACTGATTTGACTCCACCAAATATGTCAAATGTTTAATGATTGGTCGTTTCGCGTCTCCATGTATTACGATATTTCTCTACTAGTATTTGTTTTTCTTTTGTGTGTGGTCGTGTGTGTGTGTGCGTGTGTGTGTGTGTGCGTTGTGTAGTGTGTGTGTGTGCGTGTGTGTGTGTGTGTGTGTGTGTGTGTGTGTGTGCTTGTGCGCACTGGCGTAGCCAGGGGGGGGGGGGCGATGGGGGCGGTCGCCCCCCCCTCAGATTTGGACCGGGGATTTGGGAGGCGGAAAAAAAAAATGCGTGTATACTGTATGCATGCACATGCAGCGGGTCTCCTTTGCAACCTTTCATCAAATAAGATATTTTTTTTGAATATTTCACTCAAAGTGTGCACCAGATCGTTGAATTTCAATTCAAAATATGCAAAATCTCTCGTGCTTGGGAGGGGGTATCCCCCTCCCAAACCCTCCCCCTCTGTGCCTCTTTCCCTAGCTTAGTACACTTTTTAGATTTACGCACACACACAAAATATGAATAATTCTGAGTGCACAAGACTTATCACTTATATTCCGAAAACTCAAGGTTCCCTCATGTATAAGGGGAATTTCCCCTTTTAATCTACCCTTTCCTCCCTCAGCCCCCCCCCCCCCCATCAGGTTTTTTTTTTTTGTGATTTCCCAAATGTTGATTCCATCAAATATGCGTAAACGAGATATCTCAATTTCAGGCAAAAGCTCCATCGGAAGGGAAGGGTGGAGATAACACTCGCCCAAGCCTTCTCCCTGATCGCCCGCCCCTCCCCCCCCCCCTTCCGCCATTCATAGAAGTAGACTGTGGCTATACCCAGATCGCTTTATTTCAATTCTAAAAACGCAAAAGCTCCGCGAGCGGGAGGGGGAATCCCCCTTCCCCTAAGCTCTACCTCACTAGACTTTATACATACACACAGATGGTGCACATTCGGAACAAGAGCTAAATTCCGTGATTTTAACACTTCGATGAAAAAGTATTGCACCAAAAATTTGCACCAGATCGCTGAATTTCAGGTCTGAAAACGCAAAATCACCTTCGTGTGGGAGGGGATATGCCCCTATCTACACCCTCGTGTGCATGCTTTTTCTGTTTGATTGCTGAACTGCAGACAGCATTCATGATATTCAGTGTAAGAATTAATACAAGAAGATTATTTAAATGATATACCATTCTATAGGCAAATTGTTCAATAATAATCTACACTAAAATATACTGCAACCTTAAACAAGTGGGACTGTTTCAACTCGTTAAAACATGCAAAAACATGCATCAAATTGCACCATTTGCAACATCAAAATGCAAAAAGTTCTCACCGTGGGAGGGGGGACACCCCCCTCCCACACCCTCCCCTCCCCCTTCGCTCGCTCCGCTCGCTCGGGTTCAGTCGCGTTCATGATATTCAGTGAAAAGAATTAACACAAGAAGTGTATTTAAATTGTACCATTTTATAGGCAAATTGTTCAATAATAATCTACATCAAAATATACTGCTACCTTAAACAAGTGGGACTGTTTCTCGTCGATAAAACGCGCAAAAACATGCATCAAATTGCACCATTTTCAAAATCAAAATGCAAAAAGTTCTTACCGTGGGAGGTGTCCCCCCTCCCACACCCTCCCCTCCCCCGTCTCTCGCTCCGCTCGCTCGGGTTCAGTCCCGTTCATGATATTCAGTGAAAAGAATTAATATTGAGAAGTGTGTTTAAATCATACCATTTTATAGGCAAATTATTCAATAATAATCTACACTAAAATATACTGCTACCTTAAACAAGAAGGACTGTTTCACGTCGATAAAACGAGCAAAAACATGCATCAAATTGCACCATTTGCAACATCAAAATGCAAAAAGTTCTCACCGTGGGAGGGGGGACACCCCCCTCCCACACCCTCCCCTCCCCCTTCGCTCGCTCCGCTCGCTCGGGTTCAGTCGCGTTCATGATATTCAGTGAAAAGAATTAACACAGGAAGTGTATTTTATTTGTACCATTTTATAGGCAAATCGTTCAATAATAATCTACATCAAAATATACTGCTACCTTAAACAAGTGAGACTGTTTCTCGTCGATAAAACGCCCAAAAACATGCATCAAATTGCACCATTTTCAAAATCAAAATGCAAAAAGTTCTTACCGTGGGAGGGGGGACACCCCCCTCCCACACCCTCCCCTCCCCCGTCTCTCGCTCCGCTCGCTCGGGTTCAGTCCCGTTCATGATATTCAGTGAAAAGAATTAATATTGAGAAGTGTGTTTAAATCATACCATTTTATAGGCAAATTGTTCAATAATAATCTACACTAAAATATACTGCTACCTTAAACAAGAAGGACTGTTTCACGTCGATAAAACGAGCAAAAACATGCATCAAATTGCACCATTTGCAACATCAAAATGCAAAAAGTTCTCACCGTGGGAGGGGGGACACCCCCCTCCCACACCCTCCCCTCCCCCTTCGCTCGCTCCGCTCGATCGGGTTCAGTCGCGTTCATGATATTCAGTGAAAAGAATTAACACAAGAAGTGTATTTAAATTGTACCATTTTATAGGCAAATTGTTCAATAATAATCTACATCAAAATATACTGCTACCTTAAACAAGAGGGACTGTTTCTCGTCGATAAAACGCGCAAAAACATGCATCAAATTGCACCATTTACAACATCAAAATGCAAAAAGTTCTTACCGTGGGAGGGGGGACGCCCCCCTCCCACACCCTCCCCTCCCCCTCGCTCGCTCCGCTCGCTCGGGTTCAGTCGCGTTCATGATATTCAGTGAAAAGAATTAACACAGGAAGTGTATTTTTATTGTACCATTTTATAGGCAAATCGTTCAATAATAATCTGCATCAAAATACACTGCTACCTTAAACAAGTGGGACTGTTTCTCGTCGATAAAACGCGCAAAAACATGCATCAAATTGCACCATTTTCAAAATCAAAATGCAAACAGTTCTTACCGTGGGAGGGGGGACACCCCCCTCCCACACCCTCCCCTCCCCCCTCTCTCGCTCCGCTCGCTCGGGTTCAGTCGCGTTCATGATATTCAGTGAAAAGAATTAACACAAAAAGTGTATTTAAATTGTACCATTTGATAGGCAAATTGTTCAATAATAATCTACATCAAAATATACTGCTACCTTAAACAAGTGGGACTGTTTCTCGTCGACAAAAAACGCGCAAAAACATGCATCAAATTGCACCATTTACAACATCAAAATGCAAAAAGTTCTTACCGTGGGAGGGGGGACAGCCCCCTCCCACGCCCTCCCCTCGCCCCTCGCTCGCTCCGTTCGGTCGGGTTCAGTCGCGTTCATGATATTCAGTGAAAAGAATTAATATTGAGAAGTGCGTTTAAATTATACCATTTTATAGGCAAATTGTTCAATAATAATCTACACTAAAATATACTGCTACCTTAAACAAGTAGGACTGTTTCACGTCGATAAAACGAGCAAAAACATGCATCAAATTGCACCATTTTCAACATCAAAATGCAAAAAGTTCTTACCGTGGGAGGGGGGACACCCCCTCCCACACCCTCCCCTCCCCCCTCCCTCCCCCCCCCCCCCATCGCTCGCTCCGCTCGCTCGGGTTCAGTCGCGTTCATGATATTCAGTGAAAAGAATTAATATTGAGAAGTGCGTTTAAATTATACCATTTTATAGGCAAATTGTTCAATAATAATCTACACTAAAATATACTGCTACCTTAAACAAGTAGGACTGTTTCACGTCGATAAAACGAGCAAAAACATGCATCAAATTGCACCATTTTCAACATCAAAATGCAAAAAGTTCTTACCGTGGGAGGGGGGACAGCCCCCTCCCACACCCTCCCCTCGCCCCTCGCTCGCTCCGCTCGGTCGGGTTCAGTCGCGTTCATGATATTCAGTGAAAAGAATTAATATTGAGAAGTGCGTTTAAATTATACCATTTTATAGGCAAATTGTTCAATAATAATCTACACTAAAATATACTGCTACCTTAAACAAGTAGGACTGTTTCACGTCGATAAAACGCGCAAAAACATGCATCAAATTGCACCATTTACAACATCAAAATGCAAAAAGTTCTTACCGTGGGAGGGGGGACACCCCCCTCCCACACCCTCCCCCCTCGCTCGCTCCGCTCGCTCGGGCTCGGTCGCTTCGCTCCCTCGCAGACTAACCGCCCCCCCTAAGATCAAATCCTGGCTACGCCGTTGCTGTGCGGTTTTGACTCCCTATCAATACCTACCTTATGTTCCCTATTTCAAAAGCTAAACACTTATGACTGAATCCTTCTGGAATTTGGCATGATTCAATTCCGCACTAGTAATGAAATTGTAATATGTGATGGAATATCTCTGTATGTTTCCTTCTTTGCATTAAGCGAGAATGCGAACCACTTAACCTTTTAATGACGTTTCGAAAGTGAAGTAGGTAATTTTGAATCGTTTCTGACACCTTCAAAGCAGCCGGAGGGGTATTACTACAGTGTAAGCATCCATGCGCACATACTAGTATACACCTGGTAATAATCTGCACCCAGCGGGTTACTAGTTAAACACACACACACACACACACGCACACACACACACACACACACACACACTTACACACACATTCTCGTAAGATGCTTTGCCCAAGGTAATCGGGCATATTCAATTATTTGTTTCTGAAAAAAAATAATTGTCTTTTTTTCCGATAAATTGACTAATTTGAATTTAAATTTGTAAGAAAATAAAGTAAAAAATCGGGCTTCATGTTGTGTATAAATGCATACACAGCAATCGATGATTCGTGTAAAAAAAAAAAATCAAATTTCCCCATTTCAATTGTGTAAAAACTTTTCGCAAACATACAGGTCCAAAATCCAGAACGGGTATCCCCACTTTTTCATTTGTTAAAAAAAAAAAAAAAAAAAAAATCAGGGCATATGCCAGGTGTGAAATGTACCTTCGGTTGCCTGGAATGAAACACTTCGATAGTTTTCCCCCCAAATAATTGAATTTCCATTCAAATAATACAAGCGACAGCAATTCACTTTGGAATAACTGTACAACATAACATAATAATTCCTTCAAAGATAATAGTACAGCAATTACCAAAGGAAAAATAAATGGGAGTATACAGTATAATACAATATTCCTTATTGAAGACCTTTGCGAGAACACATACACACACACACACACACACACACACACACATAACACACCCTATGAACACTTCCGTCAATATATCTACACATACCGGCTTTCCATGCAAGATATTTTAGAACATAAAAATCAACTACTGTATTTATATCACAGACCTGTGGTCGGACGGTGTTATTCAAGTACATTTACAATAATGTACAGGTAGCAAACTAGAAGGAATTTCAACTTTCTAAACTATGTCGCTACCATCCACAACAAGGTAATCTTTTAATAGTAATTTGATAGTTCCCTATTAACGAGTTTTCGGTCACTTTAACTCATTAGCAGAAAAGCTTGTCACTTTTAAATACTTCTATCTTCATGGCTTTTTATCATAACGATCGATTATCACCGCCTTAACTAACAAATACTCATTTTCTTTAAGATTTTTCTTAGCAAAACGTTTACTTCGAAAAGCGTAATCAGTAAGATATTCATGTCACAACATGAATTACATATCGATAATGATAAAGTGAATAGGTTTAGCAGAGGAAATGAAAACAGCCAGTAACGTTTGAGGAAAATGACATTTCGGTAACGAAAAAAAAAATCGTAAGAGAGGGTTTCGTTCCACACGCAATAGCAAGCCCAAAGTATCACTGATATTCAAGATAATTTTGGAAAGGAAGGTTTATTGATTTGTTTTTAATCCTTTAAAAAGAACCTTCAAAATGTGGTTCGTCTAGACCTCGTCGATTCACGTCAAGGACAACACTTTAAAGCGTCACTTCTATTTCGTTTTCGAGAGACATTTTGTTTCCCTCCTGTTGTCTGCCTTTAATACCTTGTGTCTTCCTCTTTACTGACACACACACACACACACACACACACACACACACACACACACACACACACACACACTCTCACTCTTCTTCTCTCGCTCTCTTATACACATCCTTTATCGGAATTTACGTCACAGGGTATGTCGATGAATACTGATGGTTAGCTTTTCGTGCGAAATTTCGTCTTAATTGGGCATGTGCAGGGGGGATAAAATTTCGGTGAACGGCGGGATTTCTCTCCCTACATAAATGAACGTGTGTCGGCATGCTAATGTGGTTTACTGTCAATTGTCTGCGCTCGGCCGGTGGCATACCTTCATTTTAAGCTCTAGAGCAAGGAAAAGGTAAAAATATCGCTTGTTTGGTGGTTACAAATCGTTGGGACGGTGTAGCTCGGGAGTCACAATATCAAAATTAATAGTTAACTTCATAATGTGGCGTGATATACTAAAGACTTCAAGACATAATCAATTTTCCTTCAGTTCTTTAATCAATTACTTAAGATATTGTCGAAATATATAAATTTCATTCGACATTTGTACATATTGGCACTTCGGTTAAACAAATTCTTTGATGATGATCAATATCTAATATCGGATAAGTTTCTCGCATCTGATTGATATCAATTATTATCACTCACGTATTGTAAGCAGTAAAAGGGTGTTACCTCTAAAATACATGGACCAAAATTTACCTCAAAGGGTCCGGAACTGTGATGAAAAGCGCAATCTCTCCTCCCCTTCTCTCTTTCTTACTCTCCCCCCCCCCCCCCCCCCCCCTCTTTGAGTGAGTATATCCTTGAGGGCAAGTGCTGGGAGAGGAGGGGGAGTGCTGGGAGTGCTGGGAGAGGAGGGGGAAGGGATTAATCATGAATGGCCTGGTTCGAATCTACCTAAAGAAAATTGTGATTATGCTTAAAATACCGGAACCTAACCTTTTTATATGTATACTCTATATGCTTATATATATCATGTAATATATATATACATTTATATATGATAAAGGTCAAACCAATATGTATTTACGTATTTAGTGCATACACACATTATGTATGTGCTATATATATATATATATATATATATATATATATATATATATATACATATATATATATATATATATATATATATATATATATATATATATTCATTTCATTTCATTTATTTCCACAACTTGCACAACTGATTAAAAAAAGAATGAACAATACAGGACAACATGTCAATCATATGCAATACAGGGTGTGCAGGAAGAAGCAAAGGCCATTGACCTGTCAAGGCTTCTCCCTATAGTAAACAGTAACAATTATGACAAAATACAAAAAAAAAGAACAAAACAAATCAAAACAAATCAAAACAAGACAAAATGAAAACTACTGATATATGAAGAATTTGTTCGCAAAAACCGATAAATCCATTTTTTTAGGATTTTGAAGTATGGTCTCTGTCATAAAGTACAAAATAATATCTTTTAAATGATATATGGGTCACTACATATAAAGGTACATTTTTGAAGTTATTGTCAAAAGAAGCAAAAATTTTCTTATTATTCTCTTTATTTTTCTTGACCTTTAATCGCAAATATCTCCATTTGGCAAATATGTACTTATCGGTTTTTGCGAACAAACTCTTCATATACATATATTAGCATAAAGGGAATTATTACATGAAGGCATTATTGCACGTATGTGATTTTACAACATATTCTTTGTATTTTCTCTTGAATGCAGATATAGAGACACACTGCTTAATATTATTTGGGAGACTGTTCCACATCTTAGGGTCAATATATATTATTGTTGATCGTGAGAACTCATACTTGAAATTGGGCAATCTATAATCTTCCCCCCGTCTTGTACGATATCTACTTACTTCATTATTCTTTACAAAATCAAAATCATAAAAACATGGCAACATATTATTTCTAAACAGATACATAAAACAGACAGTTTGGGACTTATTAATATCAAATATTTTCAGAAAATTTAATTTTTCAAACAGATGACTGGAATGCGAATATGGTTTCGAGTTCGTTATGATTCTTATTGCACGCTTCTGAAGAACTAAAATTCGATTCAAATGGCATATTGCACTGTTCCCCCAAATAATATTGCAGTAAGAAAGGTGCGGCAAGATCAAGGTTTGATAAAGTCTAGCGAGTATGTTGAACGGTAAAATATGTTTTAGCCTATTCATAACACCGATTGTTTTCCTTATTTTCACACACACCATATCAATACGTTCCTTCCACATTAATTTTTCATCAATTACTACACCCAAGAATTACACTGACTTAACAAAAGAAATCTTGCAATTATCAATACATATATCAACTTCATTTACAATATATTTGTTTCTAGGCTTAAAAAGCATACAACATGTTTTATCCACGTTTAATTTAAGTCTATTTGCTTGAAACCAATCAATAACTAAACAAAGTTCATGATTAAAAGTTGAACAAAGAACATTCATATCATTACCAGACAAAAATAAGCTAGTGTCATCTGCAAAAGCAATAGTGTGAAGTAACTTACTTGAAAAATGCAAATCATTAACATATGTGTTTATCTGTGCATGAAGACTCAATGTGTACACGTGATTGGGCTGTTGCATAGCTTTTCTAACATTAATGAACAGAATAGATTATAATCAAGTAATTGAATGTAGAGTTCAACGGCCTCAGCCTTAAGTGTCCGACGACAATACGTTGGTCGCAGACCGCAGCTTTTCTCCTTTTGCCCTTATCAAAAACGCCAGACCTTGACTGCTAATTACCACAACGAGGATTGAATGAATCGCGCCACCCTCTCCTCCGGATGCAGCCGCTTTCGCCTCTGCGGCTCTAGGGTTCCGATTTCTCTCAGCGACAAAGAAAACTCTCGCCTTGATATCTGGTTACTGCGTCTTTTTAGAAAACGCTAGCGACGCTCGGCTGGGAGCTATAAACAAACCTGTCTTCAAATTCACAGAAAACTACAAAACAACGATTTGTCCTTACCCCCCCCCCCCCCACCCCATCCTAGATGTATTGACTTCAGTAGCATGCTGTACATGTAGTGTATCTGCTCCTAATATTTTGGATTGAAATTAGGGTATTGTTTTTTTAATCAGCCAATTTCAGCTTTACTCTTTCATATTGATCTGATCATTGCAAATTATTATCAGATTAGCTCGTCAAATTGACACTGAAATTAAGTTGGCAATTTCAAGTATATAAGAACATTCACATGAAACAATAATGTGTATTTATTGTTATATTATTATGTAACTTAACCTGTATTTTACGGAAACCTTGTACACCAGCTAGTAATTCTATGGGGAATTTGCATATCTCGAAAGCAATGATTTGACTTTCCTTCACCTTTCTGGAGAGTATGATATAGATATAACAAATGCAGACTTTACCACAAATCTGATGCTTTCTGTAACGACAAAAGTCATGAAAAACAGTCCGTTATAATCATCTCCCTTGTCAACTCTTATAAGCCAACTTTAAAGCCCTTACATTATCTGTCATAAGGTACACCACGTAAAGACAGGCATACACGTCTATACTGTACAGTCATCATAGAGACATCAGTATGTGAAAACATAAATAAATGCACTTTAGTGATTGCATGATGCAACATTGAACTTTCCATTTCGGAGCAAACCTTTATTAGTTTGTGGATCTGATCATGCTTTCTCGTGGTTTCTGCATTTCTCTATTAAATGACGTGAACATATTGAACGGTATCTCATTTAAACCTTTCTTGATCAACACGGGTATGATGATACCTGCCTTTGCGATACGATAGTAGATTTGGTCAATCTTTCAAGTGTACTTGTTGTCTTAATTTTTAATGAAATTGTGTGTACAGTTGATTATACTTACGATTTTTTTTTTGGAGTATTTTCGAGAAAATGATAGAATAATGATTGTCTGACTTTATATTTTCTACCTTTTCGTGAACGATTGGAATGGAAATAAATCTAAGTTGAACTGAACTGGATGAGAAGCGTACTTTATTTTTGATGTTCAGAAAAACAGAACTAATATCATTTTTTCCCTGACCGTCCTGAAGACCTGTCTGCCATATAATGAGGTGTCTGCGTGCGTGTCTGCTTACGCTGAGGTAGAGTATACAATGTTAAATCTTACTTATATATTTACCATTTGCAGATGAAACAAAAACCCAACATTAGTGCCATAAAATAGTTCTAAAATGTGAGTTAGGGATAAAAACAACCACTATACAAATTTGAATCCGTACAATCGATGTTAAGTATTGCTAAATACACAAAAATGTGAACAATAGTTATAATAAAACTGTTTCCAGACTAAACCGTCTACAGTTATGGTTTATTGAGAAAAATACTGATATCTCCTCATATTTTAGGTTTTATTGCAAAAGTTTTATATGGCAGGAAGTTTTGTTGTACAACAGACCTACACATATGCATCAAATATGATATCTTGAATTTTTCTTTTCAATCACTGCTCCCAAATGTAAACAGGACCTTTAACAGCACCTGTTTTCCTGAATGCTGCGATACACTAAAGTACAGTCCTCTCTTTTTCTTGAGGACTTTCTATCCGGAAGACCCAACTTCTGTTACGAGCAAATTGTTACAAGAAACTCACTTTCCATACAATCATCATAATGGCCACCAGTTTGAGTTACTCTACGAATGGGAGAGAATATAGTGGCATGCATTTCACCCTGACGGCCATGAAACCAACCGATACGTATGACACTGAAATTTACAACCGCAATGAGAGAAAGGGAATATGCGCTTCACCTGTGGAGTTTTCCGGAGTTTTTCCACTCAGAAAAATGTCCGGAGAGAGAAACCAAGACTGAAGTGAGCTGGTATTCAAGAAATGTATACATTCGGGGTAAATGATGCCACCCTCTAGCTGTTCCTAATCGGGTTTTGTTTGTTTGTTTGTGGGAGGCAGTTAAAATATACCTATTAAGCAAGCTCCTCAATAGGCGTTTTCACATCAGCCCGATAAAAATCCAAGCTCGAATTAGAGCGCTATTTCATTTCTTATTCACATCAGCCCGAAGAGGGGGGTAGCCCGAATAGTTAGAAATTTTAAAATATCTAATTCGACAGCTGAGTATGTGCAAACAGCATCAGTAATGTGTGTGCCCTCTCAAAAAATCCTCATGATTTGTGTGCAGTGTGTCTCGATCGATCGGGTCACACACGCTAGGCATGATGGGATTCATCGCACTAATTTCTCGAGTTTTTTCACTTTATCAAATAGCGCGCTACTATCCCGCTATTTCAGAAATTTCCCGAGTTGGAGTCGAGAAATGTTCTCGATCAGAGCGATACAATTAACGCGCTAATTTGTGTTCATATTATCAAATAGCGCGCTATTTCGCTATCGGGAAAATTTCCCAAGTCAGAAAAAAGCGCGCTATTTCGAAACATCGGGCTGATGTGAAAACGCCTATTGAGTGCATGGGCACAGTGGCGTATTGGGTAAGTTTAGCTCGGAATGGTACTTAGACGATCCGGGTTCGAACCTTACACAGTGACGTCATCCTTGGACGTGATGGATGTTAGTGTAACTCTTGGCACAGGTGGAAAAGGGGAACCTGGCAGTGTATGGCAACCTTAAAGTTGTAATATAGTTTGGATAAAATGGCAAATTCTGATTTTAACTTTGTGCGAGATAATTAGAAACCACTTATGAAATATTACAGAGCATGCTATTTGTTGAAAATCGGTTTTGAAATGGTTGAGATATCAAAAATCAAAGTGGTCCTAATGAAAGTTGGGACCCACTTTACACCAGTACTACCTTGTTTTGCTTTGTTTTTTTTTTTTATATCTCAGCCATTTCGATAGCAATTTTCATGAAGTAAACTTTTAAATCCTCTTAGAATTGTATGCTCCTTACTATTTCATACAAGTGGTTAAGAATTATTTTGCAAAAAGTTGAAACCTGAATTCCATCTTAACCAAACCTACATTTTTCTTTCCTTTCATTATTATCTCTATTTTCTCTTATGATGATTTCCTCATCTCTCGTGTGCAAAGTTAGCCGTGGTTAATGATGAATCAATGTGAACGTTTTCGAAAGTGATTTGCTGATTAATTGTACTATTTAGAAACTATAAATGAAACGAAGTGAAATATCTTCCATTTTAGAGGCTAACATGGCTAAATACAAGACCATTTTTTAACATAAACTATCGTGTCCTTGACTTGTCCTTCCTTTATTTATATCTTCCTTTATACTGTACTCCTTTGCTTTTATAATGTCAATATGATATGTGTATATATATAATATATATATAATATATCATATAATATATGTATATATAATATATGAGTACATTTCTAAAAGTACTTTACATGGCTGGAGCGGAAGGAAAGGTAATCATAAAAGGTCATTAGTTTCATTGTTTCATCATAATTATGGTTTATGGTTTATTTTTTTTTAGAATTGTAGCTGTCATGGATGTACGGTGATAGCTTTCGTGATGCATTCTGAGCAGAATCACGGAGAACGCATTTCTTTTTTATGGAAATGTATTATCAGCACCTCTCCAGTAGGCAGCATTAACATTAAGAGCCTTACGCATGCGCAGGAAATATCACGTGACCTAAACAGCTCTCTTTCTGCCTGTATGTCTGTCTCTGTCTCTGTCTGTCTGTCTGTCTGTCTGTCTGTCTCTCTCTCTCTCGTATAGTCCCCATGAGACGTCATGTTAGATAACTCTCGCCCATTCACTGGGCCCTGCCTTTCCCAGCATCAGTCCGACTTAATCAAGTTTGTTTCTACAAAATGGCGAATGGTAATCTCCCTCTAGGGCTAATTCTAGAATGAAAGCTGTTAAATATCATACAGCATTTCACTTCCTGTTTGTGTCATTAAAAGATGGACCAATATGACTTACTGTCTATCTACATATCGAAGGGATATTTTAACGCCTTTACTAGAGGATGAAGTCACACATTTAGAATGCTGCCTATAGGACCTGCTATGGAACAGCTATCTGGCATCGTTTACCTGGTACCTGCCAGGTACCCCTTAACTCCGGCACTTTTTCTCACACTCCCGGGTAACATTACAACCCTGACATTTCATCCCGTTCCACTTCGCAGGCTCCCTCAAGCCCTTCCGTCTTGCGACGCGGTCGCATCAATACACGTTGGAGCAGATATGTGGCGATGAGCATGCTTCATGTCCCTCGAAGCCACATTCAGTCATGCGTGGTGACTGATAGCGTATCGCGGGAAGAAACTGCAAATTGAAGTCAGCCACACAAACACACAAAAAAAGGAAAAGTATACTGAAAAGACAGAGATTTTGTGGAAGGAGAAGTAGGTTAAAGGGATTTTATAGTTTTGGTTGAGACTTAATTTCGGGTTCTCACATTTTTGGTGAGATGATGAGAAACCTCTTAAGAAACATGAAAGAGCTTGTAATTCCATGAGGAATTCAACTTTTATTTGATGAAAATTGGTTTTGAAATGGCTGAGATATGCAAAACAGAGCGATTCTAATAAAGTGTGGGACCCAAATTTTATTACGATTGCTTTGTTTTACTTTGTTTTGGGCTGATTCAGTCATTCCAAACCCGATTTTCATCAAATAAATTTTGAATTTCTCTTAAAATGGTATGCTCTGTACTATTTCATAAGTGTTTTCTTGGTATCTCGCAAAAAGTTAAAAGCCCAATTCTCATCTCCACCAATACCGTATCATCCCTTTAAAAGGAGGGAGGGAGTGGGGGAGGGATAGGAAGAGAGAGGGAGGGGAGAAGTCAGAAAGAGGGGAAGGAAAAGTGATAAAGCGAACATGAACGGAACTTCGAGAATTATGCTCGCATTTCCAAATGAGCAGAGATGGTTACTTCCACCACAAGAGTTATTGCCAATGAACGCGAGTAATCAAAAGCAGTTTGCGTACACATGGTGTTCCCTCTCCACGCCCTCTCCACTCGAACGAGGGTAGATTTGCCTCGGGGTAACGTTTTTTTTTTTTTTCCGTTTGAATGGGAAGAGAGAGAGAGAGAAAAAACCCATAAAGAAACACTGCTTTCCCATGCTATACTGCAGATCTCTTACAGTAAGAGTTGAAACGCTTTCTTCACAATTTTATTCAGACGCTGCTTTGCCCTTGGGTCATTGCCGCCGAAATCGAGACTTTCTCAGCAACATTACACTCAGTTTAAAGGAGACATCCAGATGATTTTCAGACTTTTACATTTGAATAACAATAAATTGGTTGTACTGTGACAGAGTTTCAGAATTTATAGCAACTGGAAGGAGGAGTGAGAATGTTTTCTAGATTCACAACAAATCACGATGAACAAGGATGATGACTTAGTAGTCTTACCGTAGGCATGCATGAATGTGGGCTCAATGAAGTAGGAGAAAAGAAGAACTCATGCATAAATTCTACACAGAAGCAAGCTGTATTGTAATGGAATCACATACATTTCTGAAATATATGAGTCTCTATGTCATGATCCTTATTCAGTGTAATATATTTTGGGGTTTTTCAGAATGTTGGTTTCTCCGATCTAGGACCACAATAAATTCCACAAATCTATACATGGAGCTGTCAGTTTGTGTACTTCATGATGTGAAATTGTGAAAACCGTCTGGAATTCCCCTTTAAAGGTATGATTGATATCGTACAGATGATTTATGTCTGATAAGAGGAGAAAATATGTACAAGGGATATGAAGCACCAAATCATCGGTGAAAAACTTAAATTTCGATGACGCATTCTAGTATTTCCTCATGTATAGTTGTTTTTCATCACAACAGGTTAAAACCGTACCGCCGTTTGGTCATGCTGTACGGATATAACGTTGTCAATTTAATTGCACTTTGGCCTCACAGTGCACTCTGAGAAACAAAAGGTTCAATTTTGCACCTTTTACAGTGTCACACTGGGAGCACTTCTGCACCTTTCAGACCAGTTAACATCTTTAAAGGTGCAACTTTGCACCTTTATGGTCCGAAAGGTGCAAAATTACACCCGTAAAAGTGCTCCTAGTGTGACAAAAGGTGCACAGTGGAACGCATTTTTCTTAGAGTGATACAACCATAACATTATATTAATTCTTGAGCTGTACAGTTACACAGTTGCTTAGGTGCATGGGTGAACAGTTTTGTTCAATCTGATTGGTTAAAACCTTACAGCCAGCCATTTCATAGATGTATGTATAGTTGTATAAATGTTTATGAATTCAATGTCCCGTGGCGGCGGGATCCCACGACAACACTGGCTCGGGTTTTGGTACGGGTTAGCTCACAGGCTGAAGCGGCCTGGGCAAAAATAGGATGAAATTACAATTAGTGCCGTTGTACATTTTCGTGTGACTTCGATCACAAACCTATTCATTCTGACTATCTTCTTCTTGGTCTAATCTGAAAGGTATACATTCGAAGAAAATTCTACATACAAAAAAGAACATACAGTAGGATGCAGCTTAAAATAATTATCATGTAGACAAAGTTAGATGATGACCGGGTGGGGAGGGGGAGGAGGGAGAAGGAGAGCCATAAAGAATGAGAAAGCTGGAAAAATACAATAAATACAAACGGATGCATATCAAAAAATTGGAATTTCCTCCGTTACATGTCATCCCATCGTTTCATGTCAGGTAGGCATAGTTTGGATGTTGTTCGTTATTCCGAAGGTTCGTTATTCCAAAACGCACATATCCCCAATAACTAGCTGCGTGTTAATCCGAAATCAAATAGGGTTCGGATTTACGAACCTTTGGAATAACGACCCTTAAAATCTCATTTTCAGCGTTATTAGGCGCACAACGCCTACCACTTAGGACTCGGGCCAGGTAGAGCAGGCACGTATACGTAAGGTCGAGATCCGGTGAATCTCACGAGACAGACACTGGCGCACATCTCTCAGGGGCGTGGCAGATGGGGCGTTGGTATAATGTGCACGTATTATGAACATCTTGTAACCCTTTTTGGAAAGTAATGTGAATATATCATATCAAAAACAAATATATATTATCTTTGGGCACAGTAAAGATTAAACACTCATACGCACGAACATATAACTATACATAAAACAATGGACGCCAGATAGTAAAGATAATTATGTCATGGAGGATGAGGAACGTACTGAATGAGGTACAGAGTTCATAGGGAACAGAATGAGAGAGTAATCACTATTTTGTCATCGAAAAGACATACGCTGGAAATGTACCTCCTTTCAAAGATTACTCTGCCGACTTTGTGAATTCGTAGTAGCTTGAGACTCATTTTGAATATCCCCCTCCAGCCCCAACACAGTCGTGTAAACTTTGAGTAATTACCTAAATCGTAATCCCTGATGAGCCATCTCCTGAAAAAAAAAGGCCAACCCACCACCACAACAACAGCTTTTTGTTAGTTGTAGTGAGTTGTAGAGATCTTTCAGAGATTGAGACTGTTAAAACTGATATGGATATTATGCTGATGATCTACAGCTTGTATCGTTGTTTCTTTTTCTTTTTTGTCTTCTCGTGTACGGCGTCCGTGAGAGCCTCCGAATAGTAAGAGGGTATTATGTTCAAAGAAATGATAAAACAACGGTGCTAAACGCTGAACATTCATTGTGCTGGAGAAAGATCTCAATTGATTTGCTCTCAATGTGCCAATATGGCTGGAGGCCTTTTGAACGTAATGGACTGACGATTAGAAACGTCCACCACTCGCCATGAAAAATAAGGCAAAGGGTATCTTCTTCTATAATCAATCTCCACGTTATCATGGAGACGCCAATTGTGATACAGAAGTCAATGTCCAGGAAATCTATATTGAATTCTTCCTAGAGATTCATATTAGCAGCACTTTAAAAAGTTGGGAAGGATTTTACTTTCCTCCGGGGGATATAGAAAAAGGCCCCGAAATGATCTATTCGGAGTGATGTATGATTTACGGGAAGCATTGCAATTTCCTCCTCTTCGATTGTCAGGCATATTTAGGATTTTTACCACCATTCTTTTTTTTTTTCTTCACTTTCAACTGCAATTTCGTTATTGATTAGACGTATCAATGTTGAATAAAGCCTTACTGGGTTATTGTCACAATTTGCACCCCCCCCCCCCTTGTGACAAGCGAATACAATACAGAATCTCGGAGAGCTATGGATCACTTGTGACGGCCTTCGTTCCGTACACATCCCTCCCTACATACCCTTCGTCCCAAAGATTGGGGTTATCAAATTGTACGGAAGGAAAACAAACAAACAAACAAACAAACAAGCAGACAGACAAACAAACAAACAAATATACGAGATTCTCCCGTCTTTGTTTTACGTCTGTAAAGAACATTGATCTGACTTCTACGCATTACCAACTCTGTCAGAGCTAGCAGAAATGTCAAAATGTGCATATTATGAATAATATGTCAAATCAAAGAAATGGCTAGTTATGAAAATATGGAAAGAAAGAAAAAGGGAAAAGGAAACATGGAAAAGACAACCCATGCTTAACATGCGCACGAAATGAGTAACGGATTTCTTTTTTTTTCATGATTGTGTATTCAACGATTCCTCCACTTACTTTTTTATAGTTAAACATTTGAGTTTAAAAAACATGCAATGTGAGTATCCTTTTGGTGTTCAGTAATGCACACACGCTTTTGATTTCCCTGAGATTGATTTATTGATAACTATATGCCATGGTCTTGGGATATCATCAACTAATCAGTAGCATGATTTAAAGTGCAGCACAAAGATGCGTAACTCTATAGTCAGCGCTCATCGGTAGCGGTATATTAGTGAATACACACTACATGTCGTATATTTCACTTGAGGCGGTTCTAATGCATTATGTGCATGACATTGCATTCGGTAGGTGAACATTTATTAGGGTGACGTTAAAGGCATAATTTACCATTTGCAGATGAAACAAAAACTCAACATTAGTGCTCTAAAATAGTTCTAAAATGTGAGTTAGGGATAGAAACAACCACTGTAAAAATTTGAATCCGTATAATCGATGTTAAGTATTGTTGAATACACAAAATGTGAACAATAGTTATAATAAGAATGCTTCCAGACTAAACCGTATACAGTTATGGTTTATGGAGAAAAATGCTGATATCTCCTCATATTCTAGGCTTTATTGCAAAAATTTTATATGGTAGGATGTTTTATGATACAACAGACCTACACATATGCATCAAATGTGATATCTTGAACATTTTTTAAAATCACTGCTCCCAAAGGTAAACTGGACCTTTAAAATGTGATGTGTTCAAGTTCTAGAACAAAAAAAAATCTTCCTTGTGTTGGAATATTTCTTTAAAGAACTCGATTTCAGATGTATTTCTTTGTGTGAAAGCGTCAGTGTGTGTTTGTGTGTGTGTGTGTGTGTGTGTGTGTGTGCATGTGTGTGTGAGTTGGGGAGGTCGAGCAAGAGGTACACTGTGGGGGTTCCATGTTTCGCTTTATGTAGTCATTTATTGTTTGGGTAAAAATGACATTGTGGGAAACTTTGTCTATGGGAAAACACAACAGGGCTCTCCCACAAGTACCTATAGATTGCTGGACTGTGTGTGTTTGAATGTGAATTTGGTTTTTTTTTTTTTTTTGGCGTGCAATTGTTTCCATAACTCCAGTTTCAGCGACCTTAAGAAATGATACATTTCATATGTAGCAGTCTCGTGTATCAATAGGATATTCAATCACCTCCGAATATAATATTTCTCACAGCAATTAGCGTCAGTGTCTTCATATCTACAGGTGACAACGTATGGCTAAGAGGGCATTTTTCTCGAGATATCCTTTATAATGCATTATACGTGTTTGATATTCATTTCTGAATTTTGTGCATATTTGCCTGTGTTTGTCGTGGCGAGTTGAAATCAAGTGAAGTTAAAAAATCAATTCCGCTTATTTCAAAATGTTGAACATGTTCAATGGTGGCTGCAATCGCGCGCCGTAGTTCAAGACCTCTCCGTCCTCAAGCACGCGAAATACGACTGTATAGTAATAATGTTTCATACCGTATCCGGGCAATTACCCCCAGAGGGCAATTACCCCCCCCCCCCCAGCTAAATACTGGTTAGTGGTAAGGTTAGAGTAAAGATTAGGGTTAGGTTTTGGGTTAGGAGTTTGAGTTAGGGTTAGGATTAGTTTCAGGATTGGGATTAGGATTAGGACCAGGGGAAGGGTCTGGGGTAATTGCCCTAGACTCGTTTCATGCAGGGGCCGCGGAACGTTTCCCAGTGTTTGTGTGTGTGTGTGTGTGTGTATGTGGGGGGGGGGGGGGTGTGTGTGTATGTGGGGGGGGGGGTGTGTCAAGGTCAAGTACCCCCCCCCCCCCCCCCCCGGCTTAGACGGGAAGAAGGGGCGGAATCTTTGGAAATATATTAAAAATTGTGGGTGTTGTAATTTCTTTGCCCGATTTTTCCCTTTTTTTTTTGACTAGCCAAAAGTGTGTGTGTGCGGGGGGGGGGGGGGGGGGGGGCTGCAGCCCCCAGCCCCCACCCGTTCCGCGGCCCCTGTCATAGAAGACATCCTTTCACCAGTTCACACTCATTGCATACTTGCTCGACAAGCAGTTCAACGGAATTTTCAGTAGCGACAACACTTCGGCTTTAAAGTGAAAGAGTAGATTTGAGCAAACATAGAGAGACAGCGGTTCATGGAATGTTGTCCATCCTACTAATCTTGGACATTTCACTTTAAGTGCGACTCCCACGACCATAGTATGGGTTGGAAAAAAAAGAGTTTATACGAGAGAGATACTTCACATTAAAAATTCAGTGTCCAGCTTAAAGTACGTCGAGGTTAGATTCAAACACGATGTCCTAAGACTTATATCATCAGGTCGCTAACCATGAAGAGCTAGCAATTACCCGTGAGCCGTGGAAAAAGGTGCTGTCAGTATGTGAGAACCGTGGAGCGGGCATTGCTGTGAGTTGTCACCGTAGGTCATTTGAGATTCGCAGAAGAAACATGCGCGCGTTGATTCGAGTTGGCAGTACGGGGAGGACAGACGACCGATCGAATGTCGGCCGAGTCACGTGATGCTAAAGAGCGGGAGCATCTCTGCCGTATCGGATTGAGTTGTCGGGCCGGGAATTTCACCGGGTAAGACTGGTATGAAACAACACCTCTTAACATTTGGTGACCTTGCATGCGGGAGAAAGGCGGACCCTTGTATCCTACAATCAACGCCTCCAATTAGTAATCTGCTGAGTTTTTCTGTCAACGCGTATCACCCCTACGACAGGCACTATTACGAATGCACCGGTATTTGCGCTTAGGCTTTGCATGAAGTACATGAAACACATTCTGTCCACTGATGTAATCAATCTGGCTAGCTCCTATATAACGCTTGAAACATTAGAAATTTTGTTCCGTAATCATTTACATTTTCTTTGTCAACGAACACTCATTACTTCTTGCAGCCTTCCTGGAGAGGTTGCTGCCTTTCAACTACGGGTTAAACTTGTTCGTTAAGACGTTGAAGGACAGTTGCGTGTTGAAAATGTGGACACCAGAACGGTCGAAGAAAGTTAACATAATGAGTGATAATTTAGGTGGCGTTTCGATAATAAATTTCAGACGATATGCAAACAAGTGCATAATGTGAATCGACGATGTTGAAAAAAGTGAACAAAACGACACAAAAAACAACAACAATGACCTACCATTTAATATCTGATAGTATACAGTATACATTCGCAATGTCGGTCGAAATCATGAATATCAGTTTATTTACTAAATCCTGCAATGCAACATAGGCACGCAAATCAAAACATGTTATCTATATCCATTCTGTTGATAAAGATAAAGAGCACAGTAATACCAACAATATCACGCGTATCGGCGGGTCAACAGAACTGTTCTATTTCTTGCACTTGCAAGCTAAAAAATACATTAACCTACTATACACAGCGATACTACGCGAACCAGAAGAAAAATGAACCTATCATACACGGTATCTAAAGGGGCACACTTACCTTGTAAACTACGATATTCTACACCGACACAGATGGTAGTGTTTCTTCAGGCAGTTTGGTGTTACAATGTACTTTCGAACGGACATGACCGGCGTAAACTAACTAATAGTAGGATGTCGGCTGCACACAAAATATGTTGAAGCCAAAAAATGAGGCAAGGCACTGTGATATGGAGTGACCTTCAAACTCGCATCAAATGCAAGCACAAAAACTATAAACGCAGGGGATAGATACATTCTTGAAATTATTCCTGTCGCCTGCTGCGTGGAAAACATGGAAAAGCGGTCGATTGTCCTTAACTCATCACGTGCTTACACTTGGTAAGGCATGGCGCTTTTCCTTCTTCCTTTCCCCACAGACGTTAGCCCTCATTTATTGTATTACGGGATTAACCCTTTTTGTGCCAGGGACTTTGGACAGTGCGTACAACGCTATGGGGTTTTCTGCGCTTATCAGCACTCAAAGCACATAATGGCTTTATTCGATATCATATTCTTTACCCTGGACTAGTGGGGGTGGGGGTGGGGGTTGAAAGGTGTATTAGTATGGAAACATCTTGAAACGCACTCAAATAACATCGTAGTGAAACGAATAAAACAGACCGAAATCAAATATCGCTTTTCTTCGTTTTGTTGTGTTCTGTTTTTCACTTGTGGCTGTCTCTTGTTTACAGATTGAGAAACAAAGTACGTGTTCGGGAAGAAATCTTTTAAGTGAGGATCTGATTTTTTCTTTAATTTCTCTTGCCACGTTTTCGCAGTTTCTATAGAAATTTGAAGATTTTCATGCAGTACTCGGGTTTACAGAGTAAATACGTGTCACATGGCACACCCCGGTCATGCCGGTCTTCACTTTAAGACACAGTGTGGTTACGTTATACACGTGTTGGGTAACGGGCGAGGCATGAGGACATTTTCTTTTCCTGTTTTTTTCAGCTCTTAGCTTCTACGGAAATGTTGTAGATCCTCTGCAGCAGCTCTACTCGCGTTTACAGAGTAAATACGTGTCAAACGTGAGGCCCTTCCGTTTTCACTTTAAGATACGATGCGGTTACGTTATACACGTGTTGGGTAACACGTGAGGTGTGGTGACATGGTCGTCGTTGAGGGCCTCGTGGGTTAATGCCTTAATGCCATTCTTTATGATCTGCCGGCAGTCCATGCTGAATGGAACCGCTGTCATAAACACGACCTCTATGGAAAGCCGAAATGACATTTTGCAGTGTCGCGCTAGACATAATAATTCTTAGCGGGTTCAAAGACAAACAAAAAATTCGAAAATGAAGTAACTAATTTGTCTTGCTGTAAAGAAAATCGTATCAATAATTACGTATGCGAACCATGACTAAGTTCATGGACAGTATTACTATTATTTATTGTGGTCATGTTCTTTTTTTGTTCAATTCAATCAAAGCTATTTCAATCGATTGCGACGAAACAAACAAAATAACATAAAGATAATTAGTTTACATAGAAAATCGCTTTGCATAGAAAATAGATAGTATATGAAATCAAATTATTGGCCAAATTCAGTTTAACATGGGAAATTGTAGCTTATGCATGGACTCATCTTGTGTATAAATGATAAATCCTAATTACCCCCGGAAGTGCCTGAAATGAATGAGTTAAATCTTCTATGAATGTAAGAATGAAGGACTTGGGTCATTCTTACATTCATATTATAGCGCCCTCTCTCATCCTTCTCTCATCTCTATAGCAAAATATCATGTATATCATTCAAAGAACGACCCAAGTCCATCACACGAAATGGCCTCTCCACAATTAATGTAAATGTTAATTGTCATAATAATATATGTTCTAATGTTGCCTTCCCATCACAGTAAAATAGAATATTACTGGACAAATAAAAAAGATATGAAGTTTTTTTTTTTAAGTTTACTCGAAATGGTCTTCCATGGACTTGGGTCGTTCTTATCTTCAGATACTCAATTGAATATGCTGCCAAAACATACCTATGGGCGCATATGAATGTGAGCACAGCTATGCACGAGCATAGTAAAATTGTAAAATATGCTCGTTTAGTGCACGTGACGAAAAGCTAATCATGCTTTGTATGGCTTTCCATAACAGACTACCTCATGGTACAGGCAGTCCTGGTATGTGAGGATAAATTAAAGGGCAAGGCAAATGCGATCCGCTTGACAATCAGTCTCAGAAGTGTGATACCTCCGCAATGTCCTGGCGTTGATTACACTGCCAATCAAAACACCAGGGCCCAATTTGTTATAAATTTCCTTACGACACAGGCTGCATTAGACTTACCATAGAAATCAACTGCATAATCAATTATATCTCTTAAAAATCATTAAAAAAATGTGTATTTTTCTTGCACACACACGTTTATAAACGAAATTTCTTTTTATGCAATACAGTTTTTGCGGATTTATTTCTATTTTCCAATACCATTATACTCTCCATGAAAAATGTAGTCAACAATATCATTCTGGTATTGTCTTTTTTTTTCTAGTGCTGCCTGGAAAAAAAGTCTTCAGTTATGATAGATCATCCAGCAAATTAGCTGGCTCTGGTGTGAGCGAATGGTGCGCTGCGTTTTCGACCACAGGGTCAACGGTTCGAATCCTGCGATGCGTGGGTCCCTTGATAGAGCTACTTTGTCACCCGCAGCTCCTCGTTGACCAGATAATGTATGTGGGTATTTGGCTGGTTATTCCGAAGATTCGTTAAATCCAAACATGAAATCAGTTTCGTGATTGCGATGTTTCGTCAATACGCACTTTTTTCTTTTCATTTCGGATTACACAACTTTCGGAACAACGAAAATTATTTCATTTTCGGATTAAACAATCTTTTGATGAAAGAACCTTCTGAGTAACAATCCCTATTTTCTTGTCGGATTAACGAACATCTAGGTTTAAGGAATGTGTGTCTTTCGGCGTAACGAACCTTAGAATAACGAAGTTGAAACTCATTTCATTTCAGGATTAACGAACCGTTGGAATAACGAGCATGAACCACCAACTTGACTTTAAGATTAAAAAAAAAAAGGCTAAATGTGGCTAAACTTGGTTCGAACGATTCTCATGGAGTGGAGTGAATTCAGCGTAACCGATGGTTATCAACATTACTGTTGCTATAATTAGCGTTAATCATCATCATCATCATCATCATCGTCAACTGTTTCAACGCTGCTACAATTAATAGTGTTAAATTATGTATAACCGGATGTCCATTATAATGATCCTATACCATTATCATCATAGCGCTTTCAGTTTAATTAGACAATAAAAATGCATTGAAACACAACAGCTAGCGAGCCAAAATGGCAACTGTTTGTTTAAACTCGTGAGACCGCTGTCTCGTCCGTTCATGATGCATGGCTTTGCTGAGTGAGTACACGGGCCGTGTCCGTCATCCACTTCAGCCGCTCACCGAGTGACGGTGACGCAAGACCAAGGCGATGCGTCGTCAACCAAACCTGTACATCGTAGCAGCAATCCTAAGACAACACGACAGAGCGTCATCGTAGCTCATAGTCTTGCTTGTTCAGGCACGATTCGCATCTTTCTCCAAGTAGGCTGCCTATTGTCGCACTTTTTGTTTAATGAGATACTTCGATGTCACTACTGAAGTGTATGAGTAATTTTCTTGTTTTTTATGTTTTTTTTTTTTATTTTGGTGCTCAAAACATGGGACGTTCCTGAGAGTGGTCGAATCAGTACAGTGTGCGTAACTATGATCAAATACTGTCTTTTGTCTCTGGTGACAAATAACTTCAACTTGCAATTACGTAATTTCACCAATCTGCGTTCATTAACCACCATCTAGATTGGCTTGATGCCTCCATGACTGAAACAGACAAACAAACATACAAACAAGGACAGTACATGCACGACAAAAATCATCTACATATGCCCCGCAAACTTGCTATCTTCCTTAGATATCATTCGATATTATGTCTGTGAAGGGCAATTCTGCATTGAAATATGCTCATGCTAGAATAGATTCATATCATTCATAATTAGCATCCAAACAAGCAAACATTATGCTTGGCACTTGTATCATGGCGTGTGTGTGTGTGTGTGTGTGTATGACTGTATGTAAAAGTACACGACTTTAAATTTGTTTATAAAATGGCTGGGCATAGGAGACTAGGCTAGTCCTGTGATCAATCCCAGAATTACTCCGGTGGTGCGGAGAGGAGATAACCGCAGAAATGTCAACAAAGCGGAACGGCTTTAGGTGATCTGCATTTCGTTGACATCGACAAATATTTGGCCAGGATTATCCGCTGGCTTGGTGCCGGGACGATGCCGCCGATGTAGACACTGGCCGGACTATCTACCCGGAAACCAAGGAATTTTAAAAGGAAAAGTAGAAAAAGAAAGAAAGAAAGGAATCTTGAACAACCCATAATCTTGTAATAACCAAGTGACATTGATACCCCCCCCCCCCCTTATAGGCCTACTGAAAGCCTGATGAAACAAAATGAATGTGAAATCACAACTACACACACATGTACATTCTCACAAACAAATGATACGCACAGGCACACACACACACACACACACACACATACATACAAACATATTGGAAACATTTGAAGAGTTTCGTTGCAAAACGACTTAACTCCATTCATTGTCAAGACATTTGCGATTAAAGCTGCTTAAAGAAAGAAATGATAAGAACATATATTCCTTGTCATGGTACGATAAGGTATCATCGAAAATGTTTTATTTTGTTCTGTAGACAGACTTGGTAACAAAAAATGGCAAAGAATAAACTCTTTAACAATCAACCCCTGACAAAAAAAGAAACAAAAATTTTCTTCCTAAGTGCTAAGTGACACATGGGCTAGGGCTCACAAAAGTAGAATTATTCTTTACTATTACCCGGAGTATTACCGGTGTAATAAAATATACCTCTGTCGACAAATGAAATTAAGTACAACATTGTCTGTAAGTATATGTCAATAAGATTTTGGATATAATACATTATATCGTCCAGTGTAGTATGAATCAGTCATGGATTTTGAAGCCGAAATAAAGTATTAAGGGTTATTATTCATTGTACAAACCTGATCCTATCAGGAAAAAGTCCACTTTCGAATTGCCCGCTTTTGAGCATCAGGTTTCTCTATAAAGAATATAAGATATCAAGATGGACGTCTCTTCATTTTGGGGCAAAAAACAATGTAAAATGGATGTGTTGTGGTCAATGATGTGAACGTAGGAGAGCAGAACATACATGAACCCCCTGTATGACATTCAAAATCAACAGCTATGGCCTATGGCGCACACATGGAAATGCGATGTTTCAGTTCCTACATTCTGCGGTTCCGTCACACCTGCCAAGTCACCGTGCATTTTAATGACACTTTTTGGTTTTTAAAGGGGAATTCCATACCAGTACCAAAAATTAAAACAAAGGGTGATGAAAGAGCTGATGTCGTTTTCGATGACAATTTTCCATCGATTGAGTACCAACAATAAACAAGTACACAACGATAGTCAGTTTTCCTGTTTTTAAAGCGTAAATCATAATTTCATTCCTGGTTGAATGACCTCAAAATAATGATCAGTCAGATATATCAGGTTTTAAGACTGTGACATAATTGCCTTTGAACATAACAAATCAAAAACAAAACAAAAACAAAAACCGGAAATTTCAAAATTTTAAGTACAAACTATATCGCAAGCTGTTACAGGGGATGACACCATCACTTAACTATTTGCTTACAGTTCATTAACTTTTTCGTAACAAAATAGCAGAAATTTATTCATAACTTCCTTAATTTTGATTTGATTTTGATCATCGTTTTGCTAAGAAAACATTTCTCCTTCTCAAATTAACTTTCAAATTGTCTGGAATTTCTCCTTGAAGCTGTAGACCCAACTCATTGTTGAAGTTAACTAATGGAGTAAAACCAGACAAATCTAAAGACAGCAATCTCATTAAAAATAATAAAGATACATAAATGTTAATGTTCAAGATCCTTAAATTATCAGCGGCATTTTTTTTGGGGGGGGGGTGGGAATCGTACATTCAATTTCAAAGGAAGAAGTCTTATTTAATCTTAACTGGTCTCTTAAAAATCACCTAAAAAATACAACTTAATGCTACCCTGATTTCAACATTTTTGGTAAAAGTCCATTATATTTGACTACCAGGTGGTTAGAGGCTTACATGATCTGTTGTATAATTTCTAAGCCAAAACACAATTGTCTATAATATCTTATATTCAAACAAATCAGGCAGCTTTATAGCAATAACAAAAATGATCAACATGATTCGTTCATTTCCAGGTGGTCTGTAGTTTTGATAAATGCCAGTTTCGTTTTTTTTTTCTTCAATTCATTTATACTTTATTTCCATCCAACGAAAGGCAATCCATAATACAAATCTGTTAACTTTATATTCGTATTTGATACAAACTAATGTCTATCGATTTTCAATGTTGTATTCGATTTTCCTATTACTTTTACGGTCTTATTTGTAATTTTCTTCCATGATAAAAACATGCATTTTTTCGTCCTCAACAAAGTTGCTATAGCGAGATTCTCTTCTGCTATCAAAGCCACCCCACCCTATCTAGTTATCCCTCCGCGTGCTCTGGCTAACTTTTACAGACATCGTCTGGTCAAGCAATGCTGTCATCTGGAAGATATATCACTCCCACGTAATCATATCGAGTTGACATATTACTCCAGTTTAGGAAACATGATGCGACTTGCAGCTCCAGCTTTCACGGGACCCGCTGAGACCATCACGCCTGAACTTCCCCGCTAACGACGCCAATGACTTAATGGCCTGCATGTCCTGTCAGGAGCTTAGATATCCGTGGACCTTGCCCAACATAATGAAGCTAAAGACCTATAAATGAGACCACCGGATGATTTTCAGACCTTTACATATAAACAACTATGAATTGGTTATACTTGGTGCAGAGTTTCAGAATTTATAGTGATTGGGATGGGAAAATGTTTTCAAAATTTACGATATATAACAAATCACAATGAACAAGGATGAGGACATGGCAGCCTCACTATAAGAATGCATGAGCATGCAGAACAAAAGAAGAAAACATGCATAAATTCTACACATATGAACTTGTTAAGCACACGTGGTATTGTAATGCTATTAAATTGCTACATTTCTGAAATATGTGAGGCTCTATGTCGTCATCAATGTTAAGTGTGATTTGTTTTTTGTTTTTCAGAGTATTGATTTCTCTGCTCAAAGACAACGATAAATTCCACAAATCTATTCATGGTGCTGTTGATTTATGTACTCCATGATGTGAATTTATGAAAATCGTTTGCAATGCCCCATTAAATCCATCGTGGATACAGGATCTGTGCAAGTGATATCCCGTCATAAACAGAGGCGTATCCAGGAATTCCGAAAAGGGAGGGGGGACGCAAACAATATTTTCGGTGTTACTTCCGGGTTTCATTGGCTGACAAGGAGGAAAAAGGGGGGCTTCAGTGCAATTTTCTGCTCTCACTACAATCGGCTGACAAAAATGGTACAATGTATCTTCAAAAATTAAAGGGGCCTTCAAAAATTAAAGGGGGTTCCTTTTTTTTAATGTCTTCTGCATGTTTAAAAAAAGTATTTGCGTTGGGAACACGGGTGGTCCGATTGAATCGATCTTTTCGCTGTACAATGTATCTTCAAAAATTAAAGGGGTCTTCAAAAATTAAAGGGGGTTCATTTTTTTTTAATGTCTTCCGCATGTTTAAAAAAAAATATTTGCGTTGGGAAACACGGGTGGTCCGATTGAATCGATCTTCATTCGCTGACCATTGTTGTACATTCGAAAACAAAGAACACCGCCCATCAGCGAATGCATGGAAGTGTATGCTCATCGGTAACAATCGATTCCAGTCGAGATTCTTCGGCTGTGTGTGTACTTACACAGAGATCAGTGATAAAGCTTTACACAATAATCATGACGGGGATTCTCGAACATATCCGACCCGGGCCGCGCCAGCCTCCCTACTCCATGGCATCCCTACTCAACCGGGTCTTTGGACTAACGTACTTCCTGTAAAAGTGGATATTTTCGCGCTACTAATTTTTCGCGCTTGGCCGTGTAAAAAAAAAAAAAAGGTTTCGCGTGTTTTTAATTCCGCGGAATCAAGACATCGCGCTAGCTTCTGGTTGCGCGAAATGCGCGAAAATTTCAACACCGCGAAAATTTCCACTTTTACAAATAGTGGTCCGATGAAGTTTAGCTTATCCAAGATTAGAGAAAGTTGAACGAATTTGAAAAATGGAGTTGCTTTTTTTTTTCGTTTTTTTTTTTTTTTTTTTTTTTTTTTGTCCATCAGATCGTATGGAAAACGGTAGTAGTGGCGACGTGTGATAAAAAATGGCTGCTTCAACAATGTCCCCAAAGAGGAGAGTCTTACCTTAAAGGGATAATATAGTATTGTTGGAGATGAGGGTTGGGCTTTTAACTTTTTTTTTTTGCGATTACCAAGAAACCATTCATGAAATGATACGGAGCATGCCATTGATGACATAATACAGAGCATGCCATTTCGAGAGGAATACAAAGTTTATTCAAGTGAAAATTGGTTTCGGAATGGCCGAGGCATCCGAAAATAAAATAAAACAAAGCGATCTTTATAAAAGGTGAGTCCCACCTTTTATTAAGATTGCTCTGCTTTGGATATCTCAGCCATTCCAAAACAAATTTTCATCAAATAGATATTGAATCCCTTTTGGAATTACATGATCTGTCATATTTCATAAGAAGTTTCACATTATCTCACCAAAATGTTAGAAACATGAAGTTAGGTGTCATCCACAAGTATTTCTCAAACAGCGCCCTCTTCCGATTTCATTCACGCAACCTACGAACAGCTAAATTGTAGAAGATTTGACAATCTGAAGGAGGGTATCCACAGGCGGGCTCTTCGGCCTGTCCGACCGTTTCCTGCGTCAAGCTTACATCCAGTCGACTCTGTATTTCAACCAACCGGGACAGACAGTACTCAAAACGTATAATAATGACATAGGAGAGGGAAAGAGTGTTAGAAAGTTGAGTGTGATAAGAGAGGGATGGCGATGGAGAGGGAGAGATGGAGAGCGAGAAAACGAGAGAAAAGGGATGAAGGATGGGAGAGGAGAAATAAGGGTAGAGAGAAGGAGAACGAGAGGGAGAGGGGATGTCACACAACCCCCTCAGCATCCCCAGATAAAATCGATTTTGCTTATACCGATCGATGCAGCCCGAGACTTCACTGCTGTTGCGCGGTGCATAATGCGTCGTATACAGTGTTCGAAGCCAAGTCTTGTACACGACAAATGGCATCGTTACTGATCAAATTTAGTGTGCGGATGAGTGTGTGTGTGTGTGTGTGCGTATGTGTGTGTGTGAGTGTGTGTTAATGGTGTGTGTGTGAGCCTGTTTCCGTATAGCTATCTCTCTGCCTGTTAAAAAAAAAAAATCAAACAAAACGTCGAATTGACAGTTTCTGATTCGCGAATGGCAAAATATTAAGTAAATGTAGATTATAGCGTTTCTATCGTTGTCAATGATTATCTCTGTAGATTATATGACTCTTAATCCTGAAAGCTTCATTGATTTTCTATATTAGATTTATCCTACCCTTAATGTATTTCTACTCTTTTAAGCTGCAATGTGCGCATCTGTATCAAGAAGATCATATTAATGTTAATCACAATGAATCTTAGACACTTCTGGATGAAGAGAGTTAAAGATAATTCAAAGGTTTTGTATCATAATTAGTTTAACATTGTTAAAGATGGTTTCGGGTACTTAGATACGTACAATCGAAAAATTCTGTTCTATGGATGACCTCGAGGGGGCGCTTTGCAAGATGTTCAATGTTCGTTCGTAAGAAATACAATTATTGTAAGAATTCGAATGAAAAAACAATCGTTCTTCATATTTTTTTTTACACTAAACAAAAATATGTTAATATAGAAAGTTCAGTCTTTTCAATTATACCGCATTTATTACGTGACAATAAGTGTTGACAGAAATTATTAAGATAATTATTTTCTTGCTGATCAATAGCATTCATCTAAATCAAATTGATAAAAATGGATATATCTATCTTTGCATTAAGGTCAACATGAAATATATTGTACACGTACTGTCTACATACAGAGAGAGAGAGAAAGAGAGAGATACTTATCTATACATAAATATGTATATATCTATTTATCCATTTTTATTTATTTATTCAAATTTATTAGTTTATATATATATATATATATATATATATATATATATATATATATATATACATGTATAACATATGACATAATAGACGCATCGTACGAAGCTGCTGGAAAAACTTTTTAATAAAATTCAATCTAAGATACGCCAGAAGAGATTGTAAGCTTTGCTGTTAGCAAATATAATCATCTTCCCCCACATATCGCTGACTTCAGCCAACCCTGTGTCAACATAATCACAACCAGTGGCATTGTCATGGTTTAATTTGTGGGGAGAGAAAGGGCCCACAATGCTCAATATCAAAATAGAACGTATCATGTTTGCTATAGAAGTCATTGCCGTGAGATACTGCTAGTTTCACAACACATTTATGAAATTCATTGGAATGATGACCAGCCTAGAGCGTGTCATCTATTCTGGTGAGAGACACTTTAGTTTTCTTCCACGTGCACCCGCCCCATTTATCTCATGTTCCATGTAATGGACGGAATTTTGTGAAAGTACACGTTTTATTGCAGAACCACAACGGCATTATGTGAATAACAGGTGAGCGCAGGAATCCGCCTCTTATTATTAGAATTTCAGAGCATGTTAAGCAAATTGAAATGTCTGGTAATATTACCAACAATGTAACTGGAATAAATGAATTTTATAAGAGTGTTTAAAGTTTCGTTCACAAATATTCCTACGAACGATGCTTTCGTACGAATCTCCCTCTTCGTACGAATTCAGGATTTCGTTGAAATTCGTATGAAAGCCGATTACCTCGCAAAAACAGCTTAAGAGCTTCTTGAGAAACGAAGTGATTTTCGGTTTATACAAAGACCTTAGAGTTCCGTACATTTTTCGCAAGAGTGCCTTGAGTTTTCATCACGTCATACTTACTGCCATCTAACAATTTTTGTTGTCGCAAGATAGTGGTACGTGCAGCTCACGGCATTCTGAAGTCATTATTACGAAGAACTTACGAATTTTTGTATATTTTGTCCGGTTGCAAACAAATACTGCGTACTGTCGACAATTACATTACTATTCATAGTCCCGTATTTCTTTGACAGGAGATGATACCATGAAGAGAATAAGGATAAGACCTTCGCAGGTTTGGTTTCATGCTCCCTAATACCCAACAATTGCAAAATTGTGCACGTACTCCTTACGAGCAGCTTACGAACGTCTTGAAGGTTATGAGTCGCTCGTACAATGTCGTATGAACACCGTAGAAATCCCCGTTCGTAAGGCTTTCTTACGAACGCCGTAAGAGCCTTCTGTGAACAATTTGAGGCGTTCTTACAATCATCTCAAGAATTTGAGGATTCTAGAATTGTCTCGCAACCCTACGAAAGCTACAAAAATCGTGCGTGGTTCTTACGTTATTCTTACGACTTAAAAAGATACGAAACGGTCTAAAAATCGTTCTTACGTCGTTCGTAGCAGTGTGAAAAGGCATTTGTGATCGAGCCTTAACAGCATCACGGCAATTTTTCCTGACGTTCTATTCAAGTAAGGAGCAAACACAGAAATCTCACATTTTGTTCGCTAGACTATACAGACAGGACGACTAGCTAGAAAGAACAGAAGACGAGGGGTTCTGAATGTCATTTCCCTGGCAGCTATTTTCTTCGTCCACAACGCTAGCGTGGCATCTTTGGATGCCTCACGAAACCAAACAACCACCGACCTTTAACGTTGCCCTGACATTAAGAACTACCAGGAAAGAAAAAAAAAAAAAAAAGGAAACTGATTTCAAAGACCGTGAGCTATGCAATTAACATACGTAATTTGTACAATTATCATGTGTATATATACAGATAGCGTTTATGATATATCATGTTTACATATTATACACAAATGAGATATATATATTATATATATCAATATATGATATATATACATATAGGTTATATATAATACTACATTACACACACACACACACACACACACATATACATATATATATATATCTGTGTGTGTGTTGTGTCTGTTACGTGAAAGAGTTCAAGTACAATGTCAGTCTGTCTACAAATGAAATCACACGGAAAAGGAGAAAGAGATTGATAATCGCCATTTTTGTGTAAAAAAAAAAACCAATGGTAACAGATCTCATCGCAAAGTTTTAATGAACATAAGGTTTCATATCTAATTTTGTTGTTGTTGTTGTAAATAGTGATTTCAATCCCAGATTTTATCTTTTATACAACCGTTCCGTTTACTCTACAGAGAGAGAATAGCTGCTGGAAGTCGTGATCAGTCTTGGTGTAGTTATACGTGTCTCCGGGGCATAACGATTTTGTTTGTCTCAAGAAGTTCCGCTACACTGTTCACTGTTCAGGAATGCGTGCTATTAAGATTGTTAAAAGTAAGCGTCAGCTGAAATTGAACCCTGTTTGCTGGTTCGCGAATAGAGTAAATATCAATGAATAATAATGCAGTTTACTTTGTGAAGACGAAGTATTTTTGTAGCGGTATTGAAACATGAGTAAGTGCCGTTTGCTTAATATCCGATGACTGATATTGTCGAAGCGCAATAAAATCTTTGACAATCCCAAATTTATTCACAAAGCTTACACTCGTCACGCCTTTCATTCATTTCTACTCCAAAAACATTTGAAGCTACAGAGCGCTGTAATGTATTATGTTTTTACGAACTCATCTGTTTATTGTGAAAACTGGTCCACCATTGTCTAAGTATAGATTGCAAATTGGATGCCTGAATAACATGACATTGTATATAGTATATGCAGTTTTGTATGGCGTTTGCGACAAAATAGTAACACCCAGTGCGATGCAATGCAACACAATTCGCGCGCCATAATACAACCATTACACGTGTTACGTGATACAACACAACACGATACAATACAACATGCGTGATCTGTGAAATTCACAGATGCGTATAGTGCTCCGATCACGCGTCAATGTCTCATGAAAGGACTCCAACGACTTCCACCACATCCAGACGTATCGTTGTGCGAGGGGGACTTCGAATGAACCGAAGACAATTTTCTCCCTGTCTGCTCCATAGAGTAAGCTGCTGTACAGGATGCTCGCTGTCAAGGGATATCAAGCAAGCCTTGAGCAGGTACTATTTCAATTGATTTGATTTGATTTGATTTGATTTGATTTGATTTCTGAATTTCTTTTTCATACACTAATGAAATACAAAGTCAATTGAACATAAGAGTAAGTAGTTGAAACTTGTACACTAGCAATATCTTTCATCGGTTTTTTTTTTTAAAGATAAGCAGGGAGTCAAATTTCGATTCATTATAGTCTGTGATGGAATGCGGTCATAGAAACATTATTCCAAGTTCTCTGTGATGTTCATATCCAAATACATATTTCAATTTTGCCCTAACCGCACTTCACCAATACGCCATATTATGGGGAAAAAAGCACCACCTATTACACTGTATGCACAAAACTTCTTGAATTAAGATACGTCTTGAATAGAAGAGATGTAATTACTGATTTATATATTTCTTATGCATTCTTATGCATATTTCTATGTACAATACCATACTGATGTGAATTGTTAAGTTCCTCGCTGTTACATCATATCGTGTTTATTTCTTCATAAGAAGGATCTGAACATCACTTGCCACGGAAACGATGCAAGAAACACAACTTTTCTGTACGCCTAACACAAGCAGAGCGCCAGTGTTTTTTTTTTTCCGTCGAGACAACAAGCAATCAGTAATCAGTTGTATCCAGTGGAAAGACGCTCTAAAATATCGACTTTTATTATTAATTGTAATTATAACCTCTCCAAAACATCATAAGCAACAGTAAGCCAGCTGAGTTGCGTTACAAGATAAAGATAAAGTTATGGTAGATTCCCATTGGATAATACAAGGTGAAATGTCTATACGTTTCTGACGATTCCGAATATGCAGAAACCGTCGATGACGCACAGTTCATCTTTCATTATGTGTCGAGTGTTTTTTTTTTCAATCTTCTGAGTATTTAGTTTTCTTGACTTCAAATGGGACAGATTTACCAACATTTCCTGTGTATTTTTGTTTGACAAAAGTTCATGTTACAATAAGCACTGCTGCTGTGTTTCAAACTACTCGGGTACAGAAACTGAGGGGAAATAGAAACTAAAAAAAGTTAATGAATGGAGATATTGTATATAATGTCAACTTCATCATTTTGATGTGCAATGCTAAAATTTTGAGCGACATGCTTCGGTTTCTTGCTATCATGTACACTATTTTTTTTTTAATCAGTTTGTCATAGCTAAAAAAAAGTATCATACGTAATCCTTCATGCAAAATTGTTTGAGCATGTAATCAACCACGTTCATAACGTAGGCATAATATCAAATACTGATAAGCGGATCTGCTAAAACGACTTTAATCTTTGTATCCCCTTTGCAGCCAGAGGACATTCAACTGGCAGTAAAAACAAGGTAAATACGGAACTTGTCTAAATACACAAGGTTGAAGTTCGAACTTTATGTCATCATGATCTGATTTTACGATTTTAGTAAGCGTACGTGGTCGGAAACGCATCACATCACTACATCCGGTTATGTTTTCTACCAAAGGTATACACTCAGCAAAGGAAGAAAGAAAGAAAGAAAACACCTTTTCAAGTTTATTTTTTCAAAGAACATTTAGCTAAAAGTTAATGTAATATAAACCATACTAAAGAATTAATTGGCTATCAACCTGTTAAGTGCAATATTGAAAAGAAAAACTTTACGCATGAGTAAACATCTTTGTTTTTCTCTCTCGAGGCATAAAAGTAAAAGGCAAAAATGAACAAATTGACAGAAAATTCCTATTTGCCCCCCTTCAGTTTCTCACTTTGCTTTTGTTTGAGGTTATACAGAAATAAAAGAGAATGAGAACTTATTTTTGACGTTGTGTTAAACCTCATGGGATTTTGCTATAACTGTTATCCCGCAGGGCATTTGCATATGAAAGACAACTTGTCAATTTTTGCAATTTTTTTACTCTTATGCTTTGACGGACAATATGCGTACAGTTTCCCTTTGTATTGACATACTAGGTGGATAGCCAATTAAATTACCTTTAATATGGTATATGATTCATTGATTTTCACCTAAATATTCGATGAAAATATAACATCGAATAAGTGTTCACTTTTTTTTCCTTTTGCTGGGTGTATTTCGTATTACGTTGCTTTGCAATTAGATGCGACATAGAGGAGTACGAAATGTGCCAGACAACAAATGAATTGTGAGTGCTTCGTATGGGAGTCCTCCTGGAATATTTTTGCTCTTAAGAGGTGTATGCAACATTAAGTCATTACAGGGAGAAGGGGTAATCTGCCGATATCATTACTCAATATGCCTAAGATTCCTTATATTTGAGCAGTAGGTTACCGACATACTGTAGAAGCATATGAATACGTATGTCCCAGTTAAACGATGCTGATTAATAAATAGTTTCATGTGAATCTTGTTTCAATATGAATAGAGCCAATGAAAAAGATACCCTACAATGACAGGTAATTAGTCCACTAACTAGGGCTTACCGAGTATCACATGTTTACATGGTTACAAGTCACCAGCATCTACACAAGCACTGCTTGTTTCCTTTACTCTTATATCTTCTCTTATGGGCACTGTGAAAGTCTTCAGTTTACAAGTCCACTATAATTATGTTGCCCTGTACATGTTTTTGTCGTGTTCTCCTCGTCTCTATATTCCTCGTCTGGCATATTTCGTTTTACAGTTGTATTATTTTCTTTGAAGGATACGCGCCTAAAGCCGCACTGGTTGACAACAAAAAATGTACACTAAATGACATAAGAAGGTAAACATTCTGACTAACCGGATTTACACTACACAATGATTACACAATGATATACACCCTTCAGCAAAAAAAAAAAAAGAAAAAAAAAGAAAAAAAAATGTCATAGCATTGTAACACTTTGTTTAAAGATCTCTTGAGATTAGCAGCATAATTCTCACGTGTGTGTATAATCGTTTAGGCTGGTTATGCTTTTGAATGTCACCATACAGCTTAGTCAACCAGCATTTCCTCAGCAATTCAGCTACCATAATGTTCAACTGTGTCTTCAACAAGACGTTGCCTTTCAGTGGGCCAATTCACCTCTCCCATTGTATCATTTTACATTATGGTGTTGCACTTAATAATTATTGACATTTCGTTACACAATTAGGAGAAATTAGCTGAAATCTACATCAACACCAATGTCATTTTTGTTGTCAAAATAGCAACGTGTACCATTGAAACCTGAACATTTTACTTGGTGTTCTCTGTGTAAAAGAAGAAAATGAAGTTAAAGTTTACACTAAAAATTCGGGGAAATCTTTGATAATACGTTTTCTGCATTGGGAACAGGAAACAGGGGAGAACTTCATTCGTTTTCGTTTGCATCCACACGTAGGCGCTGATAGCCGCCTCGAGCAGGGCCTCGGTAGGACTTTACAAAGAGGAACACGGTAACCATGACGACCATCATGCACCCCACAGCAACTGAAGCTCCCACAACGGCGCCAATCATGAGATAACCGAATTGAGCTCCTATGGAGAAATGGCGAAGAAACCGAGGGAGGGGAAAAAGAGGTGAGTTTGTTTGTTTTTGTTTTTTGGAAAAAAAATACCACAGTGGAATCCCCGCTTTCACTAAGAAGCAGTGAACCTTTGAGTTCCGTTCTTTTACATTTAAAGGACGTGCACTACCATACACTTATTCCAAAAGCGTAACGAAATCAGATTTGACGATTTTGCAATACATTGAGTGGCATAATATCTTTGTGAAAAAAAGTTTACTGTTTAATAGCGTAACTGCGGTAACCATTCAGCTCATTTTCACGCAACAGACCATTCGAAAGACTAAAATGAAACCCTCGATTGATTTTGTGTTTATGAATTTTTTTCTGTTTATAATAATAATAATGATGAAAATAAGGTCCTATTTATCCAGAGTATCCTCTTCAGTGTTGCCACTTATCTACCAGAGGTCTCTGCCATTATTATCACCTTAGCGTTGCCAGGTACCCACACCATCTATACACCTGGGTCGAGAGGGACATGGTGGGTTAAAACATTGTGTCCAAGGACGCAAGCACTGGGCGAGAATAGAACTCAAGTCCTCCGATTGGGAATTGGGAGTCTTATCCACTATGCTACAGCGCCCCCCTCCGTTTGTAGGACTTAAAATAACAACCACAACAACAAAATACTAATTGGGTAGCGAAGCCTTCCCTTGAATACTTATGGCGTTAATTTGACCATCAAGAATACATATATTGTCACTGTCTGTGAAGAAATCGCTAGTTTTGAAGATGAAAAGCACTAAAGAGTACCCGAGAGACTATAGATGTATAATGCGGTAGTCAGTCCCCATATGAAACCATTTTTGAAACACCACAGTGCATAATCATGAAATGTTACATACCTAGGGAAAGGCCTTACTCATATTTACCAAAGCCTGAAAACCAACCGAAACCCCACAACGCACAGCACGCATGCCCAAAGTTAGTTTCAGGATTGCAAAAGCATCAACCGAGGTGGAAAGCCGACGCTAGGATTTACCTGTAGGTTGATCGTCCATATGAGAGGTGTCGTCCCTCAGGAGGGAGAGGGGTCCGCTCGAAATGAGATGCGGAGCGGATCTTGAACCGCGGGGCTTCTCATGACCGTTGCGACGAACACGTGACTGACATCCCCGAGCGCAGCGCGAGGTTGGATCATCGCTGTCGCACACGAGCACCTCACAGTGAATGAAAACCTTTGCAATGGACATAAAATGAAAGTTTCTAAGAAAACAGGAACAAGGGTGAATTTATCATGGATGACCGACTGGTTTCTCGCACTACAACCAGACAACAATCAAGAGTCTGCATGCAGGATACCTCACCACATAGAGGTACTACCATCGTTACGAGTGGCAATATAGTTACATTATCTATATCACAGTGTAGATGAGACAGTGTCAGAAGATAATTTCTATTTGTCATTGGCCGTGGTTCCTCTCTAATGAAGTTGTGATTTCAGCATGAAAACGTACATATAAGAATACACGTATGTGCACATGTAAAATAATATATATATATATATATATATATATATATATATATATACCATTCAATGTGGTATTTTAGTGTTTGATAGATGGGAACTGTAAACATTTCTACTCGTAATGCTTCTTGAAAGATTCCGCCGGACTATCACGCCCCATTAAAAAAAAAAAGAAGAAGAAAAATAAATGAACAGAATATACAATATATATATATAATATATATACTATATCGCTGTCCCACTCAAAGCCGGATACTGTCATTCTACTGACCTCAGGGTTCTCCTCGATGAACGTGAATGCATCTATGATGAACGGCTTGAATGACGGATCCCTGTGATATGATATAATCTGCAATGTCGGATCCTCCTCACATCTGGGACCCATGAACGACAAGAGAAAGAAACAAGGTAATACTTACAATGCTTATAATGACACTCATCATCTTCATTCACTCGCCACATATCCACATTACGATAATCACATTTTTGGTAATGGCAAGGACAAAGTTATTTGTACAAAAATATAATTAATAACGATCTTTTTCTACGGCTTTCCTTCAAGTTATTATGCTCATAGTGATGTACAAATTTATTACACACGGTAAGGCGTAAGGGTAATGGAGAATAAGTCCACCTTTTGGGCACACTTTAAAGGGGATGAAACTTATAGGTCCGAATTCATGAAGGGGGTACAATTGAAACCATGGTTTAAACCATGGACAAAGACCGTAGTTTTTTATGGGGCGCCAAGTGTGGCATGGCCTATATTTCCTTACGAAATCAGTCATTTCGTTAACAAAATGACCCTTTCGTTAACGAAATAATTTCGTCAACGTAATGTTAACATTTCGTCTACGAAATCGACGAAATTACTGATTTTGTAACGAAATAGGCCATGCGACACTTAGCGCCCCATACAAATCTACAGTCTTTGTCCATGGTTTAAACCATGGTTTCAATTGTACCATCTTTGTGCTTTAATTCATGTTTTATTACCTTACTTTGTAGCCGAAATTTATCCTGTTTAACATTTAACTTTCAACCAAGTAATTAAAAGGTGAATTTTGTGGATTGTAATTCATTTGCTGTGGTGCCCCAGAACCATCACTGGTCATTGAATATACCGTTCCATACCGAATTCTGAAATGCCCATTGATTTAAAACGCAGGCCACCAGGTTCCCGTACAGAACGGGTTAAACCTCGACTTTCTTATCGACAGTATCGTGAATAATCCTTTGGACCGCGATATCCAATAAATTTGTTGTTGTTGTTTTTTTTTTTCAACTGAATTCATTTACTTGTCATCAAGGACCTGGCGGCATTGCATTTCGCACTGCCGATTGAACTACCATTACGTCAAAAGTTGGACTGCTGCTGTAAAGAAATTATGCCGTAACATGACTGATTTTAATGTGTCTTTCAAAGCGAATGAGAAACGAATAGCTCACCCATCTGTCAGAAAGACATAGCGTTTATTGTCGTTGGGGTACGGGGTTGGAGTGGCCCAGCAGTTCTCAATAAACACGGCTAGCCCTCCGACGGACAACAGGTCGACAGCGAAGTATAGTGGGTCTCCGAGTCTGACTTCGGACTGGTCGTCGGTAATGGGCACGTCGAAGGAATCGTCCCTATAGCGATCGAGGCTGAGAGAAAAGTTCCCCAAACCTGCTTCCGTGTATGTAATAAGGCCTATGAGTGGGAGGTAACTTTTCTCGAGAAGTCGGCGTCGATTTAGCTCGCACCGCACCGATATCTGTAGGTTTTTATCGCGCGTGATAACTGTCCCATTGATCTCCTGAGCAGTGTAATACGTCACGAGGTTTGAGTAGATGATTTTATCGTCCGTCACCTATATTCAGAATTCAGAATTTCAGAATATTCAGAATCTTTTAACGATAACCGAGGTTCATTGAGGTATCGGGAAATAGGGGTAGGATGCATTGCGCTAGATTCAGTAGTTTTCAATAAAACCACTCTGTTTTCTGGAAGCTGGTAGAGCACGAAGCGGATATCATATTACTGTATTATGGCCCATTTACTCTGTAGCTATCTGATTATTGACATGCTTATAATAGACGATTGCTGGTGTGGGAGCAAAATATTGATTGATCAATCCGAAGTATTTCAACGTATGTTGCAGGCAGCAATCTTCGACTTCGTCTCTGCAGAAAAAAATCGTGTATGCAAACAAACTACTCTATAAGAAGGGTAAAAATATATCCCTGTAAACGCGATATTTGCATAAAAGGTGCCAATGGTAGTTACTGTAACCCTTCGAGGAATGACAAATCAAGGTTGATTTGTGAGGTGCCATTAACCGGCAAATGACCTATTGACAAACTTACCGTCATCTTAGTCCCACACGTGTCATAGCTTGTGTAGAGCGCCACAGTTTGGGCGTCATGATCGAAGCCACTGCAAGTGTCATCCTCAAAATGAACGTTGTTTACGCTGCCATCCAAGAGAAGGCTTTTGTCGATAAGAACCGTCATTGATGAGCCGGAGCATATAACTTTTGAATCTGACGATAAAACGAATAATGTATGCGTCCTTCTTGTATTTCAATAAGCTAGGGTTCCTATAGCCTTTGATAAAGACTGTGTGGCTTAAGTCATTTCTACTCCAAATCGCATTCGAAACTTACAACGAGATTATTGGAGAACACGCGAGAGCTTGCCGAGACTTCTGTCAAGTGAGGTTTCACCACTTGTCCCGCCCTTCTCCGTCAGCCTAGTCTCGAATAAGTTGCGGAGTAGGAAATACAAACCTGAGACACGAAGATTGACAAAAGGCTACGATACTCCATACTCGGATGTATGTACTACTGGAAGCTATTTTACTGCAATATCAAACGTCAAGTGCCAAAAGGCATCATAAGCAGTATAAAGTGTTCTTGGAGCGTTTTTATCCCCTTTTGTTGACTTCAATGCAAACGAACTGTTTGAATGAACTCTATCTACTGCCAACAACGCAAACTGCGACAGATCTCGCCCTCATTGTTACTATTCTTTCTTTCCCTTTAATATCCATCTGCGTCTGGCTGTCTGTTTTCCGGGCAAGGGTTTTGGGGTCATTTGTGCAAAGGCTTCGGTTTAAGCTCATGAAATATCAGAACGTCCCAAATCTCATTTACCACTTTTTCTGTCAGATCTGCTCCTTAATATCAAGGTAGATAGATACATACTCTTCCTTAAAAATAAGAAGAAAAACTAACATTCATGACTATTTTTCATCTCCTCATTCCCTTTAGTGTTTGATTTAATAGAATATGTAAATTTTACGGTGATTGTCAAAAGTAATAGAATGATATGATACTCAAATTCGCTCCACAACCCCCCTGCTCCAAAGTTGCAGGATAAAATTCAGGAATACTATCATGGTTAATTATGTTTATTCGCACTGTTTGCTGGTTAACGATTCATACTGAACCAATTTAATGATGTGATGTTCTTGATAATGCCAGTACGTGTGGTAGATCAAGGGCGTACCTTCAAAGGACTGGGTTGGCGGCACGATGGTTGCATGATCTGTAGGTATAAAACACAGGTACAATGGTAAATGCTGGGATTCACTACAAGCATGCACATGCTGCACATATTCGCTCCCCTTGAACACGTTAAAGTGATTCTTTACCTAGGTATAAAATTTTAATGGATCCCCTCCATGGTCACTGAGATGACATCCCTGCCGAAAAGAACCAGAGTGTAACATGCTGTAGTAGTGTCCCACAGTGCGTTCACAATGTGTTCGCATAGTCGAATTTGTGACAACGCTCGAATAACAGTATGAAGATGAGTTCACACTGTGGCGTGATTCTTTCACAGAGAGTTCACATAGCAATGTTCTGTTTCACAATGTGAATTGATGATTCACAATGTGCTCACGATGTTAAAATACTTGGATTTAATAGTGTGAAAGGATTCGACACTGTGTTTAATGTTCACACTGTGCTTCACATTGTGTTTCAAACTGTGAGACACTGTGCTTTTTCTAGCAGAGAAGGAAGGGACATAGAGGTGCGGCAGATATGCGCACATACGGATCACTGTAATGCAATCTATTGTAAATTCAAAAAAAAAAAAGAGGACTGCAATGCAATGCAATGAAATGAAATAGTTATACTATCAAGAGAAAAAAAACGTCAAAAAGGATAAAAGGATAATATAATCGTTAGCCCCACTCTCTACGTTCGGACGCAATGTAATCATTTGAATACGAACATACGCTCTACATCTTATGTTATATCATATTTTATTATATTATATTACATTATATTATAGTATATTGTATCATATCATATTATATTATATGATTGGATATCATATCACATCATAATATATTTTTATTGTATTATACCATATCATAAATTACTCGCAGTATATATTGTAGGCAACTGTATACTACTGGGTATATTGTAGTAGAATGTAGTGTGGAAAAAAAAAGATAGGTATTAAAGGAATTAAAATAACGGGAGAAGAAAGAGAGGAGAAAAATAAGCTGGAGCTAGGTTTAAGAACAAAGTGGAGGAGGGGGAAAGAGAGAAGAAAGAGATTATAAGAGGAAAGAGAGAGGGAAAATGTGTGTGTGTGTGTGTGTGTGTGTGTGTGTGTGTGTGTGTAAGTATACAGGAGCGGTGCAGGAGGCAAGGAAGAAAGAAGCAGACGAAGATCGAATGGCTAGGGAGAAACAGTGAGCTATTAATAGGGAGGTTGAAGAAGAAAACAGGAACATGAGAAAAACTGTATGAATATTAAAGACAGAATTGTATGTCTCAGAATCAAATATAATGGATTGTAATTTGTTTATGAACGCAATTGAGATATTTTGTGGTGACGTATATCTAATTCTTGTGTATACTTTTGTATTATGTAAAGTGCATAAAGATGTGTTGGCTCAGTGAGTAGAGCGGCTGCCCTCACAATCGGGAGGTCGTGGGTTCAAACCCCGGCTGCGTCATACCAAAAGACGTTAAAAGATGGGAGTTGCTGCTACCTTGTTTGCCGTACAACAGTTGAAAAGGTTAGAGCAACGTCGATCTGGCGCTGCTCAGTGGCTGCCGGGCCCACGATCAATTGGGCAAAATGAATTTCCAGTCTTGGACAATAAAATTTGGAGTTTATATCCAAAACAATATTTTTTTTTTTTAAGATATAATAAGCCAGTTCGGAGTTAGCTCATGGGCGCGTGGTACGAATGACCTTTCTCTTTTCTCAGTCGGTTAGGGGTACTTCACTCGTTTTCAGAGCGACATACTGCATAAGCTTTACGTAACAATTTTTATTGATGGGATTCATCAAACCTGTTCAAAGAATAAACTTGCGTAGACCAGATGAGCAGAACGATCAGTCAATTGACAATTGGGAAAGCATCCATTTCATTATTTTGCTTTGAATGTATTGACAATCTCTTTTATTGATATTGCCAAATACCACTTTTGCTGTCAGGTGGGTGTGCTGGCAAGTAGCATTTATAAGTATTTCATGAATAATCATTACATTACAGATGCTTATTCCAGTTAATTTAAAAACCAACATGCCTGTTGGTCCGAATGACCTTGTTTCTGCTCATGCGCAGAGTGGAACTCCGAACTGGCTTATTCTGAAACACCTCTTTACGATACTGTGACACGGATCTGTGATGCATTCTTCTTTTCTTTTGTTTGTCTGTGCCTTGTTTCTCCTCCTAAGGTGGCAGCCTATAGGCTTTGCATATTGCATTTTTACATCACATAATGAGGAATGTATTGACAAAAAAATAAAGAAGATAAAAGTATGCATATATTTCACGGAAACTTACTGCAGTCTTCTTCATCTTCGAAATTTCCACAGTCATTATACCCGTCACAAAACCTATCCGATGTCAGGCAGACTCCGGTTTCTCGACACGCAGTGGCGTGGGACTGACATCCTTGGGTATAGACAGGAAGAAAGAAAGAAACGCCTTTCAGAAATTCAAAATATTGTGCGCTAATACCATTACAATTTTACTGAACGTACAGAATGCATTAGTCAATTAGGGTTAATGCATAACCTTTGCAATAATGCCAAAATCATCCGACAACTAAACGAAAAATTGTCTGATTCTAGAAATCGACCTAGCTGTTGCTTCCTGAAAGAATTATTCTCTTTAATGACAAATCAGTTAATGCTAAAAGGAATATGAAAGATATCGGGAAGTAAGTTCAGTGTTACAAGACTAATAATAGCTTGCACACATGCAAAGCAATGTTTACAATAAAAAACATACGAGTTGGCAACGCGAAGGTCTTCTAAACTTCTATCAAAATGCAACGAAGGAGAGAGAAAAGGTAGTTACGTTACAGTCAGGCATTCCACACTGATGTTCTGAGATATTATCACATTACACTAATCGGTATGCACTTACTCGACAAAAAAGTACGAATAAATGCTTGATAGAATCATGCACATGGTAGCGTGACCAAGTGGTGACGCAGAAATGATTAATGATTGCCATTTTAAGTCACATTTTTTGTTACCGTCGTTTTCATATGAGGACAAAATTGTTCAGTTATCATTATACATGTGACAGCATTCAAATAGATTTAAAAGAGTTACGGAAAGCAAGACGACAATGATAATTGAGATGATAATGCTGAGTTGTAACTTTAACAAGAATGCAATCCAACTGAAATCATTATGACTGTCAGTCTCTGGATTAGCAGTAGTTGTAAGGCACTTATCTTCAAGGTCAACCGTCAATAGATGACAATGGTGGCAACAGAAATTCGATATGCACATTTGATTACTTGTGTTCTTAGTTTTTAAAGGGGAATGAAATCCAAATCAATACGAGTGAATGCAGCAATCTTAGTACAATATATCGGTGAAAGTTTGAGGAAAAACGTACAATCCGTTCTAAAGTTATGAATTTTTGAAGTTTTTGTGATGAGACCGCTGGATCAGAAGACTACTGCTGATCATGACAGTATGTATGCTCTAATATATAAAGAAATATAATGAAAATTCAACATATTTTCACTTTTCTAGCATAATGAAGGGGAACTAGACTTAATACCTCTTTCAGAAAGCAGGGGAATAACACCCTTGACATAAATGTCGGTCAGTAACAAGGCCAGTAAATGCGAACTTTTCATACGGAATGATATTTTTGTGAAATTTTCTTCTTATTTTCTTTATATCGTATAGTTCACATATGATGTCATTGCTTTTGCTTCATGGGGGGGGGGGGGGGGGCACCTATCGATATTCTGCTCACAATAAACATGCCAAAATCCTATACTGGCCCGAGTGAAAATCCGAATATACAACACTTTAGCTACGTGTACTCTGGACTGAAACACGAAATCAACATTCATCGTACCAATCATGTCCACTCGCAGTTCAAGTTGAAATCCTTGCTCCCTTACTGATCCATCGCTGGTAAAATTTATCCATACGTTAGGCAAGAGCAATCTAGGATACAATGAAAAAGAATAATACTATTGACTGAATTATATTGTTAGAGCGGATCAAAACAAAAATTTCAGTGATTTAACCTGCTTTTGATAATTTTCTGAATTTCTATCATTACGTTTTCATAATTTCCTCATTCTGAGTATATATAAATCAGTGTTATTATTAGTAATGATGTTGATTTCATAAGCAATTCAACTATTTGGCTATGATACATAATATGATTAATAAAATCCTTATCAATTCAATGCAAATTCAAAGAACTGTCTCAAAAACAATCTCGGAATATTCTTGGAATATCATGGCAAAGGGTTTCTTTGTGCTGGCCTCGGGTCTCTCCAGGTATCACTGGACCCTATCCAGTCAGCTAACCGTATACAACAAGAATATAATTGTAGACAATTGAGTCGAACGTTGCACCCTTGTCTTTATTCAATTCTCCTCCTTGTTGTGTATGCGCAAGCCCAAGTGCGTGTGGGCATACATGTGAGCGATAAAAAGACTTGTGCTCTTCCAAGCCTACAAGCTATACACTTCTGACGCGTTCAGATCGTGGATCGAGTCCCATGGTAGAACCATCAGATGTAGGACTTCCTCCCGAACCGTATGATTATCGTGAGATAATCTTACATATTTGGTGCATAATAACTGCTAGAAACACAAACAATCAATCCGTCGTTTCGTGCGCCATTTTTCTAGCCCATTATGGAAGGCCGAAAATTGCGTTATTGCGCGCATCCATAACACACAATCATCGCTACGTTTGGTGCGCTACATATCTATAGCCTATGTATGAGAAGCCAACATTGCAAGAATTATTCAGCGCGAACAGCACATTCTTTCATGATTATAAAAGAGAGGGTGACAGAGGACAACAAATTGTCAAAGGTTAAAAGAATAACCAATTAAAACTATGAAAATACTATTCTCATTTTTTTTTTTGATTGATAAAAAAATAATTTGAAAATTTGTGATTGAAAATGATATACATTTACCGTACATTATCTAAAAGATACTGCAGTTGTGTGCCTTAAACTCAGTAGGTTTCGTCATACACACCTTAGGTCATCCGGTAATTCGTAGCCATCGTAGCGAGCGATTTCCATGCTGTCCCCGTGCTCCGGCGATATTCCGCTTCCAATCACCAGATAGTCATACCCCGCCTCCGTCGAGAAATTACGGAAGACGATTAGAAGGGAGTACTTCTCCGGGATAGAGATCGACCAAAGAATGTCGGCATTGTTCGGGTAATAGCTAGGATACATTGGTGATTCAAGAACTATCGTCTCGCCAGCAGTTAGATTGACGTAGGGCCCTGAAATCACTGTTAACGCATATTGAAACAAAGAATGAAAATTCTTTGACAAATAAGTTACAATCAAACCCATAATAAAAGTAACATCGTTATAAATCCAGGAAATAGAAGATTATGCATCGAGAAACTGAAATATGAAACATGAATGCCAGTTTACCTGTACTATAACTCGTTATTGAGTATTTTGACGATTCTGAGAAAGACCATAGTCACTCTCCCTATGATGTAGTCACGGCAGAGCGTCCCGATCATGGTAGAGGATAAGAGAGATAAACAAATTTGATCGCAGAATTGCAGTCCCATTTGAGCTCAATATCACGAATGCAAACAAACGAAAATCAGAAAAAAAAATCTGCACGTCTTTAAAGCAGATATTGGCTACAAGTGCTACGCAATCGGTTCTCGAACACAAGTTACCAAAGAAAGCAATAAGAAAATCTGTTTCATATTTCGGTTCGTTGTCTGAAATATGAATAATCTCGTCTTATGCTATCAATACAATTTTCATAAAGAACCCTCTTGGAATGTTAAGACTATATCCACACCAAGGAAAACACAAAATCTAGAGGTCTCGTTTATTATGAATACACAATGTTAGATTTTAGGATTTAGGAAAAGGCAGAGGGAAATGAGTTAAAGAACAAAAAGAGGTAGGGAGAAAGAGAGAAGAAAATAAGAGATAGAGAAACAGAGAGAGAGAGAGAGAGAGAGAGAGAGAGTGTGTGTGTGTGTGTGTGTACAGGAAGCTGCGCAGGGGGCAGGGAGATTGATGCAGGCGAAGATTAAATCAAGGAAGTACAAGGCGATGACTCCTTGATTAAATGTTAGAAAGAGTGAGCTATATAAAAGGGAGATTGAAGAAGAAAATAAAAGAATGAGAGATACTGTATGAATAAGACAGAATTGTATGTCTCAGAATCAAATATAATGGATTTCAATTTCTTCATGTACGCAATTTATATATTTTGAGGTGATACATATATAATTCTTGTGTATGTCTTTGTATTATGTAAAGGTATATTCAGATATATTTGTGAAACATCTCTATACGATACTGTGACGCGAGTCTGAAATGTATTATTATGATTTTGTTTTTAAATTGCCTGTGCCTTGCGTCTGCTGCTTCTTCAAGGTGGCAGCCTATAGGCTTTGCATGTTGCATTGTTATATTATAATTTATGATAAGGAATGTTAAAGAAAGAAAATGATAAAAGCTTGCATAAAATTTATAAATACTTACTGCAGTCAACTTCATCCTCGAAATTTCCACAGTCATTATATCCGTTACACAACTTATCTTGTGTCAAACAGACCCCAGTTTCTCGACACGCAGTCGCGTAGGACTGACATCCTTGAGTATAGAGAGAGAGAGAGAAAAAAATCGCCTTTCAGACACGATAATATTGTACACTTATTTACATTACTATATTATACAGAACGGACAGAATGCATTAATCGAAGGGTATTCCTGTGTTACCTGCATGTATGCAATAACACCAACGTCACCTGACAACTAAACGAAAGATTTACGAATTGTAGAAATTCACCTGGCTGTTGCTTTCTGAAAGAATTATTCTCCTTTATGACGAATCGGTTAATGCTAAACGGAATATATAGTAGATATCGGGAAGTAAGTTGAGTGTTACATGATTATTAAATTCATAATAGATTAATTACACTGGCAAACATTCCGTGTACACATGCGAAACAATTGAGTAAAAAACGAACAAATCTGGGGGAGGAACCCGTCGTCAGGGGTCAGGCTGACGCGCATCTTTTCTTTAACCGTTTTTTAAAATTATTATTATTATTTTTTTTTTTTTAGAGAAGGTTGGTTCCACTAACTCTGAGGAGTCAAACCTTTTTGGCTATTGTAAGTGGGGTAAATTGACCAGTACCTAGCTCTCAGACTAATAGGCGTGGCTTCAGGAACAAGTCGTTTTGTTTATATGTGTGTGTATGTGTGTGTGTGGGGGGGGGGGGCTACAATATTGTGCTCACACTGAGCATGCGACAACCCTATCGTGGCTTTATAGTGGAAATCTGAATGGGGTACAACGCCTTAGCCATGTGGACTCGAAAAGGAAACACGACAAGAACGGGTCTAGGACTTGTCCCCCGGAGGACAGTTCCCCCGGGGACTACTCCCACCTGACAACTCCCCCGGAGGACGTCTCCCCCGGAGGACTACTCCCCCGGAGGACGACTCCCCCGGAGGACGACTCCCCCTGGGGACAACTGCCCCGGGGGACAACTCCCCCGGAGGACAACTGCCCCGGGGGACCACTCCCCCGGAGGACCACTCCCCCGGGGGACAACTCCCCCGGAGGACAACTCCCCCGGGGTACCACTCCCCCGGAGGACCACTCCCCCGGGGGACAACTCCCCCGGAGGACAACTCCCCCGGGGGACAACTCCCCCGGAGGACAACTCCCCCGGAGGACAACTCCCCCGGAGGACAACTGCCCCGGGGACGTCTCCTGGGGGACAATCCCATACTGAACAGAGATTTTTTTTTTTTTTTTTGTGCGTGTGTGTCCTAGAAATTAGAATTAAATTCATCTGTGTAAAAACAGTATTCTTTTTGAATAAAATTTAAATTAAAGTTGGCGTTACCTAAGACACGTCCATCTTTATAACAAAGTTTTTGAAATCTCAGCACAAAGTTTTTACCATTGTACACGCTACATGTAATGTCGAAAAAAGTAGAAACGCAGGTCCATTTTATCACTGAAAATTGGTCAAGAGATAAACACATTGACGGATACACACTTTGAGGGGAGAGTTCATTCCTTAGCATATACCTGTTATTCTTCATTATTTTATAATATTTTAAGAAGTCCATTCTTTGATGATTTTCTTTTTCTTTTTGCCATTCATGATTATGATAAGGAATATGTTAAATGAAAGAAAGATATCATTCAGAGGGGTGAAGGCTCAAATTTTTGAGTTTCTTCAGTTTGTCTCCCTCTACAAAGGAATATGTTGTTAGAAATACCCTTTTAATGGGGTTATGATTTTTATCTTAGATTCTTATGATAGTTACTATCCTGTATGTCACTGTCAGTAATTTCATTGTGCAATTTTCGTTTGTTATGTTGACTGTGAATTTATCTGAACATCATTACAATTCTTAATGTCGGAGAAATAATTGACAGAAAAAATATGAATATTCTGTTCCTGAAAAGACTTGAACGTGTAAAAAGGTAATATCTTCCAACCGGCATTAGGCACTATAATGCAGAAACAGTATTAGCACTGGTTGCACAGTTACCATGCATCCTGAATGCACCAGCCACATACCGGTATCTGCATGACACACGTATAACATAACCCTTGCTGTACTATTGTTGGTAGAAAACACCAGGGTCCCGTTGCATAAAACTTTTTTCACAACCTTAAAAAATTCAGGTTGGGATTTGCCCAACCTGAATTTTTTAAGGTTGCTAACCTAAGAATGTAAAATCCATTGCATAAAAACTCTGGTTGGGAGCTTCCAACCGGAATTTTGTGATTTCAACCGGAAAAAAAAATCCGGTTGGAGTTTTATGCAACGGGCCCCAGATTGATAGCTAGAACTTGTTATTAAGAGTATGGTAGTCAATACTACTTGAAAAAAATACAGAAAAAAAATGCAAAAAATGGCAGTTGGGGTAGGGGTAAAAGGCAAGGAAAATTTATGCCTAAATATGGGCAAAAGGTTAGTATCATGTGGAAGATTAGGTTTTACACTAAAATTATCATTATAATCCATTTCCTTGACCCCCAAAGATGGGGTTAGACACCAAAACCACCACAATTGACCAAAAAATAGCCGAGTTATAGCCAGAAATGTCTTTTTAAAGCCGAAACGGCGACCAGCTTTTCGGCCGGGGCACCCTGGATTTCGCATTTTTCGTTCTTTTTTTTTTGTCAAAAATGGTGTCGGTAGGCACAAAGTCATCAAACTAAAGTGTGATGAGCATGTTCTGAAAATGTCATCCTCTTTAGCCCATCTCTAAGAGATATCAAGGGATGACGACTGTAATATTTAGCCTGTTATTTAGGGAGTTCCTTAGTTGTTTCTTTAATCAGTCAGAATAAGCACACGATCTTGGCAGTAATTTATTGTATTACAATCATGACGAGTTTGAACAATGCAAATCAAATGCTTTAGCGATATCGATTGCATCGGATGCCCAAGGGAAGAAACGGACACTGGTCAAAAAGTATATGTGCACATTTTGTTAACACGCAGGTGATAGGTTGATATGTTTTTATTCTTCTAGGTCTTGGGTGCAAGTAAGGAAGTTTGCTGAGGTAGTACATCTACCTCCGGGGTTTCTCGAGAGGGGTAACTATAGAGCATAGCAACAGCATCATCTCTGTGGGGATTGGTTGGTGCTGCATAGCTAGGCACTAGTCTCTGCGTTCAAACTGTACTAATTTCAAACATTTGGCATCTCCTTTTTTTTTTTTTTTTTTTTTTTTTAGAAAAGTAAAGTTTCTCTTTTTCACACAGATTTTTTCATTTATCAACTACCACTGAAACTTAATTAATAAGCCATTGTCTTTTTAGGATTATCATGGCAATTATTTGATACGTTGTTCACACAATATACTTGTCCTATTTGAGTAATAATGGAAATACGTCTTGTATGGGCGTGTTTGACTTGCCATATCTTATATCTTACATTCAACTGTACTACATGTGTAATCATAGCAACATATCTTATAAAACACAAACATTACTGATACTTGTAAAGTGAGTAACACTTCACTTCAATATTGAGATATCACGGCTTTGTATGACACATTACAACGCACTCTTATAACGACATAAGTTCAATCTCGCTCTTCACACTTGGAGGAATACTTGTGATTTTTTTTTTGTAAACTGTACTTTTGTTCACTTTCAGAAATGTGTTATTTTTGTCTTTGAAGAAACGTTAATCATTGTTTCTCTTATAATAATCGACAAAGCTGTTACTTTTGATAAGTTAGATGAAACACTTTCATTGCACTCAAAATGTAACCAACTCTACTCTCCAGATGAATAGTTTAACATCTAAACATGATCACAATCCCGTGATCATGGTCATTTCATTTCCCGTCAAATTCCGGTATCTATCCTAAAAAATAGATAAGTTTTTACACTGGTCCATATTTTTGACCTGATCTTGTGATACGATATTATGTTGAGTCATCTAGCTTTGTTGCATTAAGGATTGTTTTCCGCTGTACCTCTTCTGATGTCAAATCTATTTTGACAGGATCATTTTTCCTTCACATTCCACTATGCAACTTCTTGGAAACTTTGTCTTTGAAACAACAACGCTTTTCGCTTCGATCAAAATAATTTTACTGCACTTTTGTTTCTTGGTCAGCTTTGTTTGCACATTCTTTATTACTTTTGGTTTCAGCAGCTGACTAGCTGTTGGCAGGGTGGTCCTTGTCCTCCTCTGCATCAACAATTGTGCAGGACTAGCATCTAGCCCATCGATCGGTGTGTTCCGATAGTCAAGAAATGCCAAACCTGGATCTGTTCCATCTCTCATTGCCTTTTTCATTAGACATTGCGATTTGTACTGTCTTTTCAACTTTCCCATTGCTATGTAGAAAGTGATGAAGACGTGACATGCTTGAATTGGTACTGACAAGCAAACTCTTTGAACTGGTCACTTGTAAACTGTGTACCATTATCTGATACCACAATCTCCGGTATACCATTACGTGCAAAAGTGTTGATTGCATACTAACTTCAATTACTCTTACGCTAGACATTTTTTGTTTTTGTTTTTGTTTTCCATGTTATCAAATAAAACTGTGTGAAACAAAACTCAATTTTCAATTAATTGAAACTCGAATCATCCCATCTTTGTGGTTGAGAGATTTGTGTTGGTCGTGCGGGTGTGCTTTCCCAGGGCTGTTGGAAGATATTACCTTTATACACGTTCAAGTCTTTTCAGGCACAGAATATTCATATTTTTTTTTTCTGTCAATTATTTCTCCGACATTAAGAATTGTAATGATGTTCAGATAAATTCACAGTCAACATAACAAACGAAATTGCGCAATAAAGTATTACTGACAGTGACTTATAGGATAGTAACTATCATAAGAATCTAAGATGAAAATCATAACCCCATTAAAAGGGTATTTCTAACAACATATTCCTTTGTAGAGGGAGACAAACTGAAGAAACTCAAAAATTTGAGCCTTCACCCCTCTGAATAATATCTTTCTTTCATTTAACATATTCCTTATCATAATCATGAATGGCACAAAGAAAAGGAAAATCATCACAGAATGGACTTCTTAAAATATTATGAAATAATGAAGAATAACAGGTACATGCTAAGGAATGAACTCTCCCCTCAAAAGCGTGTATCCGTCAATGTGTTTATCTCTTGACCAACTTTCAGTGATAAAATGGACCTGCGTTTCTACTTTTTTTCGACATTACATGTAGCGTGTACAAAAGTAAAAACTTTGTGCTGAGATTTCAAAAACTTTGTTATAAAGATGGACGTGTCTTAGGTAACGTTGACTTTAATT